>PVJL010000167.1:223775-547688 GCA_004026885.1 Lyroderma lyra | reverse complement strand
GGGGGGGGGCGTTGGTCCTGGTGGGGAGCAGCGGGGTGTATGGTGGAGGGGCTGGTTCCTCACTGGGTCTCCTTGATGAATTGGCTTCAGTGGTCTTCCCACTTTGGGGTTGAGCTATTAAAACCCTGCATTGCCTTTACTGTTTGCGGAGAACCGAACCCACGAAGGGGGAGTCTGTGCTATTTGCAACCATGAGTCTGTGTGGGGAAACTGGTCAGGGTAGCCAGGGCTCCCAGTGATTACTTTCTAAACTGCGAAGACCTTGGGGAGGTTTAAGGTCCCTTCTGGTGGCCAGCCAACCTGGAAATTGGGCCAGTCAATTTCACAGAGTTTGGAGTTTTCCTCGCATCAATCTGACACCATAGAATAACCTTTCTTGAAGTCTTGAGCACACACACTAATACAGTCGGCTTGGACTGGCTGGACCCCATTTCTTTATGTACCTAATGTGGTCCTCCCAGGTGCCCTCTCCTGTCCAGTGTCACAAAACAAACAAACGAAGGGAGCCCCCAGAGGAGGCCTTTCAGATGGCCTTATGGGACTTTAGGGCATGTCTTGGCTAAGGTACAGCCATATAAACCCTGGGCCTGGTTGTCCTCGAGAAGACAGCCACCATTTTGCCTTATGACGTTGCCACGGAACCACAGGTGGGGTCCCACTCGGGCTCCATAGTAACTGCCGTGGAACCATAAATACAGTCACACAGTCACACACCCATTCTCACAGACGTTATCACATGTCCCTTCCAGCCCCTGGGTTTTCCCTACCTGGCGTCTCACAGTGGAGACTTTGGGAGGTGATAAAGCAAGGATGGGACTGACTGGGGGTTTGGTCCTGGGACCGTACCTTACCTGGAGTCCTGATCCTGAAGGATTTAGTCTGTCTTTCTGTGGAGTCCGGCCGGTTCAGGTCGCCTCTGGGTGCGGTGGCCCCCTGGGAAGGAGGCCCCGTAAAAGTTTTGGGTGGCGCCACCTCATTCGACTTGGTAGGACCTCTGCTGCCTGTTGGCTTCTGTCACTGAGTCGGTGGTCAACGGGCCAGCACGGTTGGCTTCCCGGTCAGGGAACCAAAATGTTGTGGCAGGATGGGTTACCGAGGAAGTCAAATGGCACTTGGAGGGTCAGAGAACCAGTTTTATTACGCCAGTGGACTCAGAGGAGTTACAGTCTCCAAAGTCTGAGCCCGGACTAACAGGCTTTTCAGACTCATAGGGTTGGGGTGGGGCCTGGCAGATGCGATAAGCAAGCGGCGTTACAGAAGCTAAATGCATACATTGGGCACCTGGTATGCCCAATGCCAGAAGGAATGCGGAGGTGGGAGTTCACAGAATTTACATTCAACAGCTTTGTCCGTAATTTTCCATTTCACCTTTAGCAACGGAGGCAGGGAAAAAGAGGAAGAAAGGAACAGTGACATTGGAGATGAGACCAGAGACAGGGCCAGACTTTTGGCCACAGTTATAGAGAGACCAAGACTGAAGCCACCTCAGGGTCACCCCCAGGAACCCCAGAAGAGGAACATCAGGTAAAGGAGCCTACTTTCAATGTGGAAGCCCAGAACTCTGAAATAAGGAGTGCCCTAGTCTTCCAAAGCAGCCATGCCCCCTGTGCAAATTTAAAAAACAATGAAGGAGGGATCATTCCCTGTTCTGAAGGGAGCAGAGACCAACTCCTTCTCCACAAGTGGCTTTGATTGACTGATGGAGCCTGGGATGCCCAGCAGCTCCCAAGAGGAAGACCATCATAGCCCAGAGGCAGGGCTGTGAGACACTACAACCAGACCTCACTTTGGCCCCCAGGAGATGTAGACTGGGTGCCATGAGACACAGTGGCCCAACTTCACTCCAGTTGGAGAGAAGGGGTGTGATGGGGGTGGTGAGGAGCTGCGGCCTGACCTTGCTCTGGCCTGGGAAGCAGAAGGAGAGAGATAACACTTCTCAGCTCACAACCATCCTGGTCTGAGGGACCAGCATAGAGGACAGCTGACCCCAAGGCTCAGGGCAGAGACCTCAGGGCAAACAGAGAACAGAAAGGCATAAGCCCACACTGCCCATGCAGCTCAAAGCTGCAGGTAGAAAACAAAGGCACAAACCCTGGCTGCCCCACCTGCTTCCAGACCTCTGTCCTCCCAGTATTAGCAACAAACCCCAAAGAAATTGCAACAGCAAGTGTTGGGTTAAAGATCAGGATATCTACAGAGAGGTTGCCAGAATGAAGAAATGAAGAAACACAGCTCAAAATAAATTCGAACAGCAGAAAAGCACAGTAAATGGGATGGAGTTAAACAAACTATCAGTGATAGAGTTCAATACAATGATTATAAGAATAATCAGAGAAATTAGTGATAATTTCAGCAGAGAGATAGCAAGCATAAAGAAAGACATAGAGACCATAAAAAAGATCAGGCAGAGATAAAGATTACAGTAACTGAAATGAAGAATGAAATAGAAGGAATCACCAGAGTAGCTGAAGCAGAGGTACAAATCAGTGATTTGGAGGTAAAGGTAGCAGACATCCAATCAGAACAACAACAAAAAAGAATCAAAAAAAAAAAAAAAAAAAGAAGAAGAAGAAAAAGAAGATAAAAGATTCCTCTGGGGCAACATCAAGTGTAACAATGTTTGTATCATAGGAGTACCAGAAAGGGAAGAGAAACAGCAAGGGATTGAGAATTTATTTGAAGAAATAATGACTGAAAAGTTTTCCTAACCTGGTGAAGGAAATAGATATACAAGCCATGGAAACACAGAGAGTCCGAAACAAGATGAACCCAAATCAGCCTACAGCAAGATACATTATAATTAAAACAGCAAAAGTTAAAGACAAAGAGATAAAATTAAAAGCAGCAAAAGAAAGGCAAATAGTAACTTATAAGGAGTCACCCCTATGTCTGTCAGCAGATTTCTCAATAGAAACTTTGTAGACCAGAAGGGACTGGCAGAAAATATTCAACATGATGAAAACCAAGGATCTACAACCAAGATTGATGTATCCGGCAAGAATATCATTCAAAATTGAAGGACAGATAAAGAGCTTCCCAGACAAGAAAAAGTTGAAGGAGTTCCTCACCACCAACCCAGTACTACAAAGAATGTTAGAGGGACTTCTTTAAGATGAGAAAAATAAAAATAAAAAGCAAAAATTAAGAATAATAAAATGGCAATAGCTACATATCTATCAACATTTACAGTGAAGAGGCAGATAGATACAAGCTGACTTTGCTTATAGGTGAAATCCAAAGAAGAAAATAAACAAGCAGAACAGGATCAGATTCGTAGATATAGAAAACATTTAGTTTGTTGTCAGATGGTAGGAGGGTTGGGGGAGGGGTGAAATAAGGGGAAGGGATTGGGAAGTTCAGTTTGGTGCTTACAAAGTAGTAGTTATAGTGATATAGATATAATATAGGAATGTATAGTCAATAATGTTGCAAAAATCATATGTGACGTCAGATAGGTACCAGATTTGGTGGGGTGATGGGAGGAGGGCTGGGGTGTGGGTGAAACAGGGAAAGAAATCAAGAAATACAAATTCATAGTCATAGAATAGTCACAGGGATGTAAAGTGCAGCCTAGGGCATACAGTCAGCAACATTTAATAACTATGTGGTTCCCAACCTTTTCCCACTTGTTACCCCTTTTAAACCCATTTCTATAAATTGTACCCCTTGTTTTTATTTTATTTTATTTTATTTATTTTTTTTAATTCATTTTTATTGTTAGACTTATTGGGGTGACATCTGTTAGCAAGGATTACATAGGTTTCAGGCATTACCCCTTGTTTTTAAAACAGCTGTTTTTAAATACTGACACTTTTGTTCAGTGCCTATCTTAATGTAAAATAGTGGAAATGAGGTAATAAGTTAGGAAAGAAAAATTACTACACTAAAAGTACAAACCACTGATTTAATTTTACAATATTCATAACACAGTTAATATTGATAATAATGATCAAGTATTTAAACATTTAATAAAAAACTACTTGAAAAGAATCATGGTTAAAGACAACACACTTATTTTTATTCTTATTCAGTCAGTAACTAAACTGATCAGTCTGGCTATGAACGTATTTATACAGTTTGGGGAAGTTCTAGAACCATTGCAAACCGTTTATTCTGAAATTATGCTAATGATAGGTAGAAGAGTGGTTTGGGAGAAGGGTTCATAGCCACACTCTGACCAATCAATCACCAATGTGATCTAATTTTGAAGTGTCTCCATTAACGGTGATTCAAACTTAACATTCATTGTTCCATAGCTAACATTTTGCATTTTTTTTACTTTGTTTTCTTGCCATTACTGATTATTTTTTGTGCACCCCGAGTGGCCCAGCACGTACCCCCAGGGGTACACATACCACCACTTGGGAACTGATGTAATAAATATATACAGTGTCAGAGGGAACCAGATGTATCGGAATGAGGATTTTGTAAGTTATATAAATGGCTCACCACTATGCTGTGCACCTGAAACCAATATAATATGGTATTGCATGTCAAATGTAATTAAGAAAAAAAATAAAAGAATGACTGCAGGCTCCATGAAGCTTAACGGATTCCCCCGAGCCTTCACATAGCCCCGGGGAGAATGCCAAAATTTTCCTTAAATACCCATCACTGGACTGAGAATGGAAGGCAGTCTTTGAGGGTGGGAACCCGCTGCCCTCTCAGGTCACCTGTGCCGTGATGATAAACACTTATTCTATAACCCAACACTGGTGCCGGTCTATTGGCTGAACGGCCCAGGCTGCACGAGCCCGGATCTCGGTTGCCCTCCACTAACAGCCTCTTTTTTCATCCACATTATCATAATTGTAAATATAATAATTGGTATAATTATTTGGTTAATGTTTGTCTTTCCTACTATTCTATGAGCATGATGACAGTTGGGAATATGAGCATTTTGTTCACTGATATATCCCTAGAACCTAGTGCAGAACCTGACACATAAGCAGTGCTCGAGAAGTACTTGTTGATAAATGAATGTCTCTTCCAACCACAATTATCCAGGAAGTCTCTTCATAGTCACACTCTCCTCCCTCTACCCTCCAGCCCAACTCAGAGAAGTAAGTAAGTAATTAGGATTGGACCTCCCTTTCTCTGAAGACCAGGGACCAGTTGATGTTGAAAGAGAATGAATTATCTGGGGATGAAAGGAGAGCTCAGCAAAAGGGAAAGACCAGAAATGATCCCTTTCCCAAACTCCTAACTGGTGGTCTCTAGTTCACCACTGTATCCTAAATTAATAGCAGATAGCTAAGGGATCAGTAATAAGATTTAAGGAGACAACTAAAATACTGATTAATAATTAAGGCTTGGCAAAAAGCTAAACTACTGTTGATATAAGAAACATCTAGGGAGTTCCCTGGTGGTGTAGTGGCTAAGTCTTCGGCGCTCTCCATGCTGTGGCCTAGGTTCGATTCCCAGCCAGGGAATTACCCCCTCCCCCCCCCTCCCAAAAAAAAGAAACATCTAAACCTGCAGAGAATTTTTATGAATTTATTTGAACCAAACTGATGACATATGCTAGAGAGCAAGATCTTAAATGCTACTGAAGGAGAAGGCCCAACCACAAAGAGTTATCTGATTCAATTGATAATTTTGCTGATTCACCTACAACCCGCCGAGGCATTAGGACCACCAATCAAAGAGACAACATGGTTGCTCCTTTAAGCCTGTAAGTCCTATCAAAGGACAGGACCAGAGTGAATCGGGGAACTCGCCCATTTTAGACTTTTGTCTGCCATAGCTCCACCGGCCGAATAAAGAACCCCTTCCTCTTCTATCTTCGGTTCGGGCGATTCTTTCTCTCCACTGGGCCTAGATTCCTGCAACACTACGGAGAATAAGAGTTTGCAGTTTTTTATGCATTTGGAATTAAGGAGGGAATTTAAGGAAGACTATGAAGGTAGAAGAAAATAAGGCAGGAATTGGATTATAAGATTATGTGCTTTCTTAAGGGTGGTTATGCCTTTGAAGGATATTACTTCTGGCATTTCAAAGGTGTGTTAACCTAGGTGCACAAGAACGATGGCCAGAACTGGCTTAAAAACCTTTCACAGAAGAAGTTGTAAGCCTGGGGCATGACCACCCACCATGACCTACCCTTTTTTTCTGCACTACTAAGTGCTAATGTATAACCTAATAAATATTTGGCTTACAAGTAAAGTGTTAGAAGATAATTAAGGTGTTGGCAAAAAATCAAATATTAACTACTCAATTGTTAGCTGATAACCAAGGGATTAATTTAAAACTAAGTTGCTAGCACATACTGGTTAACGAATGACTAACAGTTGATAAGGATTTGAAGTGAGATTTTTTCCCAGGAGAACTCTTGCACATTAGAGAGAACTCGGGAATAGCAGAAAGCTGATAAAACCTATAGGAATGAAGATCTAATTGGGACAGTAAAATCCTCAGCTAGACTCTGAACTTCTGGGGGAAACTGCTTGTCTTTGGTTTCCAGACAGGGTTTAGTCAGGGATGGCAGGAATCTTGTACTCAAAATGCTTACCTTCTAATTACATTTAATCTACTAAGGACCAGGTACTATGCTGTAGAAAGAAGCAAGGGCAGTTGCTTAAATAATGAGGATAGGGTGTGATGAGTGGGTGAGTGGTGTGTGACAGGAAAGGTTTGGGGTTCTGTGGAGGCTGGGTGGAAGGGAGAGCAGGTGTGTCAGGGAGAAATGAGGAGTTTAGTTCTGAATATGTTGATTTGAGATGTCTGTAGACATGCCTAGTAGGCAGGTTGATAGGAGTCCAAGGCACAGATGGTGGTTAAAACCATGGAAGAAAAAAAAGAGAGAGAAGGTTGCAGAATAATATATGGAGTGGGAAAAGGGATCAGCTTGGAACTCTAAGGACAAAGAACATGGAAGAAGAGACATCAGCAGATACTGAGAAGGAAGGAGCACTTAGAGGAGAAAACCAAGAAAAGACAGTGGCGTGAAAACTAACAGAAGAGAAAGTGTCAAGGAGAAGAGTGTCACAATCTGAGATGTGACTGAGATGTCAAGCAGGATAAAGTCAGATGTCCAATGAGAATGTGGTTCCGAAATGTCTGTCACAAAATTTCTGTGATACCTAGGTTTCAGTGTGTGTGTGTGTGTGTGTGTGTGTGTGTGTGTGTGTGCGCGCGCGCGCGCGCGCGCGCACATGGCATATGCAGAGCTGGAGCTTGGAGCAGAGGGTGTAAGGACAGGCTGGATGGAGGCCACCATCAAGGGGCTTTTAAGTAGGACCATTTAGGGAGACTTGTGAGAACTGCAAGCACAGTTCAACCCTTTTGTTGTCAAGTGGGACAATTGAGGAGAGGCAGATGGGCAACAATTTGCTCAGGCTGTGAGTCAGGGACACAGCCAGGACCAAGTCTGAGTCTCCTTCTTCTAGAAGAGTGACCTTAGGAGAAGTAGACATGAAATTCTTATAGGTCAATAAATGATCAATCAGTGACTTTTCCCATTACTTCTGTCTTTAGTTTTATATTTATATAAAAATGAAATACACATTTTACATGAAAATTCAAACATTACAGAACTACTTAACAAAGAAAGTGAATGACTGCTGCTACCTCACGCTACCCCTCCATCATTAACAGCTGGGTCTCCAGTCCTTCCCCTCTCTCTCCCTCTCACTTCACATTGTCAAGTTTTTATAAAAATATTATACTTTACACTGGATTTTTTAATGTGTGTGCATGTGTTCATTCTGTTTTACAAGTTGCCTTTTGTTCACTTTTGGACAACTTTATGGCAGCATATAGAAATCTAATTCATTCATTTTAATGACTACATTAGTGTATCATTTGAATTTGTATCATTTATTACCAGACCATATTGATGGACACAAGGGTTACATCCAATTATCACTCATGAACAGTGTACATATATATTATTGCAACATGTATTTGCAGAGTTTGGGAGTCTTTCAGAAAGAGAAATGATGGACCAAAGGGTATGAACATTTTATTTTAAAAGCTATTACCAAATCATGCTCCAAAAACTTGTGCCAGTTTATTGTCCCACCAACAGTTTATGTGAACGCCATTTCCCCACACCCTTATCAACAATGAGTATAATCATTTAAAAAATATTTTCAATTTGAATGAGGCTGAGCACTTTTTTCATATTCTTATTATCCTTCTGAGAATTATGAGGGGGGACCCCCAAAAACCTGGAATTTATTTATTAAAAATTGTGGATTTATTCTTACATGTTTAAACTATAGTCACCTTCAAAGCACTCTCCATATGATGCAATACACCCATCGAGATGCTTTTTCCACTGCTCAAAACAGTTTTTGAATTCTTTTGATGCTTTTAGTGCTTCTGTCATTTTTTGCTTCGCCTTTTCCACATCAGCAAAACATTCCCTTTGGGGACTTTTTTCATCCAGGGAAATTAAAAAAAAAAAAAAAAAAAAGTCACTTGGGGCGGGTGAATAGGGAGGGTGGGGCATGAATTTTTCCCCAACGGAAAATAAAATTTCACTGCCACATGTTGTTCATGTAAATCACCCATCATGAAATGGGCAAATGTTGAGAGTCTCCAAAAGAAATTCACTGAAGCCGAACGCAGCCTCTCACAACGCCAGCTGGTGCACTGATGGACATGGGCTCCTTGAACACTCACCTAGTGAGACAAGTTTGTTCTACAAGGGGTCTGCCTTCCAGAAGATAATTCCAGTTGTTTTTTGTTTTGTTTTGTTTTTTGACCCCCCTCGTATCTATTCATATCTTTTGACTACTTATTATTGTAGTAGTGGACTTTTGGTCAATGAATTCTTTTTTTTTTTTTTTTGCTTATTTTTTGTATGTGGGTAGCTCCCTGCCTGGGAATCGAACCCAGGCCACAGCACTGACAGTGCCAACGCCGAAGCCTTAAGCTACTACACCACCAGGGAACTCCCTCAATGAATTCTTATTGGGAAATAATGATGGGGTTGATTAAAAAGGGTTGGAAGCCTTTGTACCCAATTACTAACCATGTTTACCTCCAGGGAGTGAGAGTATAGAAAATAAGGGGGATACTTGCAATTATTATGTCTTCCTGTATTATCTTACAATGCATTTATACTACTTTTATAATTAAAAAATAGGGAGGAAAACAACAGCAAATCAACGTATGGCCTGGATTCTCATTGGCTAGAAAATTCATGTCGGTTGCAAGTTTTCATTGATCACGAGTTACTTTTTGGTTTACATGCAAAAAAACGTTTATTGAATGCCTGTTTTTGAGCTGGCACTGCCCTAAGCCCATTTATACGTCCTTCATTTTAAACCTCGAATAGCCCTGCGAGTTAGGAAATGGCCCTATTTTCCCGAGTTCTTAATAGGTAGACTATTATTGCTTGATATACTTCTATTTGCCACATGTTCTCATGGGCTAGAGGTTCTTCTTGGCTGGTGATTCCTTGGTCAAGAGCTTTCATTGGCCAGGAATATGTGTTGTTCTAAGGTTCAAATATGGATTGTACTAAGGCACAAATAATCAAAATACTGGAATTTTCCCCCCACAGGAGTGACGGGGTCAGTGGGATAAGAGTGAAGAAGAAGAGTCAATGGTTTCTCCCTTTGAAGCACCATTTGAGTTTGCTTTGGTCACCCATGGAAGGGCGGGGGAGGGGACAGTGGGAGAGGAGGGAAAGTGGTTATAAGTCTTCTCGTTTCTTCAGGATGAGCTTCCTCACAAGCGCTGTGATCTGGGGCCTGATCTCCTCCACCGACACGGTTGGGTCCCAAGCCCCTACTACCTTTCCATCTGGGGCCACTAGGTACTTCCAGAAGTTCCAGGTAGGCTCCTTTCCAGAAGTTTCTAGAGAAAAAGGAAGAAGGAGCAAAGTGTGCTTCCCTGTTTAACCTCTCCTAGAATTCCACTATCAGTATCCATTCATTCATCCCTTGAAGCAATGGTTCTATTAGAATTAACTGGAGTGTTTTTTGTATTACTGTTGAATTTATCGGGGTGATAATGGTTAGTAAATGTTACATAGATTCCAGGTGTACAATTCTGCAGTACATCATCTGTGTGTTGTATTACGCATTTAGAGAGTCAGTTCTACTTCTATGACCATATATTTGACCCCCTCCCTTACCCTCAGGTAACCACTAAACTATTGACTGTGCCATGAGTTTTTCTTGCTTTGTTGCTTTCAGTTTTATATTCCATATATGAGTGAAGTCATATGGTTCTTGGTTTTTTCCTATTTGGCTTATAACTGGAGAATTTTTTAAACCCTGATGCCCAGTCCACACCCCAAACCACTTATATCAGACTCTGTGGGTAAGACTCAGCCATCTGTATTTTTTAAAAGCTCTTCAGGAGATTCCAGTATAGCATCAAGGTTGAAATCTACTGTTCTAGGGTTCTGTTAGTACTTGATAAACCAGTATGAGATCCTCCTTTATTAAAATGACCTCAAACTACCGAATATCTACACCTTATTCTCTAATAAAATCTTAACGGTTTTCAAATGTTAGTCCATTGCCTGGATGCATCAGAATCATGGTGGTGGTGGTGAGGGACGCTTAAAGGAAACAGATTCTTGGGCCTTGCTTCAGTAGGTCTTAGATCAATCATGTTTAAGAGCTCCCGGGGTGCTCTGAAAGCAGGGCCAGGTTTGATCTATAACTATGGGAGTTGGGAAGGAACTAATAAAAACACATGGGAAAAAAAGCAAATATTAGGATTGACCCACAGAGCAAAATTCCAAAATGCCTCAGTAAGGAACCTTCTGTTTGCTACGCTGTTGTTTCTTATTTACTCCTCCAGGTGTATGGGTTGGTGGTGGTGGTGGTGGGGGGTTGTAAGGATACCAAGGCAACCAGAAGCATGGAGTTGGATAATAAATAGTATATTAATAACATATTACAGTATCCTAAAGGAATCCTTATGTCCTTTTCTAGACATTAATACTCTCCACACCCCTACACACACATCTTTGCATAATGATTAGTTTAACTGTTTTAAACTTTATATAAAATACAATAGTTTTAAAAAGAAAGAAAGAAAGAAAAAGAAGCATGCAGTCGGAGAAGGCCAAAATGGAGTCCCCAAAGGAGGAAAAAGCCCCAAGGGAGGAAACAGGACCATAATAACAAGTGTGGCTCATCACCCCATTTTGTGGTTCTAAGGCTTCTAGGGCTGAAGAAGGATCCATTTCTGAAATACTGAGATGTAGTATTTTAGCTCAGGTTTCTCTTACCTACCGACTTTGACTTAGGATAGGAGATGCCTGTTCGCCTTCTTCAAGCATGGCATCCACACCTTGGCTTTTCCATTCTAAATTCATAAGCTCAACTAATTCACATTGACTGAAATCTGAGGGCTCCTGCATATGAAAACAGGATTCTAGAGATGTCTGCAAGAGTGACTCTGAGGGAGAACTGAAAGGCAGCAGGGTGGAGTTATTTTTAGCCAGGAATACCCCTCAACTCATCCTCAAAGATTAGTGCTGAAATAGACCATCAACCAACCTGCAGGGGTCTGGCAAGGGCCCCAGGCCACCTGGACAGCCAGTGGCTTCTGCTACTCAGGGAGCCACGACCTTAACCTGCTGAGGGAAGGTAAGGAAAAGGATCAGAACTCACGGGTCAGGTATTTGAAGGCAGGGTGGGCACCAGTCCCGGTGACTGCAACCTTGCTAAACATGGGGAAAGAGACACTGTAGGTGCGGCGGGCAAAGCTCTCAATCTCCTTGTTGCTGTCAGGCTCCTGTTGGCCAAACTGATTGCAGGGGAAGGCAAGCACATTGAAGTGTTGGGGCCCCAAGTCCCGCTGTAGCTGCTGCAGGGCCCGGTAGTGCTGGTCTGTGAAGCCACACTCGCTGGCCACATTTACCACCAGGGACACCTGGGTGGCAAAAACAAAACCCAGATACATAACACAACCCAGTGAAGAGGGATGCACTTATACATTCTCTGACAAGCCCATGTGACCCCCCCAAAACAATTAATACTCTCTCATGCATACAAGAACACAATGTACACATATTCACATATAAATGTGAGTACAGTGCTCTCACATATACACAAACACATGTACACAGGCACAAATGAATCAAACATACAAAGGCTTACAGATACGTGTGCATACATATAACATTCCTGAGAATAAGCACACGATAGTCACAGACAGGTATGGACATGCGTTATGATACAAAGATGCATTAGCACACATCACACATGCCCAAAAAGAAACACAACACATCACAGAGAGAGGCACACACACTGGGGAGCTCTCATCAGGAGATGTGGGGGAGTGGAAAGACAGACCTGGGTTTCTGGCTCGGTCAGCTAGCACTCTACACTGTAGTTGCCTGTGTATGTGTCAGTTTCCCTTCTACAATATGAACCCACGGAGGGCAGGAGTTATACTTATCCTAGGATTTGACAGATTAAAAAAGTCTCAAAAAATGCATCCTCAATGAGGAAGTAAGTGTGCACACACACACACAATCACCTGCATGGTACATAGATAGACACGGGTTTTCTTGATAAAAGGGCCCCAAGGACCCCAAGGACCCCAGGGCAATCCCTTTTTGCCCCTTTCCCTCCAGCAAATAAATACCACTTTCTTCTATCTCTAGACTCACCTCTAAATTTATTACTTTATAATAAAATTTTTGTAAGTTTACTTATTGCCTTTAGGTCATAAATATAATACTGGCCAATGGGACTTGATTATAATACTGCAATTAGAATTTTGGCACCAATGCTATGTTTTTAGCTTCTAGTTAATATATTGTTAAAGGATTTAAAATCTCACCCTGTGTCTGGGCAGTGCTATCCTATCATTCTAGTCACATTTTTTTTTTTTTTCAGAAGAGCCAGGAATATACCAGCTGGTTCTATTAAGAGGACCACTTCCCAGGGGCAGCCTGGGACACTGGACATGCACAGGCAAAACTGCTCAGGCCAGATAGGGTTTCCTAATCTCAGAACTATTGACATTTTGGGCTGGATAATTCTTTGTTGTAAGGGGGCTAGTCTGTTCATTATAGGATGTTTAGCAGCATCCCTGGTCTTTACCCACTAGATTCCTAGTCTTGACAATAAAAAAAGTTTCCATATATTGCTAAATGTCCCCTGGGGAGCAAAATTACCCCCATTTGTGAATGAACCACTGGGCTAGATGATGAGAACTGCTGCGCTGTAACTTCCTCACCCTGTTTCAACCAGATAAGGAAGAACCCATTCCCTAGAACCATGGGCTATTAGAACCTTCTCCATTTGTACCAGCATATACCATATTCTTCTGGTGGTGGTGAGAAACTGGGATTCTTTAGCTCCCTTCCTTAGTCAAGGATCTTCCTCTTTCTTTTCTGCTACATCCCTGGGCAATAAGAGCATTAAAAATTCCTTATTTTTAACCTGCATCTTGTGTGTCTGCCTACTCTTTTGGAAGGAAGAAAATCTTACTCCTAGTTCTATGCCTGAAACCCAAAAGCTTACCTTTAAGATGACCAAAAACAGACACACCCAAGTACACACAGTTAATTTATATTTATACATATATGAGCATAGATACAGACTCCGATGAGTATATAGAAGCGAGCAAACAAGCCATCCACACACACACATTACTCTAAGGCCTTCGCGTGTATAACCTCAGATTGCAGGCAAGTGCATTCCCAAGGGTCACTCATTCGTCCATACTCAACACTGGTCTAAATGACTATGCTCTCAGTTAGCCTGATTCCCAGTCTTGATCATGGCTGTGTCTCCAGGACTGGACTCAGTGCCAAGCATGTATAGGGAACCAGGAAAATTATTTTCAATTTTAAACATTATGATAAAATATACATAATGAGGCAGTAACTATTTGTAGGTGAATGAATGACCATCTTGCTCAAGTTGCAGACTAGCCTGGGTGAACTCACAGCATCATTTACAGCTCGCCTAAATTGACTGTTCCTGGTTTCTTTCTAAACCTGGCGATTAAGGGCATGGGTTCTGAAGCTGGGCTGCCTGAGTTCAAATTCTAATTCTGCCACTTAGTAGCTATGTGACATTGTTCTTCTTTTAACTTAAAAAATTTTTTTTCTGATTGATTTCTTGGCCTCTTGCTCCCATGCATTTACCATTGACCTAGAGCAGGCCTGGGCAGACCTTTTCAGGGCAAGGGCTACTTCTCCAAGAAGTGTTGTGGTCCACTAGCCATTTATTTTATAATGCAGGCAGTCACCCCAAAATTGCTTGGCACTCCTGACCTAGAGTATGAAAACACTCAGAATTCTGGTATTACTTCCCTGGGTCATTTTTTTCTCCAGGATGTCTTTCCTCACATCTTGGATGCCTTTATTATTCCTGAAAACAAACAGACTTTGTTCTTTTCCTGTCATAGCACTTAATACTACTAGGAATTATCTTGCTCATTTTTCTGTTCTTTGTTTATTACCTCTCTCCTCTCCACCTCATATAAGATGTATTAAAGTAGAAATGTGTCTGTTTTGTTCAGCCCTGTATCCCCAAGGCTGGCCTAGTATTTAGTCTACAGTAGGTGCTCAATAATAAATAATGAATTAATGATTAGCAGAGCTGATCAAGTGTTAAACTTGGGGCTCTCTGGCAAGCTGTGCTAGCGGGGAGTGGAGGCCTGAATGGGAATGGGCCCTGCTTTCATTGGCTCTTTGCTGAGTTCTGGATGCTGCTCCTCCTGGGGCCCACCAAACACAGCTACGGAGCACTCTACCAAGTGTTTCCAAACTGTCATGTCACTTGAAACTCACAGTACCTTGGAGGACAATCATTTCCACAGTGTTCTCATTGGACTCAAAATCAGCAACTCCCCCTCTTCTAGATGCGGAAAGTGGGGATGGGAAAGACAAGGCCGCAGGATGCTAGGGTTACTTTTTCCACCCGTGCATGACAAAGGCTGAGCCTGGGGCATCCAGACTCTGGGAGAGGTCCGGGTTCGTTGCCCAAAGTCGCCGGGAGGGAAATCCGCGCCGGTTGCGAGAGTTTCGGGTTACCATGCGCGCCGGGACCGTGCCACGTAGTCGCCGGACAGGCCCGGAGCAGGATCTGGGGGGGCGCCGCGCCCCCCGGGAAATGCCTAGTGGGACGGGGAAACAAGGCAGTGTCGCCGGGCGGCGGGAGCCCCGTCGGAGCCAGGCCCGGCAGGGTCCCAGGCCGCGGGGAGCCCCCATCAGGCGTTGCTGGGGTGGCGCCGAGGCCCCGCGGGCGGACACTCACCGAACCCCGGTACTTCTCCAGCGACACCAGCTTGCCCCGGATGTTGACCGCCTTGAAGTCATAGAAGTCTTGCTCCCGCTGCGCGCAGGCGGCGGCCGACAGGAACAGCCACGCTGCCACCAATACAGCCATCATGACTTGCTCCCGAGGTGGCCGCGTTGCGAGGGCAAAGGCTAGGCGGGGGGACCCGGCGCGGGGGCGGGAGGAGGCGGCTCCGGCGCCATCCGGCCGCGAGGCAGGACTCTCCCCATTCTCTTTCCCCGCGGGAGGTGGAGCGCCAGGATTTGGACCTCAGTTTCCCCATCTTTACTGCGGGAGTGATGGATTCTGCGCCCCTTCCCGGACCCCACAGCCGTGGTTCCAGGATTCTGACCGCAGACCAGAATTCAGTTCAGTGAGGCTCCCTCTCTCTTGTTCCGGGGTGCAGCGACTTGGTAGGGAAAGGAGGCGAGAATCTGGATCATCTAGGGAGGGCTCAACGGCGAATCAGCGCGGCGGCCTTAGGCTGCTCACACCACCTCTCCGGGCCCTTCAGTCGGGCTGGCCTTCCTTGTTGGCACTCCTAGGCAGTGTAGGACTGGAGCAATAGGAAACATGGATGTGAAACACTTTGTTAGCTGAATGATGCCTGCAGACTTTAGGCGAATGAATGAACGTTTCCTGAAAGGGATGGCACCCAGAAGGGGAAGAGAAGAAGGAGAGTCTGTGGCCGGTTGGAGTCCTGGGAAGCAGATTCTGAGAGGGAGATTGCAGTGCGTGATGTTTATGAGGGAGCACCCTGAGTGAGGATCAACACCTGTGCAAAGAAGAGAAGGGAACCCGACTGGGTGGAAGTCCAGAGCTCCATGCAAGCCCTAGGACAACCTTGACTGACCTCAAGGGGACTCCAACCAGAATAGTCCATCAGAGTTGTCCCTAGATGAGCTAAATTGGCCAGGCCTTTATATCCCTGCCTTTGTCAGTCATTGTACGTGGGACCATCTGGGAAGAGGTGTGACAGGAGAGGCTGACAATGAAAGGCTTTTCCGTGACAGCACTGGTGTCCTGAGTCTTCATTGATGGGGGATATGGACAGCACACCATAGCATCTTCCACACTCAGAAAACCCCTACTGAGCCCCACTAAGTGCCAAGCATGATGCTGGGTATTGACACTGTACCAGTTCTCCAGGAGCTCACAGGCTGTTATGAGAGGAGCCAGGTAAACTGGGGATTATGTGTGATGTGGTAAGGGTTAAGCATTCCTACAATTAGCTAGCTATTCAACAAATACTTCTTGAACACCTGTTCTACACCAGGTTATGCTCTAGGTACCTCTTATGCAGTGATAAACAAGACAGTGGGGGAAGACGGGTATTAAATAATTCATAAATAGCTCTAAAATTACTATTGTGGTAAGTACTACCTAAACTAGCCTTGGGAGTTGGGGGCGGGGTGAGGGGGACAGGGCACAAGGGGGTCTTTCCAGAATAAGGAAGATTTGAACTGAGCTCTTAAGAATGAGTAGAAATTAGCCAGGGTAAAGCAAGGAAGCAAGTGCAAAGGTCCTGAGGGAGAGAGAAATATGGTGCATTGAGAAACAAAAGAAGGCTGGAATTTGGCTGGAGCAGAGAAACCAAAGAGTCAGAGAAGAAGGTATAGAGGCAGGCAGGGGTGAGATAACACAGAACCTGGTAGGCCACAGTAAAGATTATGGTCTTTCAGCTAACAGATGAAGTTTCTTCTTTAAAGCAAGGGAGTAACAGTGAGTCCTATGTTGTATAAAATCCCTCTGACTGTTCTGTAGAGAGTAGGTAGGAAGGAGCAAGAGCAGATGTGCTCCCAATGCTGGGGTAGAGGAAGGTCTGGGGTTCTGAAGCCCAGAGGCAGTTGCTAACCTAGCAATCAGGGAAAGCTTCCTAAAGTTGGTACCACAAGAGCCATGTCCTGAGAGAGTAATAGGAATTCAGTTTGGGAAGGGTGTGGTGCAAAGATGTCAGCTTGAGGGAGTAGTGTCTGTGAAAGCACAGAGTCCAAGAGAAGGGCTTGGATGTTTGGGGTGAGAAGAGGTATGGGTTAGATGTGGTTGGAGGGGTCATCGGGGGCCAGATGGAGAAGGGTCCTGAATACCAACCCAAGGAGCTTGGATTTTACTCTCTAGGCTGTGGCAACCAATGGTTTTGAAACTGAGGACAAGATCATACAGTTAATAAGACTCAAACCCAGGCCTTTGGAGTCAGAACATGGGAACTTTCTGCACTACTAAAGTGGCCTGTCTCCTCAGGAACAGACAACATTATCAGGAGAGGCGGAAAATAGGCAGAAATAAAGTGCTACTGCCCTTCTCACTCTTTATCCCTTCTCTGTGGGATGTTTGAGTCTGTGATGGGTCCTATAGCATTAAATGGTCCCCTCTTCTCTGCTTTGCCCCTGTGAAGCTGTCGGTCTTCCTTCCTTCCAGCTCTCTCTTTCACTACTCAGCCTTTCCTTCTATGTCCCAATAACAAGGGATTCTCAACTTCTCCACACAACCTGGAGTTTTGCAAGCTTGGCGGAGCTATTTCCTGTTAAAATCCAGATAGGTAGGCATTTCTACTAAGCAGGAAAAGAAGTTAGTGGTGAAATGTTTCTCATTTGTAAATTTCTCTCCTGGGCATTTTACTCTTCCCCTATTCATGCTTTAGAACCCAATCCAGATATCATCCCCCTCTGCTACTCCACTTAACTACTCCCTCCTCTCTGTTGCCTTTGTACCTAGCACATTTCCTGTAATATGGTGTAGTTGTTTTATGACCACCAGACTGTGAGACCCTTCAGGGCAGGCGGGGCTGTATCTGAATCATCTTTGTGTCCCCCTGGTACCCACTAGCTACTCAGTAATACTCAATTTTCTTAAACCTTCTGGTAATTTTTATTATCTATGCTACAATGTGATATGAGATGCTGTTAATTTGAGCCAAGAATATATATTTTGTCATTTTATTTTCCGTCCTCTTTGCATTTTTGGTGAGCACAGCTATTCCAAGGTGGTTCGTCTTCACAAATGGGAGACCTGCAGGCACAAACAAATACATATGCAGTTCTCAGCTGAGCACCTGGAAGGGTAGAGGATTCACTTCAGGATCCCCTGCACGTCTTTCTTTCTCTTTCCCATGATAAGTTTGAAGCTTTTTATGGGTATTTAGAATACTCATTAATGTTTTTGATCATTCAACAAACTGTCGAGCACCTGCTATGTACAAGACACTATTTTAAGGTTAGGAATATGTGGTTAATGAGACAGACAAAAAAGACAAAAAATTTTTGAATTTACATTTTAGTAGAGGGAATGATTATAACTAAAATTTATAGTATTAAATACATAGTACATAGTCATGAGCAGGTGGGAAGGATAGAAAATGTGGTGGTAGGTGGAAAGGGATTGCACTTGAATGCAAGTGATCAGGAAGCCTCACTGAGAGAGTAGCATTTGAGCAAAGATGGAAAGAAAGCTAACGATGGGGAAAACTGGAAAAGCAACATTCCAGGTAGAGGAAATAATAAATACAAAGGCCCTGAGGCAGGAGCATGCATGATGTGTTTGGAGAACAGCCAAGAGGCTGGTATAGATGGAGGGGAGTGAGGGGAAGAGTAGCAAGGGATGAACTCAGAAATGTCATAGGATAGGCAGGCAGATACTATAAGAGGGTTTCATAAACCATTTTAAAGACATTTGCTTGGACTCTGAGTGAGATGGGAATCCATTGAAAAGTTTTAAGCTGGGAAATGACATTTCTAATTTATGTATTAATTGCAGTATTAAAATAAGGAGACTAGTCAGGAGGCTATTATAATAATTCCCATGAGGCTTAGACCAAAGTGATGGCAGTCGAGGTGGTGGGAAGTAGTCAGATTCTGAATGTATTTTGAAAGTCAAGGCAAAAGGATTTTTTGATAGGTTGTATGTAAGATATGAAAGAAAGAGAAGGGTCACAGATTACTTCAAGGTTTTGGGCTATTAAGTGAGGTGAAGATGCCTAAAAAGGCAACTGACTTGGGGTGGGAAATCAAGAGTTCAGTTTTGGACAAGTTAATTTTGAATTGCCTATTAGCAGTGGCTCTCCAGGGAAAAAGGGTGTGTGTGTGTGTGTGTGTGTGTGTGTGTGTGTGTGTACTCATGTACATTGTATTTGATAATACATGATGCATAGCACAGAATTCATAAATAATGATGAAATATTAAAGTACTCCTTATTGTAAATTCCACATGGCCAATTCATTCTCACAGAATACTTTGATTTTTCCCAAACTTGTATCTGTAGCCAAGTAATGGTTGCAATTGCTGAACGAGTATATTTCCAAGACAAAGTTTGGTTGATATTTTCATTTACATTCATAGTGAGATGAAAGTGAAACAATAAAGATGTACTCGTATGTTCAAACTTCACTAGTCAATGACACAAGTGACTTCTTTGCTAAATTGGATCTAGTTTTTTCCAGTACTGGAACAATATTTCCTCAAGTTTTTTATGTTATTCACAGACAATACATTGCAAATTTAATCTGCATTATTCACATTTTTCCCATCACTTTCTTAAGTGTAGGCATGCAACAAAACAATAAATCAAACTCTGTTTGGTAGCATTTGCCAATTTCTGTGGTGTAATACTCTCACTATACTTGGTTTTGATATCACTGAATGTGGAGTTAGGAAGAGATATAAATGTGGCACACCATTATATAATATTTCCACAGTACAGCTAGAATAGATGTAAATAACCCCAAGAATGTTGAAAATAGTAAAATATAGTAAAAGAATTAGAAAGTGGTGAGTTTGGGATATTACCTTAGTTTTTAATAGAATTTATTTAATTTTGTTTACATAATTTAATTTTTAGTACTGGGTGCTTTTAGCAAGAGGATGGAAAAATTTCTGAAAATGTACCAGTTGGCTCTAGGAGCTGGCTCTAGGCACCACCCCTATTTCTAATTAGGTTGGATAGATGAGTCTGTACTTGGAAGAGAAGTCTAGGTGAGAGATACACATTTGGGAGTGGACAGCACACCAAGCAAGTAGTTGAAGCTATGATGCTGGATGATGATGGAGAGTTGATGTAAATATACAGGAGAACCAAGGACAGCCCTTGGGACGCTAGCATTCAGCATCAGAAAAATAAAGACAGGGTTCCCTGATGGTGTAGTGGCTTAAGGCTTCAGCGTTGGCGCTGTCGGCGCTGCGGCCTGGGTTCGATTCCCTGTCAGGGAGCTACCCACATACCAAAAAGCAAAAAAAAAATAAATAAATAAAGACAACAGGGAAATGACAGGGAACCAGAAGAGGAGACTGAAAAAGAGGAGTCAGAAGAAGAACAGGAGAGTGATTTAACAGCTCAAATATACTACTGATAAATCTGGTAAGATTAGGCCTGAGAACTGAACATTAGATTTGACAATTTGTCCTTCACCAATAAAGGAAATTAAATAAACAAAACTACAATATTTATATGCCTCTGCTATTACTCATGCTGCTCCCTCTGTCTGGGCTTTTTTTTTCCCTCTTCCTTATCCTTGTAGCACCTATGCTGCTTCCAGGCTTTATGAGTCAGGAATCTCAATAGGAAACAGATAACGCACTCAGATTAGGATAAGCAAACAAAGATTTATTTGCAAAGGGACTTCAACTACGAGTGGGATATAGAAGAAGACAAGGGATAGTTCTGAGCTGTTAATATCCCTTGACACGAATGGGTTAGGAAGAGGGAGGAGAGATTGTAGAAACTGGGGAAAAACAGTCTTATTCATCAAGCCATCCTGAAAGAGATAGTTACCTTCAAAGGAGGTTCACAGCCAGCCCAAGGCAAACTTGCAGGGAAGTAGCCAGGGAATTAATTATCCAGCCCCTCACTTTCCTCAATTTGCAAGGGTGCAGGCCCATACCTAAGATAGCAGGGAGCCAAAGAGCCCATTGACGTAATCTGTGCAGGTTCAGTGTACTGGGCAGATAGTGGGTGGATGGACAGTGGATCTAAAGGGCGAAATTGGTGTCCAGCAGAGAAACACACCTAAAAAACAACTTCTTTCTGAGGCTTTTCTCAACACCTTTAGGTAGTTAGGTGCCCCTGTTCTCTGCTTCCCCTTGGCAACCTATGGTTGCTGGCACAAATTCAATGCCAACAGGAATCTCCAATTTTGGGTGCAATGAAGGAGGGAACAGCTCAACCATGAACAGTTTTGTCATTGCCTATCTACCTGTGTGTTTTTTTGAGGAGTCTAAGTGCTTTGAAGATAGGACCATATCTGATTAAAACCTGTGTCTTTAACACACAGCATAGGACCTGATCTAGGACCGGTGCTCAGGACATGAAAGTTCACGTTAAAGACTATGATGACTTCACCTTTTGTAATTTTGTTGTGGTACATTTGTCACCTAGGTTATGGTTTCTCAAACTGACAGTTGCAACCCATTTGTAAATTATTGAATCAAGTTAATTGGTCCAGATCAGCATGAAAAAAAAAAAGAATTGAATAGAAAATATCAGAGTAAGTCCCATATAGTAAGTGTTAGTGTAGTGTTGTGAAACAGGTACATGTGATCCAGACTGCAACATAAACTGTGTTTCTATTATGGATTGCGATCAAAATGTTTGAAATCCACTGACCCAGGACAACGAAACCCTCTGTGCTGCTGTTTCATTATGTTTAAAGTGGGAATACTATAATAGTACCTCCTACTTCATGGGATTATAATAAAGATTAGATGAAATAACACATATAAAGTGCTTGGTGTCTAGTACAAAGTAAATAACCAACAGTAGCTATTTTTTTTTCAAACATTTTTCAAAAGAAGACTATAAAATTTTATTTATCCTGTGATTCCTTCTGGGTAATATTAAGCATACATATAGATAAGGGCTTTTTGTCTTACAATATCTGATCAGTTAGTATTGGTAAATGCTATCGCAATAAATAAACTTTTACAAATATGAAGCTGTGTACCCAATTTCTTTCCTTATCTCGAGGCCAGGAATGTTGTGGGGCCTGCTTGGGGTGGTAGAGGTGCTGTCTTAAATTCTATCTGAGGCTCTATGTCCTATTAATATCCTGCTGCATCTGACTTGTGCCCACAGGCTCTATCTGCACCTGCTCCTGGAAAATTAACACAGTTCTCTTTCAAGGCCCTGGGAGGAGGAACTCAGCAGAGCTAACTTATTTAAGTATCCAAAGCACTTAGCACCATGTCTGGCACTCAGTAAATGGAGTCTAAATTGAATCGAACTACTGATAACTGTTGTGTGTCCTTGATCAAGTCACTCCCACTCTCTGGACTAGAGTTTCCTGTGTGTAGGATAAGAGAGATTGCATGGAAGTTTAGAGGTAGGAGGCATGTTTGATTTTACAAAGGGGGAAACTAAGACTCTATTAGGGGAAGGGACTTGCCCAAGTTTATACCACAAGTTAGTAAAGAAGCAGAGGCCACAGCTGAAGTCTCTCTACCCGATGGTATTGTATTTATGGCATTGTATTATCTGTTCAATTCTATAACCCCAGGGAGCAGTTAGAGAAAACAAAATAAAGATACACGGAGGAGCAGAGATAGATCTTGAAAAATATAATATGGTGTGCAAAGGTAAGCTACAGAATGCACATATTATACATTTACATAAATGTATGTGTACACAATATGAAAACACATTTTATAAGGACAATATAAACAATTACACAATAAATTATACATTAAAGAGTTGTATGTAGGGGTGGGGAGAGGAAAGAGGGTAAAAAGGAATAAATAAGTAAATAAAATGAGAGAGAGGCCTACAAGGCCAAAGAAGACAACTGGGTAATGTTTAACTTAGCTCTTTGCACATGAAGTGGAAAAATAAAATAAACTACTATAATCTCTGCTTTTTCATGGGTTTTATTTCTAGCAGTATGTGTAAAATGTAAAGCAGATAGGTTTTGTTGTTGGTTTCTAAAACTTTCCTCCTCATGTCCTTGGCCTCTCTCCTTATGTAGGACTCAGCTTCTCATACCTGGACTGCTGGAGCAGCTTACTCCTTTGTCTCCCTGCCTCCACTTTCGCCCCATCCAATCCAATGCAATTTTCCACAGAATAAGCTTTGTCATACAAACATTATTCTGATCACGATTCTCCTTTGTTTATTTATTTATTTTTTTCCTCCTTTGTTTAAATACCTTTCTGTGACTTAGCCTGTGACCAAATGACCTAGGCAGTGTGGGGCAGTGGTAGGTCAAGCACACTGTAGTTGGCTGCCTGGGTGTGTAGCCCAGTTCTCCTACTTTCTGTGGGGTTTTAAGCAAATTAATTAATCTCACTGTGTCTCCGTTTCCTCACCTGTAGAATAGGAATAATAGCATTGTATGGTTGGCAGATTAAATAAATTTAAACACGTGAAGTATTTCAAATAATACCCACCACACCACAAACATTTAGCTATTATTGTTATTCCCAGGTCCTTGACAGTTTGGGTCCCATGTAATCCCTTAGCCTCATTTCCTGTCTTTTCCTCTTATTTCTGATGCATGAAAGGCCCTGCCTCCTGCCTAGCAGACTCCCAGCTGATTTGAAATTCCTTTCTCCAGGAAGCTGTGCTTCAGTCCCCTTACCACAGATGGGGTGCAGTTGATGGGGCATCCTTTCTCTCCTCAGACCTCTGTATTGTAAATGTCTCTTCTCTATTTGCCTAACACACAGTACCTTGTATGGTAGGTATTCAATAAATATTTCTTTTTAAGAACTTCATTGATGAATAATACACAGCAAAATTAGTATATCATAAGCATAAAGCTTTGTAAATTTTTGCAAATTTATCTCTGACCTGCACTCAGATCTATAAACAAAACATTTCTAGGACCCTAGAAGCTCTCTTCAAGCCCCCTTTAGGTTATTACCTCCCAGGCCCCCAAGCCTAACTTCTGACAGCATAGATTACTTTTGTCTATTTTTGTGCTTTATCTAAATAGGATCATATTGAATGTATTCTTTTCTATCTGGCTTTTTTCACCCATCACATGTTTCACTCACCAATATTCCATATTTTTGTGTATAGTTGTAGATTGTTCATTCTCATGCTATATGTATGTGCTATAATTCATCTATCCATTGTATGTTGATAAGCACTCAATAAGTATTTTTTGAATGAATGAAGAAATCTGTCCATTCTGCTGTATCATGGGTTTCTTGAGGAAAGGAATAGGATTTTAATCATCTCTAAATCCCCAGTACATAACACAAGGCCTGGCACTTGGTGGGAGTCCAGTGAGTATTTGAGGAATGACCTGATGCATGATTCCTCTGAGATTTTGTAATTAAACTGGTCATTTCCCCATCCTCAGTGGGGCCCCAGCTTCAGATCCCTGAGTGATGCAGGTGAGTTGCTAGGCAACAGCATGAGGTTGGCTCTGGGGTCACAGTGGAGAGTGTGCTGCAGAGGCAGAGGCAGAGGTAATTGGAAACACTTCTATTCAGCAGTCTCTGAACTGCCTCTGGTTTCTCCCCTCCAGCCCATCCCCCACACAGCTGCAGGAGAGCTATTTCTAAAACAGGCATCAGACCACAAAACTCCACTATTCCAAAACCTTTGGATTCTCAGTTGAAGAAACAAAGGTTTAGAGATTTGAAATTACGTGCCCAATGTTCATAAGTAAAGTGCAAAGCTAAACTAGGTTTGTCTGATTCCAAAACCCCAGCCCTTTCCAGTATTTGGTTTTGGACAAGTCGAATTTGGGGTGTCCATGAATCATCAGGTGGAAAGGTCTAAGTGTCCATGGGTCATATTGCTGCCCTCCCTATCAAAGCCTTCCATGAAGTAGGTGCTTCAGCAACAAACAAGAATCAGAAGGCTGGGAAATCAATGCCCCATGGGAGAAGGGATGACTGAAGGTTCCCTCTAGTTTGATATGTGGGGTTCTAATTGGTGGGCTTTGATCCAGAGAGCAGCCTCTCTGACTGACCTCATTGATCCCAGAAAAGCACAACAGAGTGGTGAGCATCTGACCCAGACTGGAAGAACAAAGGAGGGCTGTCAGGAAAGGACTTTAGGACAAAGGAACATTTTGAACAATGAGTACACCAGGTGGAGACAAGAGGAATGTGATGGAGGAGTTCAAATATCTGGTTGTGTAAGTTTAGGAGAGATTTCATAATCCTGTTGAAGCCTACTTTCCTAGGTGAAATTACAGTTCTTTCAAGCATTCATGGTTTCATTCATTCCATAAATATTTCTTGGTTGAGCCAAGTACCGTGTGCTTCAACCACACTGAATTTCTCACTGCTCCTTACACAATAACCAAAGTTCTATCTCCCACCAACCTCCATACTCACACAGTTCTATGGGACACCATTGCAGTATGTCTTAGCCTAGGTGTGTGATTGAGAAAAGGCGTGTGAAGGAAGGCTTCTAGAGGAAGGATGTATGGTGTTAGCCAGGTCAGGAAGGGGGAACAGGGAATGGGTCTAGGTAAAGGAATTACATGTGTAAAGGCTCAGAGGCAAGACAGCACAGCTCATTTGGACAACTGGAAGAAGATTCTTCTGGCAAATTCCTACACATTCTCCAAGTTTCCATTCAAAACAGTTCCCTCTGCTGTGGAGCTGTTCCCAATTATCCCAGGGAGACTTTCTTCCTCTCCTGTTTTTAAAGACTTACAATGTCTTAGGGGATTCATTACATTATATTGTCATTTATCTGGATTATAATATTCTGTGGGTATTTGTTCTCCTAAAGACAGTAAGTTCCTTAAAAGTGAGAACTATGTCTGATTTTACTTTGCAACAGCAGCTAGGAAATAGTGGCCCCTAATAAATGCTGCTGAGTCACTGACTGAATTAAACTATTTCTATGTCTTTTCCCCCCCTGAACTATGAGTTGCTCAAGAGCAGGGATCCTATATAACTCATCTCTGGGAACTCTCTTGACTTTTGAGTATAGTAAAGAGTGCACAGGCTTTCAGAGACAGACAAATGGCAAATATCAGTTGAACTACATTTTAGCTATGTGACCTTAACCTTCCTTGCCTTCAGTTTTCCAATGGTCAAGTGGAGCAATAGAGTTTCTATGAGGGGCGACTGAAAAAATGTATATAAAATGTCTAGTACAGTACTTGGCACATAGAAATGCTGGTTCAATGGGTGGGCAGATAGGTGGTATAGCAGTGACTGAAGAGTAATTACAGGCAAAGAAAAAGAAGGAAAAAGCAATACTCTTCTGCTACATTCCTGGATGAAAGAGGATTTTTTTCTTCTAATCATTGGGAAAGGACAGAAGAGCTGATTCTTCCACTTGGACTCCAAATTCTCATTTAAAACCCACTAACTCAATACTTTATGCTCAGTCTCCCTTAGAACTTCCCACTTACCCCATCCTTTGGTTCACTCGCTTGCACCATTTGTGAGTACCAGTCCATCTCCTCCATATACTGAAAGTCCTTGGAGAGCAAGGATCAGGGTGAATTAATACCCTTGGCTTCTCAGTGCCGATTACAGTGTCTGGGCACATGGAGAGTGCTTCTCATTAATCACATGTGAAGTACAAATATGAAGAACAATGAGTCTGAATAATACATTCAGGGTGATTACAGACTCTAATTTAATTCAAAGATATCCCATTAAAAAAGAAAAAACAACCAACTTCTTTCCTGGTAGCAGTTTTCTATTTGGGGCCAGTGACTTGATTTATTGAAAGACTCTAAAGTGCTGTCGATCTGAGCCAAAGGAGGTTCAGAAGACCTTTTCTTGGCAGGGACTCAATCTTTTCTATTATGTCAGTTTCTTTAAACAGAAAAGGATTTTTAAAAATCTTTTTTAATTGATCGTCTTGTAAACATTTAAAGAAAGAATGTCTGTCCTGTGGCTGGGCTGTGATTGACTCTAAGAATAAAGAAGAGGTCTCTTAATTGTAAAGACATGAAATGTCGGAACCTTCCTCCTACCTATTTAGTGTAATTGGCAATAATTTCCCCCTCCCCCACTCCTTGATTGAGAGACAGCTCACTTCCTATTCGAAGAAAACCAGATCGCTAACCTGGGAACCCGAGCCTTGGAAAGAGTTTATTTTACCAAAGCAGGCTTCCAGAGGGAGCGGAAAGCAGGAAGCCTGCATTTTCTCTCTGCTTCAATCCACCTGGTACCTGGACTTATCACCATGCTTGTGATTGGCTTCAGCTTTCCTCGCTTCCTCTTGGGACACTCTGCAGTCTTTGAAATATTTGGGCAGATGTTTCCTGTGGAAAATATTCCACAGGGCTGCCCTCTTGTTATATGGATTTCTGGTAGAAGTATCGAAGTTTTAAAGCTGGGCCCCATACTGAGATATTATGCTTGAGGGATCTGTTGTAATATTATTAATATTAATAGAAAATTCCTTCTTAGAAATTTCTTTGCATTGCTAACAATGAAAACCTCTTCTTTTCTTCAGCAGCCAAATGTTGAAATTTGTCAAACTCCTACCTCTGCCACTTATTAATTGCACAGGTTTGGACAAGTTGCCTACTATCTCTGAAACTCAGTTTCTTTTTCTGGAGAAAAGCCCACGACATTAAAAAAACAAAACAAAACAAAACAGTTTCACCTCCAAGGGCTGTTATGAGGTAGAGCCATGTGAAAATCCAAGCACATAGTAATTACTAATAAATTATAACCATTATTAGTGTAATACTCTAGAACCAAAGGCTCAGTTTTGCCCAGTTTCCGGACTAACACTGACCATCATAGGGGCAGGTGGGATGAGAATTAGACCTGGTTTTGGATAGGCCTTATGTGAACCCTGGCTCAGTTTAAACAATTGATCTTCAGCTGCAATTCTCTCAATATACCTGTTGCATGGGTTTCAGCACATGTAAATCCTACTAAACCCACTCAGGGAGTGGGGATGGGTCCTGCTCCTTATTTAGCCATTGGTTGGTATATAGCTATGAATAGAATGATAACCCAGAACCCAAATGTTCCTCCCATTAGATGCTTCTCAGTGTCACTTACTGCCTAGACACTGGCTGCAACAGCCACCTGCTAAATTGGAGCTTCTTGGCACCCATACCACCTATCCAGAGCACATCTGAGCTCTCACACTGTGAACATTGCACCTTAATCCAGGACACTCTTCAGCTTCCTCCTCACTGGACCTTGATTTCTTCCCTTCCCCTAGCTCAAGGGGAAAAGTAGATCAAGGAGGAGGAGGAGAAGGAGGAGAGGAAGAGAAGGTAGGCAGCAGAAAGGGATTAATGTTTATTTGATGCCAGGCAGCTTTATATATGTGTTCTTACTTAATTTAATCCTAACAACTACATGAGATAGGTATTCGTTTTCATTTTCATTGTAAAGATGAGTGAGGTTCAGAAAGGTTAAGTAATTTGCTTAGAATCACATATCAAGCAAGTAATGGGGTGAGATTTTAAACCTAAATATTTGCCACTGAAGTCCAGGTTCTCTCCATTAGAAACTAGATGTTCCTTCTGAGATCCTCAGTCTCAGAAAACACTGTCACTGGAGTTAGGGAATTCCTCTGGGCTTCTCTTCCCGCCTGCTGCTTTGTACCTCCTAGTCTATTCTATCCTAGGGTCCTGCTTGGCTCACATCTTGATTCTTTCTCCTTGTCTTGCTCCATTTACACAAATTATCTTGTTCCAATGCTTGCTTTGTGACTGACCAGGAAATATTTTATCAGTCACAAATTGCAACCAGGATTTGTATTAGTTTGCTAGGGCTGCCATAATAAAATACCACATACTAGATGGCTTAAACAACAGAAATTTTATATTGTTTTTTTCTCATAGTTCTGGAGGCTGGAAGTTCAAGATTAAGGTGTCTGCAGGTTTGGTTTCTCCTAAAACCTGTCTCCTTGGCCTATAGGTGGCTACCTTCTTGCTGTGTCTTCACGGGTCGTTCTATGGACAGGTGCCTCTGGTGTCTCTCTGTGTCTAAATTTCCTCTTAAGGGGTTCCCTGGTGGTGTAGTGGCTAGGCTTCAAAGCTCTCAAGCCGTGACCTGGGTTTGATTCCCAGTCAGGGAACTACCATAAACAAACAAACAAACAAACAAATAACTTTCCTCTTATAAGGACACCAGACAGATTGGATTAGGCCCATCCTAATGGCCTCATTTTAACTTACCTCTTTAAAGGCTCTGTCTCCAAATGCAGTCACATTCGGAAGTACTGGGTGTTAGGGCTTTAACATATGAATTTTGTTGGGGGAATGGGAGGAGACACAATGCAGCCTATAACAGAGATCTACTCTTAAGAAGTAAGCAACAGAAAAAAAATTATTAAAGGGGCACTGAAGATTTCACACAATCACAAGAAAGACTTAGAAAACAGGCAGGCAGGCATGAGAGAGGTATGGCAGTGAGTAACTAGCCCACCACTCAAATTACACCCTAAACCAGCCTGGTGAGGATGTTGCTGTTATAACCAGTGACACTACCTTCTCTGGGTCCTGCATGTTGCCACTGCCCTGTGCAAATTTGGCATGCCTGCTACTGCTTCTACTCTGCCACTGGAATGAATTCTCTATGGACCCTACTCATCTGGGTCACCAGCTCTGTGGAGGAGACTGTTCCATGATGTGACTGCTGCCAGACCCTTGAGCTAGATACAGCTGGATCTGGGCCAGAACAGGTTGGTTCTACTCAGTCCTCTTAGCAACTGTCTGATGGACCCTGCTCCTATGTCCCAGGTGTGCTAGTTCCTAGAATAGGCCCTTGCCTGCCCAGGGGCAAGCACATAAGGCATTTTCTCCTTATCTGAGGCAGGTCACCCCCCCAGTACCCCTAAACAGCCTGTCCTGTTCTATATAATTCTTCAGTGCCTGACATGCAGTATGGAGGATATCCATGTTGTCTTGCTGCCACCCAAGATACACCTTGTATATGAGTTCCCTTAATAAACTCTTGATGTAGAGCTGGAGCTGTCAGCCTCTTTATTTGATCCCTTGGCCCTGGGAAATTTTCCTAACAAGCTCCTGATTCAAAGTTTGAGGTAGATGTATTTGATTGGAGGACACATGTCCTTGTTTACATGCAAGGGAGGCTGCAAGGGGAAACAAGCATCATGTGTTTCCAGCTTCTATAATAGGTTCTGCCTTCCATCAAGACCCAAGGAGTCTCTTAAGGTAAAGGAGAGATTTAGATGTGGGGCGCTCAGAATTACAAGTGTCCACCATACTCAACAAATATTTATTGAACTTTTAATATCATGTCTTGTGAATGTCTTCAGAATACAAAGGGGACCAGCATCTACCTTCAAGAGTTCCAAGTCTGGGGAGTTCCCTGGTGGTGTAGTGGCTTAAGGCTTCGGCGCTGGCACTGTCAGCACTGCGGCCTGGGTTCGATTTCCAGTCAGGGAGCTACCCACATACCAAAAAGCAAAAAAAAAAAAAAAAAAAAAAAAGAGTTCCAAGTCTGGTATGGTGGGAGACAGATGAGTAAATGAAAAATTTGAATATACTGTGGTAGTGGCCATGATAGAGGAAAGCAGAGGGGACAATGGGATTACAGAGAAGAGGAACTGACAATTGTCAGAAGAAATCAGGGAAGATATTCTGGGAAAGATGCCACCCTACCTGAAGGACAAAGGCATGTTAGCTAACTAAGAATTACACCCTATCTCCTAATGTCCCAGGTGCCTGCTTTCAAAGCTCCGCTATGAGGCACTTTGCTTGGCACCTGGCATCTAATCTGGAGTTGTATACATCATTGGTCAGGTACCTCAGCTTCCAATCTGAGGACAGAAACTAAACACAACTTTCCACAATAGAGAGACGTATCTGTAGTGCCATGGCTGTTCATGGGGTGTGAAAGAATTCACAAGATAAAGTAAGAAAAAGAGAAGCAGTTTTATTAGATATGCTCAAGGTAGATCAGGTAGAGTCCAAGGGGACAACTGTGGTGATGGCCTCTGGTAGCTAGCCTTTCATAAGGGAAAAATTATCAATCATGGTTACTAGGGAGTTGGGGTTGTGGGTTCTATTAATTGGTCAGGGCTAAGGCAAGAAGCAATTGATCATGGCTTCAGATCCTGGTGTCAGTCATGGCATTGTGTCCAGGGGACCTTTCCACTTTCATGAGTTCAGAACTGAAACATAACTGAGGCCCATATGTCATCTTTAGTTGACTGAAACTCTGTTTCTATGGTTAATAAACCTGAGCTTTTGTCCTAAAACTTACCTGATACTGACCAAAATCTGATGTCCTAGGGGCTTAATGATTAAATGGAGTGGACATACAGTACATGTATAGGTAGGAACATCTAAGGGAAAGAATACAAGTAACTTCTAGTTCTACCAAGCTTAAACAAAGCCATCTTGGGAATAAAGAACATCATGTTTTCTTTCAAAATCCAGTTATCTGTTGTGTAGTAACCACAGGTTTTAACACAGGGCATTGTTCTTCCACGATGCAGCTATTTGTTGGGCCGTAACCATAGATCTCAACCCCACTACAACTTCCTGGTAGTATTTTTCTGGTTATGTTAGCCCTATCTGATCATTATCCCCATATGCACTGAGTACATTTATTCCTTCATTAATATTCCCAATCTCTCTTTGAAGTTTCTAGAACTGCCCAGCCCTGTGCTAGGCAGAGGTAAGGGATAAAAAATAAGAGAAGCCATTGTCTGCGTCCTTAAGGAGTTTACAATCTGGCTGTGGGGAGAAAAAGACCTGCAGGGTGGCTAAGGATGTGGCTAGAACAAGGACCACTGGCCACTCAGACCCATACCCACAGACTGGCATTACCATTGTCCAGCATCCTAAAAGGCTCAGAACCCTAATTTTGTGACACTTGAAGAGTGGGTACAGCTCTCAGATTTGAGACATATCCTCAGACTCACATTAAATGCATAAACCAGAAGTCCATTTATGTTAATTTGCAAAAAGAAAGTATTATTTGTAAAGCCAATTTAATTTGCAAAGCAGACCAGAACACTCACATCAGATGATCAGTGCATTTTCTCTCTCTTTCTGAGCATGTTACGTGGGAAGACAAGTATCAGAGGGTGGCCTGGGAGGCTTGAAATATGAGCAAGAGGTGTGTGTCAATCTCAAAAGAGACCTCTGTCAGTCAGCTTAGATATTTTACTCACTTCAGCTGTGTTTCTCAAACTTGACTGCATGTTAGAATCTCCTGGGGGAGATTTCTTAAGTGCTCATGCCTGGGCCCACTCTCTAAGTTTCGGATTCAGTTGGTCTGTGGTAAAGCCCAAATAAGGATCTTATTTTAAAAGGGGCTGAGGGGGGAGTTCCCTGATGGTATAGTGGCTCAAGGCTTCAGCGCTGGTCCTGTCAGCGCTGCGGCCCAGGTTCGATTCCCAGCCAGGGAGCTACCCACATACCAAAAAGAAAAAAAAAAAGGGGGCTGAGGCAAGCTAAGGTGGAACAATGGTCTTGTCAAGGAAATTATGATGTTTATGATGCTTAGGTGACTTCTCACCCCAGGACAGTGGCCTGAGAGACACCTGTGACTTTTCCTTTTCAAAGTTCCATGGTTGACAATCCTACCCTTTCTATTTACATATGAGATGTTTCCTAAACATAATATATTTTAATTGATATAGTTTCACTTATTAAATTACAGAGTTTCTAGGGCTGTAGCTTTGAAAATACTCTTAGATCATCTTGGTTAGGGTTTTGAGCGTTTCCAAACTTCTCTGACACAGCTTTACGCCTGGGCTCTTAGTTTCCTATAGATAGTTAACTTCATTTATGGAGAGTGGATTGTATTTCAGGGACAACCTTAATTTTAGCCTTTTTTTTAACTTTTTTTTTTTTTTTCTTTTTGGTATGTGGGTAGCTCCCTGACTGGGAATCGAACCCAGGCCGCAGCGCTGACAGCGCCAGCACCGATGCCTTAAGCCACTGCACAATCAGGGAACTCCCTAGCCTTTTTTTTTTTTTAATTTTTAATGTGGGTAATTCCCTGGCTGGGAATCGAACCCAGGCCGCAGCATTGACAGCGCCAAAGCCTTAGCCACTACACCACCAGGGAACTCCAATTCTAGTCTTTCTGAGGGTGTCCCACTATTTATCATCAAGCATCCAAACTAATCCAAGGTTGTGGAAATTCAAAGAGAAAGTTTAATTACAATGAGTTAACACTGAATGAATCCAGCAGTGGTTCAATGGAAAGAATCAGAGAGGTATGAGCACACATCCTGATTTTTGACTTTTTCTGGATGTGAGACTTTGGGCAAAAGGCTTTATTACCCTGAGGTTCTTCTGAAAACTGGGATTTATTATCCCTAGCTTTTAGAGTGGTGGTGAGTAATAAAGATATTGTATGAAAAATCTTTGGCATGGAGTAGGCACTCAATGAATGTAACTATTAATACTGGTATTATTGAGGGACTCAGCCTCAATAAGTTAGGGAATATTTCTTCTGAATCAAATTCCCTCTCTCTTCAGTTTTTTTAAGTAACTTCATCATGCTTTAAAAATAATTATACATGCCCATAAAAAATTCAAGTACAGAAAAAAACACGAGGAAGTAACAGATTACCCTTAATTCTAATACACAAAATAATGTCTTTAACATACAGTAAAAATCATTCTGGATACCTCTATATGTATTTATACAGCATAACTGATACATAGAAATAATTTTAAAGGGCTCATACTGAGTAAGATAATTTAAATCAAATATTTAATTAAAAAGATTTATTATTGAAGTTAATTTTTTTTTTGTATGTGGGTAGTTTCCTGGCCGGGAATCAAACCTAGGCCGCAGCACTGACAGCACCAGCGACAAAGCCTTAAGCCACTACACCACCAGGGAACTCCCTGAAGTTAATTTAACAAATAAAAAATAACAAGCTTGATGAATAATTAAAGTTATAAAAAAGATTATGAAAATAATTGAAGTTGTCTTTTTTTGACTACACATTTAAATGTTATGCAATATTGACCGACTATTGTCTATCATGGTGGTTGATTAATACTGTTATTCTTCTCCCATCTCCTCTCTACCACCTTTAATTTTTGTTACTCATTATTTTTACTTTGCCAATATTCATAATGTTTACATTTTGTTTTGCAACTATAAATTCCCCTAGTTGTTTAGGCTTAGTTCTAAATTAAAATAGATTCACTCTTCATCACCAATGCTTTAAGATAACTTCTATTCCTTACTTACTTTCATGTCTTGATTAGCTGGATTTTTGCATAAAATTTTTTTTCAAGAAGGATACTGGATTCCTTGAATTCTTTCAATTTTGATAATATCAGCATGTTGCTTTTGTATTTAAATGACAACATAGCTGGGTAAGATATTCATGGGTCACACTTTCCCTCAGAAAGCCATAAACTTTTGCTGTGAAAAGTCTGAAGTGAGTCTGATTTTATTTCTTCATATAAGTATAGACAAGTTGCTCTTTCTTGAAGAAAGAATTCTTTCTTCATCTTTGAAATTTAGTAATTTGACCAGGATTACTCTCTCTTTTGATAGGATTGCTGGAGAATTTATTATTTGCCTGTAATTTGCTGAATGACCTCAGGTTAAGATCCTGTCACTCTGTAAGCCTCATTTTCCTTAAAAGTACAATGAGGGAGATAATGAATCCTTTCAGCTTTGTCAGTCTATGCTCTCCTGACTAGATTAATGAAAGAGCAAGCAAATAGTTTTCATTTTATCTGAGTTGTTAAGCCAAAAGATATATAAAAACTGAGTTTGGAGAATTGCTTATGGAGGTTATTTATAGCAGGACTTCAAGTTCTTAAGGGAAGATAGGGTAAGAGCAATCATGTTCAAGATCTCAGAAGTAATCTAGGATAATGATGCCTTGGTATGTTTCTGGGGCTCAGAGACCAGTTGGCTGCAGTCTGATGTTTTATAGAAGTTGAGAGTAGGAGTGTATCTTTAAGCCCTTTTAACCCAATGCTAGTGCATCATTGTACACACTGGCAACTGGATGCTCAGAGAGGGAGTAAGACTTGTACAAGATCACACAATGAGTTAGTGGCACAGCAAGGACTTTGTCATTTAAAATCTATACTTTCTTCTCTTAAGTGTAGTATGATAGTGAGACTTAGATCTAGATCCAAGGTGAGCCTATTAATTTGACAATGCCTTGTCACAGTCACTTCAAGTGCGTGTGGGGAGAAAGGATGAAAGACAAATGCCCTCCTCTTGCATCAATTCCTTTCAAATCCTACTCATTCTTAAAATGACAGTCCAATTTCTATGTCTTCTATGAGGAATTCTGATGTCAGAGTTTGAGTAGATTTCTCCCTCTTCTCCATCCATCTAACCAGTCTTCCATTTGTTTAACAATAACTCGCTGAATATCTTCTTTGTGCAAGATATTTGGGGACTCATCAATGACTCAGTCATGTCTACTTTCATGGACCTATGAGGGCAGGAATAAAGGCAATTATGATGCAGTGTGATAAACAGACCCCAAGACTCTCAAAGAAACCTGGACAGCTTTCCATTTTGAAGCTTCTCATAACCATTCTCATCAACTCTGATGGTAATGGCTTTTAGTTGGAATCAGATTTTTTGGATAAAAAAATAAAGTGATGTGGAGATTCCCTGGTGGTGTAGTGGCTAGGCTTCGGCGTTGCCAACGCTGCGGCCTGGGTTTAATTCCCAGCCAGGGAACTACCCACATTAAAAAACAAACAAACAAACAAACAAACAAAAAACCCGACAAATTATAATCCTATTATTAATAGAAAAATTGATAAATTATAGCACTTAATTTTTTATAGCATATACTAGACTCTTTTCCTTAAGTTATTTCCTGAATAAGGTTTAAATTTAGAAAATACAGAGTGAATTTTAAAAACAACAAATGGCAAATAAAATTGTAGGAATTTTAAGAAATTACAAATTGATCCCCAAAGTAAGTAACTAACTGTAAAGGACAACTTCTATGAAGCAGATTAGAAATAAAATATAAAACTGGAACAAAGAAAGAAACTAAAAGAAGACAACTCACTACATTGATGCAGCTACACAATATGCAATATCATTCACAAAGAACAGTTACTAGAGGAATAGAGTGGCTAGCCATTCAATAAAACTCTCCTGTGTTCTTCAAAAGACAGTCACCATATAAATGTGACAGTTATAAAATCCCTAAAGTGTGACCTCAGCAACCAACTTTACTTTTTCCTTAGGAAACTGCCTACCACCTATAAATAATTATGAAGGGCTAATAATAATCTTTACAGCTGGATGCTCTATGACTCTTAGAAAAAATACAGAGGATTTATCACACAGAAAGCTACTATTAAGACTATATGTATCAACATGATTAAATCTCAAAAATAAATGTCAAGAAAAAAGAACTCAAGTTGCAGAATTACATTTGCAGTATGAAACCATTTATATAAAATTAGAAAACATTCAAGGTATCAGTAATAATTCTAGTTTTTTTAAATATATGCACAAGTAGATAAAGAAATAAATATAAATATGTACGTATTTGTGGGTTAAAAATACATATAAATATTTCCTAGCTCTGTCCGCTTAGAAGGACTAATTGTAATCCGATAGCAATGATCACACCTAGTACTTAGATCTTGAATTCCATTTTTTTTTTTTTTTTGGTGAGAATTTTTGTAAGTGTTTATTTGAGCCAAATTGACAATATATGCTGGGGAGCAAGCTCTCAAATGCTCCCTGAGATCTTGGATTCTAAACACCAGTCTTCAATAAAAAGAACCAGTTTTTCTAGAAGTGATTAATTCCAGGGTTGTGCAAGGAAAATACAAGATGAGCCTGGACCATTTTATGGCACCAGAATAGAGATATGTTGAAAAGACACATAAGCCAAACAAAGAGCTCCCAATGGCCCAAGCTGGAACAATTTGAGCAACAAAAGAATCATCGTATTGGATTATAGCCCAAAGAATGAAATACGTATCACTAAGTCCTTACTGATATAAATACATGATTGAATAAACAAACAAATGAGAAAGAAGGAACAAGTCTTCCTTATAGAAGAAATTCAATTAATTAAAATAGAAGGAATTAGGGAATTTAAAAAAATTACCATTAGCACATTATAGTATTATTTGTAGCAGGCATGCTTCACTAATGAATGCTGTAATTAGTGGATGAAAGTTTAAGATAAAACAAGGTATTTGCATAGCTTCAAATTACATATCCCCAAATATTATTTTTACTAAAAGAAAAATAGTAAATACACAATGGAGAAAGCTGGCAGCTTCTCCTTAATCAAGTGATCAAGGTTACTGTCACAAATAAGATGTACTGATATTGTATACCCCCTGACACGATGCACCAAAAAAAGGCACATAGCTTTTGAGATATTCTTCCCCCAAATCCACAGCCTTAACCTAATCACAAGAGAACCTTAGAAAAACACAGATTGAGGAACATTTTACCAAGTACCTGACCAGAACTCTTAAAAAAATGTGAAGGTCATGATAGAACAGGAAAGACTAAAGAATTGTCAAGATTGAAGGAGACTAAGGAGACATAGCAACTAAATGCAATGTAGAATCCTAGATTGGATTCTAAAATAGAAAAAGAACATTAGAAGAAAAGCTGATGAAATCTAAGTAAAGACTTTAGTTTAATTAATAGCACTGTATTTGTGTTAATTTCTTAGTTTTGAGATTGTACCATGATTGAGCAAAATGTTAACATTAAGGAAAATTGGTTGGATATTGAAACTATATTTGCAACTCTTTTATAAAATTTAAATTTTACATTATTTCTAAATAAAGACTTAAAATGCAAAACAATACTATTAATATATATTGTTCAGGGGGTACAAACATGCATTGAAAGTCTAGAAGCATAGGAATGAAAAACATCAAATTCATGATAGTTAATATTCTGGATGCTGGGAAAGGGGAAGAGAGGACTAGAAAACTGTGGAGGATCAGGGGCTTCACCTTTATTAGAAAGATTTTATTTCTTAAATGGGTCATGGGAATACAAGTATTCATCATATTATTTTCTATAATTTTTTATGTATCTGAAATATTTATTAAAAATGGAATAAATATAGTTCAATGTCAAAATGAACATTTGTGATAAAGCATGACCTTACTTTCTTGCACAGATTTACCACTGAATAATAGCCAAAACTGGAATCACCCTCTTCCCTGCCTTTGACTTAGAGCCAGCAGGGTGAGTTGGGGACAGATTGTAAAGGACTTTGAATACTTGCAGCTTTATCCTGAGAGTAATGAGAATGTGTTAAAAGGTTTGCAGTAGGGGAGAGATGTGGTCAGATTTGTGTTTTAAGGATATGACTCTGGCTACAACTGAGCAGGAATTGAATGATTGAAAACAGACGCAAAGAGATAAACTGGGAGGCTGCTGTAATGGTCCAGAGGTGAGTGTATGAGGCCTAAACCAAGGCAATGGTGGTGTGGATAGTGAGAACGAGAAAGATAGAGAAGCTAAGAAGGAAATAGAAACAAGACTTGGAGAGTGATTGGATGTGTGGTAAATAAGGAAGTCTCAAGGAAGATGATGACTCTGAATTTCCTCAGAAATGCTCTCTGTACATTTAAACTATTTGGCATTTTAGAATATACAGTATGCTATGGTTATTTTGCTTTTTGTGTTTGTCCTTTGTCTCCTCAACAGACTAGGAGCTTGTTGAGGGCAAGAACTGTTTTTTCTTTGGCTCCTCCACACCACCCAGCCCCCTTTCTTGTGCCAGGACTTACTACAAAGGTAGGTTGGTAGGAGCTGGAGAGGTGCTAAGTAAGATGGTCTGGGGCCAGAAGCAATTATAATACTTGGATCCTTTGGGGCTGGCAGCATAGGGCAAGTTTTTGAAGAATCAGAAAGGAGGACCTGGAGTAAGATATGAGTTGAAAGCTGATATAGGAAAAATGAGCTCAGGAGGAGATTTTGATAGCAAGGAGGGGGTCACCAGGAATAGTTCAAGAGCAGAGGGGAAAAAAGTGGTGTGTGCAGAGGTCCATGTAATAAATTTTTCAGGGTAACACATTGCTCTTCCACTGTTTGCTCTGCAGGACAATGCTGATTCTTAATGGTGTATGGGAAATGCTTCCAATACTAAATGGTGATTTGATTTAATTTGTTCCAATCTTTCATAAAACCACACAGAGCCTCCTGAAAGCGGGGCCACTAAAATCATACTCAAAACAAATAACACTTCATTCATTTATCCAGTAACTTATTCAAAATAAATTTTGTTGAGCACCTTTTTCTTTATATAGTCTAATCCAAGTGTTAAATCATGAAACTTATGATCTAATAAAAAGACAATAATCAAGTATTACCAGTGTGATAAGTGAAGCAAATGAGATATATAGAGTATTATAGGACCATATAATAGGAAGGTCTAAACTTGTCTTTGGGTTGGGGAAGGCTTCCTTCAGAAGTAATGTTTAAGCTAAAATCTGAAGGATAAGTAGGAGTTAACTAGATGAAGAGCTGAGGAAAACGACTGGGAATAGACAGTGGGAGTGACGTTGGCATGTAGGAAGGTCCAGAGCTTTCAGGAGCCAACTTTTGTTTAGGAAACTGAAAGGTGTGTATTGGCTGGAGAGCAGATAGTGGAACTTGAGACAAAGCTGACAGTCTGCCAGAGGCCAGCTCATTTAAGACTTTATGGTCATGTTGGAGTATTCATAGATCCTCTTCCTGAGACTGGTTTTGTTCTGAGTACTAGGAAGATATATAATAGAATTGAATCAGGCTTTAAAGTACTTTAATACCAGGTCTTAAATAGCTCATCAGATGGGGTAAAGACACTGACAATGTCAGTGCAGCATGATAAATATGATGATAGAGGTAAGAACAGATTTTCATGGAAATTCACAGGAGAGGTAATTAATAAGGAATAAAATTATTTCATCATATTGCCTTTTTAAGTTATTTCATATTGCTTCCAAACTCAAATTAGATCAGTCAATCATAGGACTAAATTTAGATTAATGTTATTTTTGGACACACATAAAAATGGTTTAGCCACTTAGGCAATCAAGCAATTTCTAGTATAGTTCTTGCTTTGGACATTTATGTTGTATCTTCTTTTCATTTTCATAAACTCTCACTCATCCTTTGAGAGTCTGCTGAACTTTGCCCTTTCCACTTTACTCCAAGTAGAGGTAGAAATCTTTCCCTCTGCACCCCTGGAAGACCCTGACATAAGACCTATTATAGCAATTATCACACTATACTATAACTTTATTTTCCTGTATTCCCATCACAGCCCTCCTCCACTTGACTTCCTAAGCATAGAGATTTTTGTCTTGCTCATCCTTCAATTAATCATTCAACAAATATTTATCAAACACCTACTATGTGCCAGTCACACTAGGAGGTGCAGATTTAATGAAAATCAAATATGACTCAATCCTTGCTCTCACAGAACTTATAGTCTAGTGCAGAAGGCAGATGAGGAAATGGGCAAGGACAGTAATACAAATGCTATGATATAAAAAAAAAAAAACAAAATCAGTGAGGAGCCCAGAGCAGGGGAACTTAACTTACTTTAGAGAGATAATGGAAGACTTTCAGAAAGAAGTAATTTAAGCTGAGAAATGAAGGACAAGCATGAGTTAGCCAGGCAAAGTGGCAGTCATGGACCCAGAGCTGAGAGAGAGCACAAGAGAAGTTCATAGCAAAATGGAGTTTTGGGGCAGGTAACAGAGAGTGGGGGAGAAAGGGGAACAATGAGAGGTAGGTGTTTAACATGACAGTGTACACATAAAAAGCACCGCGTAAATGTTGGATTAATGAATAAGCCATTCCAAAACTTGAAGAAGTGGGACCTTTGGGAAAGTCCAGTGTGTTTGTGATGGTTCCCTTGTTCTCCGGGAGGCATTAGTGCGTTGGTTAAAAGCCTGGTTTCTGACACCAACTGCTTAGATTTGAATCCTGGCCTTGACAGTTGGTAGCTGAAGTGACCTGAGACAAATTACATAACTCTGTGTGTGTGTGTGTGTGTGTGTGTGTGTGTGTGTGTGTGTGTGATTTACCTTATCTGTAAGTTAGAGATGATAACAATACTTAATGGGATTGTTGTCAAGATTAAAAGCATTAATATTGTAAAGCATTGAAACAGATCTACAACAAAGCACTGTGTGTTTGTTCTTATTATTTCTTCATTCATCAAAACATTTATTGAGGGCCAAGTACTGTGCTAGATGCTGTGAAAATAAGATTTGGCTCCAACCATGGAAGAGGACCATAAAACTTGGTAAGGGAGAAGATTAATAAATAAGTAATTATAATACAGTAAGATAAGTGAAGTGATATTGAGAAGTATTATAGAATCGAAGAAGAGGGAATGTCTCATTTTCTCCAAAGAAGCCAGGGAAGGCTACAGAAGGAAGGCTGCATTTAAGTCGGGTGACAAAGAATGAACAGTTTGCCAGCAGGGAAAGGCAATAAGGTTTATCAGGCCCAGGAAGCACCATGTTGCAGAGGCTTAGTGAGGAATGCAAGCCTGAGGCATGTTGGGCAAATGGAACAGGGTACTAGAGCATTTTTATGTTCCAAAGTCTGTGCTAGGCACTTTGATTTTTTTCGGTGGTTCCCTGGCTGGGAATCGAACCCAGGCCACAGCACTGAGAGCACTGAAGCCTAGCCACTACACCACCAGGGAACCCCTGTGCTAGGTACTTTTGTAAGTTGTTTCTTTTACTTTTCATAAGAAGTGTTACCAATATGCCCACTCCATGTAATACTAATTTAGTACTTACTGTTGCAGGCACTTTTTTTGTTGTTGTTAACTCATAATCCTTATGATAACTACGTTAAATAGGCACTATTATTCTTCCCATTTTACAGATAAGGAAATTGAAGCAGAAAGGTAAATTACCTCATTAAAGTCATCCATATAACTAGGAAGCAGCAGAGCCAAAATTCAAACCTGCATTTTGACGCCAGAACCTCTGCTCTTAACCACCATCTTATTCTGTGCTCCCCAATTGTTACCCATTTGTTGTTTGTTGCCTTTGATCTGCTATTGACATGGAAACTAGAGACTCAAACTTATTGGAACTGCATGCAAAATAAGAGTTGAAAGTCACTTTTGAGAGAAAATTGCATGAGCTGTGTAGCTGTGTAATCTGCACAAGACCAAGCATAAAATGCTTAAAAATAACTCTTTTCCCCTCTTTGACTTTAGCAGTTACTCTAGTCAGCAAAGGTGGGTGTGGGTGGATATTTATTGGATTACACAGGATGTCTCAGGGCACTCATGTTTCTCTGGGGGTCCATTTTAAACTTGGACCCTCCAACCAGCAAGTTGTTCTCTCTGGAAACAAAGAAACAAAAAGTTTAAAATACTGCCTTCACTGTAAGGGAGAACAAAAGTGGGTGGAAAATGCAACACAGACATGACACATGATAAAAAGAGTTAGGATTATCTAGAGCCAGGCAGAGCCATATTAATTCTCAAAGAGAAACATCATTCCAGAGGATGATAAGGAATAAAAAGAGTTTTGTAGGCTTATTGGAGGAAGCAAACCTCCTTAGAAATGTGGTTAAAACTGTACTTAAAGTGAACCTTAAGTGATACAACCACGGAGAGTTAGATTAAGGGTCCCAGACAAAAGAGAGTCAGCAGAACTTGGATATTGCAAGAAGGAAAGTTGAAATTGGACCTGAAGAATTCATATTGATTAAGAGCTTTCCCTAATTTTTTTTTAGGGAGAAAGAAATGAAAGTTTAAACTAGAACCTACTAAAACCACCTTTGACCATCTTTATACAGATTATGCTTAAGTCAATGGGTAGTAAACTGTATAATCTCATTTCAATGTTTCTCGGTAAACCCTTTTGTAACCTTCATAAAGTGTCCAATTAAATACCCACTCTATGATCTCTATAGTTAGCAGTCTGGATGGCTAGGCCCTACATGATGTGCATTCAAAATTCTGATTCTTAGAGTAGGCAAATGAGAAAACTGCTTTTTTAGTTTGAGTCTAATATATAGACAACTCTTGAGGTGTTCAGAGTTCTTCTTGCTAGTGCAACTGCTTGAGAGCTGGATTCTGGATAGGTGTAATTTATAGTAACATTATGTCCCAGATTTTTGAGGACAGCCCAGATTTCAAATATCCTATCTTGTCATAACTATAAGTATGCTTGTAAACTTGTGCTTTCATGTATCCTAATTTGGATAGAGAGGAAAATATGGGTATAATGTAAATGATCCTTTCTTGGACTTTATGAAAAGGATAAATACCAGAAGGAAGTCATGCTTGGGCTTAGCGGGATACCAGTGCTCTACCAAGAGTATTCCTTGGTAAAAGCTATTTTTGGTTTGAAAGAGGCTGGGAGAAACTCCTGCAAAATTGAGGGTGTTGAGTGTGCCATTTGGAGAGCAAAGTCCAGAGCTGAGAAGTTTGGGGACAAAACAGAGAAAGGTTGCTCCTCGTGAAGGTCAGCTGTGTCACCTTTGAAGAAGAGGAAAGGGCTGAAAATCACAGATAGAGATAGAGATAAAGTTATATGGAAACGTAGAGAATGGTGTGTGTGTGTGTGAGAGAGAGAGAGAGAGAGAAAGAGACTGGGAGAGGGAGAAGGAGAGAGAGGAGGAGGGGAAGGGAGAGGGAGAGGAGGAGAAGAGCATTAAAAGGTTAGAGAAAAACTTAAAAGAAGGACTGTGGAGAGTGAGAGAAACAGCTGGGGGAGAAAAAGAGCAGAAAAGAGAGTGAGAATGAGAATGGGGTAGGGAAAGCTAGAGCAAGCAAGCATGCATAGACGGGAGAGAAATAGAGAGGAAGCTTGAAGTTTCTCTCAAGGTTGTGGAACTCTGGAGAGCCCCAGAGCAGTGTTGGGGGAGATCTAAGGCCAGGAAAAAGGATTCTGGAATTGGCCAAAGGCCGTCCAAACAAGAAAAATTCAGAGCTGTGTATACTATCTGCTAGAACTGGCAATTCCTCCAGGGATCCCTTAGAGAGACTCCCCTCCAAAGCTGTGAGTAATCCTGGGTCAATAATGTTCTCTGAGGAACTTTGGAGATGTTTTGTTGATGTTGCCTAATCTTAAGGAAATAACTCTCAGGTGGGGTACTTAGCTGTGTAAAAGGTGTGTTTCTCAGATTCTTAGAGGATATCAAAGTAAGTAAAGTGTGGCAAGTTCCCAAATCCGCGATTTCTGTTCTACCAGCCAGTATTTATTTTTTGAAGGAAAATACATTTGTAGATAGCCTTTGCTCAGAGATGCTGAGAAGTCTTTCATCTTTAAAACCTGAAAATGTTTCATTGGTTTTCTGTCCCACATAATTGTGAAGTGGAATTTAGGACAAACATTTTAAAAATCAATTTGGCAGTACATATTAAGAACTTTTAAAATTTTCACACTACTTGTAGAAATTCCACATCTGAGAATTTTCTCTGAGGAAATAGCTTTATAGTACTTTATACATTTATGCAAAAAAAAGCATTATTTATAATAGCAAAAAATTAGAAGTAACTTAAATGCCTAACAATAAGGAACTGGTTAAGCAAACTCTGACACCTTTTCTTCTGTAATATTTTGCAGTTCCTGAAACTACATTTACAAATAATTCTTAATGATGTGGAGAGATATTTATGATAAAACATTAAAACATAATACACAAAGTGTGACCTCAACCGTGTTAAAATGCATTACAAAAAAAGACTGAAAGGAAATATGCCAAAATGATGTTTAGACTCATGATCTTAAGACAGTGACATTGTGGTCTATTGTTACCATTATTTTCTTGTTTATGTTTTCCTATATTTCCTAGATTTTCTGCAAAGTGTATGTAATACTATAATCAGAAAAAGTTTAATTTTAAATGTCTAAAAAATTAGGGAACTAAATGTTTACAAACATAAAAATCATTTAGTCAAAAATAATTTTATAAAAGATTCAGCCATTGTAAAAACATGCTAATAAAACAAAACTGTTAAAAGAAATAAAATAAAAGTTTTATTTTTATTTATTTATTTATTTTTAAATTCATTTTTATTGATAGACTTTTTGGGGTGACATCTGTTAGCAAGAATTACATAGGTTTCAAGCATACATAAAAGTTTTATTTTAAAAAATATTTATTTTTTATTTTTATTTTATTAAAAATAAAACTTAACCTCTGAAAACACGAGTGGTTATGAAGACTATATAACAACATGAGAAATGCTTATGACTTAAGGTCAGATGAAAGGAGGCCAAAATAATTAAGATTACAACTATGCAGTCCAGTGCTATAAGCAATTACACTCAGCTTCACAGTATACAGTAGTTACCCAATAAAAGGAACTTCTCTATACATACTGTCCTCCTGTAGTGGCTAACTTTTGAATCTCTCCACCCTTTGCACTCTTGCCCTTTGTTTTTGCATTTTAGACATGTATTTCTGACTTGTTTTTTTTAGTTCTGCATAGCTCCTGCCATAATACACTCAAGAGACTACCTTTGGTATGCCTCTCTATAGCTGATCCCTGGCACTCTCCTATCAGCATAGCTCAGCTGCTTTGATATTTTAGCCAAGAAGATACCATGTCTGATTTCCTATCTGAGTCTGAGAAACTCTTCTCCATCTTTCCTCTCTCCAAAGCAGATTCTGCAGTCAAAACAGAGTTATTAGCATATGCTTTTACTTCAAAACTTTAGCTGCTCCCCAACACCTGCAGAATCAAGTCCAAACTCTTTAATGTAGTTCCCAAGATGCTTCATAATCTATAGCCTTCTATCTCAGCAATTTTATTTCCCAATAATTTGTTAACCTTTTTCTTCCTTGCCCTGTGTTACATCAGACTGCTTGCCATTCCTTAAACATACATATATTTACTTACTCATTTTTTTCATTGATGTATAACATTCATATAGTAAGGAGCACAAAACTTAAGGGTGCAACTCAATGGTTATTCACATATGTATACATCCAGGTCAAGATCTAGAACATTACTAGCACTGTAGAAAGCTCCCCGTATCACTCCCCAGTCCACATCTACATCCTCACCCAGAGATAACCAGTATTTTGATTTCTGTCAACAAAGATTAGCCTTGCCTGTTTTTGAATTTTTAAAAATAGAAACACACTGTATGTACTCTTTAAAATGCACAGTACATTTTTATGTTTCCTCTGCCTGTGAACAGGAATGTTAAATATGTCATGTGCTGGTGCTTTCCCATTCTGCACCCATGGCAGACACCATTAATTTATCATTCTTTCTTATTGTGCCAAGATTGAGCTTTAGACTGCACACCAGTCATTACTAGTTTAGAGTTGGCACTAGTGAAAACTCCCTGGACAAGAATGACCTCTTCTACATGACAGCCTTCATCTCTACTAGCACAACACATTTAATAAGTCATTTAAATATTACAGATTCTATCATTGTAACATCTCTCCAGTCTGTCCCTTTTTTCCCCTTCCTACTGTGTCTGCTTATTCAAGCTTTCATAATCTCTCACCTGATTTTCTACAATCCCTTGCTGTTTTCCTTGCTTTCAGTTTTGACTCTTCTGTTCCTTTCTACACACTGCTGATTAATCTATTTTTTTTTTCTTTCTGGTATGTGGGTATCTCCCTGGCTGGGAATTGAACCCAGACCACAGCGCCGACAGCACCAGCGCCGAAGCCCCAAGCCACTACACCATCAGGAAACTCCCTGATTAATCTTTTTAAGTGTCTAAATATGACTATATCATTCTCCTGTTTAAAACCCTTTAAGGACTCCATTTCAGGTAAGTCCAAGTGCTTAGCGCTGTACTACAAGACCTCACGATCTTGCCCTTTCCATCTCTCCAAGAACCATCTTCTATACCCTGCCCTCTAGTATGCCAGCTACTTGCAGTTTCCCGAAACACCTGCACATTTCCCCCCTCTATATCTTAAATGCTCTTCCTCTCCTTTTAGATGGCTAAGACTTACCCACTGTTCAAGGATATTTCTAGGATATTTATTATTCAAACTTTTGTTGATTATTCTTTCCCTAACAAACACTTATTCTCGCCCAGAAAAAATTAATTAACCCTTATTTGTGTTCTCATCATACTTTATACATATCCTTATTATGGCAATTATCATGTATTATTATCTGTTTACATTTCTAAGAGCTCCTTGAGGGAAGAGAGCTTTGCAGCACCAGAACTCATTAGAGTGCATGATATTCCTTTTTACAATTTTAAGGAATTGTGGTAAAATACCCGTAACATAAAATTTACCATTTTAAGTGTACAGTTTAGTAGTAAGTACATTATTTTGTTGTACAATCATCAGCACCATCAATCTCCAGAACTCTTTTCACCTTGCAAAATTGAAACTCTATGCTTTGTAAACAATAACTCCTCATTCTTCCCTCCCCTCAGCCCTGGTAACCACCATTCTACTTTGTCTATGAATTTGACTGCTCTTTAAGTACCTCATGTAACTGGAGTCATATAGTAATTGTCTTTTTGTGATTGGCTTATTTCATTTAGCACAATGTCCTCAAGGTTCATCCATGTTGTAGCATATGTCAGAATTTTCTTCCATTTTAAAGCCAAATAATATTCCATTGTATGTATATATCACATTTTACTTACCCATTCATCTATCAATGGGCACAAGGATTGCTTTTACTTTTTAGTTATTGCAAATAATGCTGCTATGAACATGGGTGTACAAATATCTCTTTGTGACCCTGCTTTCAATTCTTTTGGGTATATGCCCAGAAATATAATTGCTGGATCATATAGTAATTCTATGTTTAATTTTTTGAGGCACCACTATACCCTTTTCCACAGTGCCTGTATCATTTCACAGTCCCACCAACAGTGCACAAGTGTTCCAACTTCTCCACATTCTCACCAACACTGTTATTTTCTAGGTAAAACAAAACTTTTTTTGATAGCATCATCCTAATGGGTGTGAGGTAGTATCTCCTTGTAGTTTTGATTTACATTCCCCTGATGATTGGTAATGTTGAGCATCTTTTGATATGCTTATTGGCCATTTGTGTATCTTCTTTGAAGGAATGTGTATTCAAGTCCTTTGCCCATTTTTGAATCAGGTTGATCTTTTTTTGTTATTAAGTTTTAGTTCCTTATATGTGCTGGATATTAATCCCTTTTCATATATATTACTTGCAAATATTTTCTCCCATTCTGTGGGTTGATTTTTTTGCTCTGTTGATAATGTTTCTTGATGCACAATTTGTCTATATATTCATAAAATCCAATTTGTCTATATAGTCTTTTGTTGCCTTGCCTTTGCTATCATATCCAAGAAATCACCACAAAATCCAATGATGTGAGGTTTTTGCCTTATGTGTTTTTTTTTGTTTGTTTGTTTGTTTTGTTGGGTTTTTTTTGCCTCATGTTTTCTTCTAAAAATTTGATTATTTTAGGTCTTAAAATTAGGTCCAAATCCATTTTGAGTTAATTTTCATATTTGGCATTAGATAAGGGTCCAAATTCATTCTTTTGCATGTGGATATCCATTTTCCCAGCATCATTTGTTGAAAAGACTGTGTTTTCCTCATTGAATGACATTAGCACCTTTGTTGAAAATCATTTAACCATATATGCAAGGGTTTACTTTTTGATAGAGTACATGATGTTTTACAGGATACAAAGATGAATCAGAATATAGACTGTCCTAATACACTGGAATTGGTCATAAGGAGATTGCTAGAATGGAGGTGGATCTCATTTTTGTTTTAGAGAAAAAAGGGAGAGAAAATTTGATTTAGAGGAAGGTAAAATAGCTGAATTAAAAGGAGTTCATGTCAGATTTATAGACCATTAGACTCCTTTCCTGCTGTAGTTGATCTAGTTCACATACTTATTTTTAAGAAGAAAATATGAAGAAAACGAGGTCTGGTATTACTCTTGAGGTCATAATTACCAAAAACGTAGACATATAGAAAGAAGAGTTTAGCTCAGAGAAGGATGAACTTCTAACATCTAGAATAGATAGATCTGGCAAGGAATGAGCTCTCTATAACTGAAAACTCTCAAACAGAAAGAAGTCGGATAACCACCTAAGATGTGCTGTAGAATGCAGGTCTGATCATCTCTCTGCCTTGCTTACAAATGTTCCGTGTGACTGCCCCTTAACTTCAGGATAAAGACCAGCTTTTTAAAATGGCATACGTGGGCCTCATGCTGTGGTCCTTGGCTACTCGTTCAGCATCATTTGTCGTATATCTGCGAGTGTTTCTTGATATATCCAACTATGTGAGCTCCTTTCTAACTCTCAGATTTTACTCACATTAAAAAAAAACTCACCTTAAAAAAAGCAACAACAGATTGTTTCTAATGTTTCAAGGAAGTAAGTTAAAGGGTGTGGCTGTAGTTTAAAATTCCACACATAGAATCCTCAGAACAAATTAAATAGCATTAATGGGTAGCAAGTACACACATGTGGTAGTGTGAGTCTAAGGGCACATGAAGTCCAAACTGCACAACATGAGAAGAAACGCAATTTTAAGGAGAAAGGGAATGAATTTTTGTTGAACATTTACTATGTAATAGGCATTTAACCTATTTTAGCTTATTTAATTTAAGAATGCAAAACAAAGAAATAGGTCCTTTGCATTATCCTTGAGGTGATCACATATTTTAGGAACTTTGGTATTGTGTATTATTGGTAAGAATCACAAACATTTTAACTTCTGAATGTATCTTCTGCTTTATAGACAACACAGAGTGCCAATTTCTAGGTACTTTCTATGTGTCACTATTGTGCTAGCTGCTGAGAATACAAAGGTGAAGAAGACATAGTTAGGACCACATCATGGGGGTGATGCACTCTTGACTGGAGCTCATCATCGACCAGGGTCTATAAAAGTTTACCAATCATTTCTCTTTGAAAAAAATCAGGTATAAAGAGAAGTAAAAAGAGGCTCACAGAAAACCTTTAGCAGATCTGATCATATCTTTCTTGCTTACAAATGTTCAGCAACTCCACATTAAGCACAAGATAAAGTCTGTTTTTTCTTTTTCTGATGGTATACATGACCCTTTATGATTGTTCCCTTTATGACTTACCAGATCTACTTGGTTTAAGCAGACTTACCTCTGACGTACTTTTCTTGTTCTGATTTAATTTACTCACCAAATCACCTTTCTAATCCAATATGATTATTTTTGGACTAGACTTTCCTATCACCTAGAAAGGGAATAGCATATGAATGAATATAGGTCCACTGGGAAATTATATTTCTCATTATAAAAGATGAAATAAGATTTTTGTTGCAAGTAATTTTCACCTGAGTTTGGATGAAATTGAGTTCTCAGAACTGGACTGAAAGGTTAAATTTGGAGACTTAACCACAATCATGAGGTCTTTCTTGCAAGTATCAGACATAAGTCCTCAGTGTATTTTTACAAAGCAGTGAGACATTTACCATTTTATTTCTCAGTAAACTATTTGTGAGTCAATGGAAAGAGCTGAATCATACAGAACAGTATTCTAGTCCTGCTTGTGACTTAACTCTATGACCCTGGCCACTAATTAAGCCTCTTTTGACCCAAGTTTTCACATTCTTTATATAGAAATAATACTTGCTCTATACATACCTTGTTGTGATGATGAACAAGATTATAGTTGCTAAAATTTTCAACTCAATATGTATGTAGGCATTATGAGGAATATAAACAAATATTTGTGCACAATTTATAATCTACTGGGGTCAGGTTTTAACAAGTAACATATAGGGATTCAGAGAATGGAGGTATCACATTCGGTGGAGGAGGGTGATCAGGTAGATTTAATAAAGGAGGTAGAAGTTGAGCTGGTCTTGAGGAATAAGAAAGATGGTAGAAGAGAGTTATCTGGAAGGGGTAAGAGCAAAGAGATACTGGGATTCTTAGTCTGGCCCCAGCTTTTATTTCCAGACAAGTTATCTCCTGTACACTCCAGACTAAATTAAATTTTCTTGACTCACATACATGTGTCTGGCATACATGTACAGCAGGCAAGCCCCCAAGGTCTAGCTGCTACCTCTTCTATAAAAGTCTCACTCAAGTAGAATTTATCATGCTCTCTGTATTAGCCTAGTCCTTGTTTGTATGACCTATTGCTTTTTATTGTAGCTTAACAGAACCACCTTTCTTGCTCAATGGCGAACTCTTTGGAGATACGAATCTGGTTTGTCTTTGTATTTCTAGGCACTTAAATCAATGCTTTGCTCTTACAAGTAATTAGGAAATTTTATGCAATTGAATTTCCTCCAAGGACACTGATGCCACTTACTAAACAGAAGGACTTAATTGGTATCATCTTAATGTCTCTATAGGCTTTAACTTTTGTGTCCTAATGTTTTTCGTACTTTATCCTTGTGATAGGTTTTTTGAGTTTAAAAACTTACAGATGAGGAAACTCAGAGGATGTGCATTTGCTCCAAGTCATCCAGCTGATAAGGGCTGAAGCCAAGCACAGCTCTTTTGACTTGAAATCCACTACTCTGCATTATACTGGGGTCTATGGAATCAGATAATTAAGGAGGAAAGGGACCTATGCTTTGAGCTCTAGTTTTCTCATTTGTAAATGGCAACAATAGTTCTGACTTCATGAGGTTGTGATGAAGATTAAATGGTGAGATATGTGAAGTCCCCACTAAAATACTTAGCACTTATTGGGCAATGCCTGGTCACTTTTCAGCAAGCTTCTGATGTATAGGGACATAAACAGATAAATGTTCTGGGGTGTAGGAGGAAGTTGGTGGACTATGGTGAGTAATGTCCTTCTGTAACCTCTTGCAGGTTCTAGTCTTTGAGTCATAATACACTTTATAAGGCAGTATATTGTAAATACTTACAAATTTATGATAGCGGGCTGATAAATTTTAGCTCCACTGTAATATTTTTTGTTACATTAGACATTTCTGGATATAATTGATTCTTTGTAGTCACATGGTATTGCCCCTCCATCATTCTTGACCTTAGACACACAGATGCTTACATTTTTCACCCAGTGCACATTGAAATGGAAGTGTTTAGACATTCAGTTCAAACAGCTTGTGGTTATTGAATTCTCAACAGTGGAAAAAGTTCCTCCAATTGAAATTCACAGACGAATGCAAGCCATTTATGGTGATCAGTGTGTTGGTGTGAGCTTAGTAAGATGCTGGGTAAAGGTGTTCAAAGATGGAGAGATGGGGCAAGCAGATTTGAGTGACAAACCACATAGTGGAAGGCCTATGGCTATAACTTATCAGCTTCACCAAGATCGGATTGAAGAAGTGATCTGCAGAAATTGTTGCATCAAACAAAAAGAAACTGCTGGTAAATTAGGAATTTGTAACGAGAGAGTGGGATACATTATTAATGTTCTTAGATTCTGCAAAGTTTGTGCTAGGTGGGTACCACACATGCTGTCAGATGAAATAAAAGCTGAAAGAGTCTGCATTTCTCAGGAACTCCTGGAACATTTTGAAAAAGAAGGTGAGGTGTCCTTTAAGAAGAATTTTACCAGTGATGAAACTTGGGCCCATCATTATAACCCTGAGAACAAAAGGCAGTCCATGGAATACCGCCATAAAGGATCAGCTCAGCAGAAAAAATTCAAAACTCCGGCCTTGGCTGGGAAGGTCATGTTGATTGCTTTTGGTCTGAACACCCTTCCATTTTGATGTGTACTGGGTGAAAACTGTAAGCATCTGAGTGTGCAAGGTCAAGAATGATGGAGGGGAAATACCATGTGACTACACAGAACCAGTTATGTCTAATGTTAAAAAAAAATTACAGCGGAGTCAAAATTTATCAGCCCGGCTCTCATAGCATCTCACCAGGCCCACTGCTGTCATATCCTTTTCCTGCCTAGCATGTGTGAAATGCAAGGATTGTAGTTGTGTGAATTGTCCCAGCTTTGAGGTTAAAGGTTGCCTGAATATTCTCCAAGACTGGTGGTGGTGGGTGGTTATGTGCATCTTAAAAAAAAAACTAACCAAACTGTAAGTTGCCTCAGCTGGTGACTTTAAATAACTGTGTGGTGGAACCTAACACATTAAAAGCAAGGGAGGACGGTGAGGAGGCCTAGGGACGGAAGTTGATTCCAAACCCACGTGAAACTGAAGAAATTGATTTCTAAAATCATTTTTAGAAGGGGATGTTCTTGGAATTTCTCTGCTGAGCTCCTTAACGCCTGAATTTACTGCTTTTTAAAAAGAAAAGCATTTTAGCTTTGGTGGGCTGGTGGCAAAGGTGAATTAGCCGTGGGTCGACGCCGCAGTCTTCCTCTAGCTTCCCGCTGGTGCTCAGAAGCCCGCGCTGGCCGCCGAGGGTCCGGGGAGACTTTGTCCAAACCTGTTCCGTTAGCCAGGCCAGATGGTGCACGTCCAAGGCCAGGTTTTCTTGCACGGGGAAACGCTTTCGGGCTCAGCTTCCCGTTTGGGCTCCTCGGCAGGGATGTCCGCAGCCTAGCAGCCACACCTAAGCGGCGCGGTAATGCCCACGAGCCCGGTCTCTTAAGGCATGCCGGCGTCCTCGCGCCGCTCCCTCGTGGGGCCTGCAAGGGGAGCCGGATCTACGACCCGCGCTTGGTAGCCCCGCCCCTCCCTGCGAGCCAGAGGTGACTTCGACCCTCCCCGAATGCTAGAGTGCCCCGCCCCCTCCTCGCGGGCTAACTACTGTCCTGTCGCACCCGCCTCTTCCCTCAGAGTGTGAATGGGTTGCCCTTTCACCTCGAACCCCTCCCCATTGTTTCTCACAGCCACTACAAGCCCCCGAACGTCGCCCCACCCACATTGTGTTTACTCCCCCAGCCGTGGTTTAACTGGTGCCCAGGGGCCCCAGCACCCCTGAACTCTTCTCTCTGAGTCGCCTTTCTGGGGTCTCCCTAGTATCGCTCCCCTACCCTGCCTCGGTGCAGACCTCCATTCAGGGCTTCAACCCTCTCCCCTCCCCCTCTCCCCCACTCCCAGCTCCTTTGATCCTCTCCCTTCAGCGGGTCCTCCTCTTTCTCTCCCAGTCCCTCCTCCCCCTCCCCTCCCACTCCCCTTCTCTTTCCCTCCCTTTCCCCCCCACAATGCAGTTCGCGGCGCGGCGCGGCGCGGCGGACATGGCGGTGGAGTCCTGAGCTCGTCGTCTCCCGGCCTCCAGCGGCGACGGCGGCGGTGGCAGCGGCAGCGGCAGCGGGAGGCGGAGGGAGCCGAAGCCATTGAGATGAGGAGGCGCCGCCCGCGCCTGTAGCTAGCAGGCTTCGCAGGTACGGAGGATCCGGCCTCGGCGAAGTGCTCGGAGCCTAGGGGGTGTGCTCGGGGAAGGCCGGGCGGCCCCCTGTTCGCCCTCAGGTGCCGCGCCTCGCAGGTGTCGAGGGCTCGGCCGCAGCGTGTCTCAGCCGCCTTGGGGCTTGACACTTCTTTCTTTGCACGAGTGGGCTTCAGTGCCCCAGGGGAAGGCAGAGATAGGGGATATAGGGGCGGAGGCCTGGGCGGCCTGAGGAGGGCATTGGGGTGTTTTGGAGCCGAACTCCCCTGAGAGGCTGGGGCTCTCGGTCCCGGGCCAAAACCTGTAGACCTGGGAGGCGGATTTTGAGTTAACGGAATTGGCGTGAGCGTTCTCTTGGATCCAATAGGATTCCATGTCATGTGTGCCTGCCTTTCACCTCTGCTTAGATGTAGACGTACATTGATAAGTATACATAGGCATATAATACATTGTAAATATTTCCTCTGGGCTAGCCCTTGTCGGGAGAAATTAGATGTGTCCGTGAATTTTGTTTCTTGCTCGCCTGCCTTCACCCCGCCCTCCCGTCGAATGGTGGTAATGAATGCTTTTGACGTGGGAAACTGAGATTCGTATTTGTAAACAGACAGCATTAGCCGAGTGTGCTGCACGCCTGCACGATAGGTTTCAGGTTCTTTTGGTATCCGGATTGCAAAAGAAGGAGATATTTAGACCTGAAAAAAACATATCATCAGGACTTCCAGTCGTGCCTGAATGGAATGAATTACTGTTATTTTAACAACGTTGATTTAAACATTTTCTTAGAAGATTATAAAATCTTTAATCTGATGAATTTTGAACCTTGCATGAGATATTAGTTTTAGTATACCATGTTCCTTCATTTTGATATATTTTGGTACAAAAGTAGTTCCTAACACATTTGACGTTCTACTCCCTTTTGTAATCTTTTTAGTGTCCAGAAATGCAGTTCGAATTGTATATTGTTGGCATCCAGTAATTAGCTGGAGTGGATCAGATTACCTTTTGTTTCCAAAGATTCTCCCCCTCCCAAGACTTGTAGTAGGGAAATGTACAACACTTGGTGAAACAGAACATATCCTGTTTCTGTTTTTAAAGTAATGAGAACTGTTAGCTAATATCATTGAACAGTCCCAATTGAAAAGGATAATTTAGAGGGACTGCCATACCAAGGTGGTGAATTGTGGGCTGGTTTAAAAAAAAAAAAAGTTGACTTTTTTTGGTTAGTATCGGTCAGCATGTTCTGAACGTGGAGTAAACTGTATGCTGAAATTTTCTTTAGGCACAGAACCCTTGTATGTCTCCTTAGGAATTGCTGAACTACATTGCATCCTAGTACTGATTAGTCACAACTTGTAAAGTTATGAAATATTGATTCATTTAGAAAGCTGTGCTTAAGGTAATTCACTAGTGTTTATAATGCTTTCATAAACAATTTAAAGAGTGCTTCTTAAAAGACATATACTTTGAGGAAAATAAGAATTTTAAGTCATTTTATGTTTTAAGAATATGCTTAATATACACAAAAGAAAGTTGCTTTAAAAAAGAGCTCTTTTAAATAACCTTCCTGCTATTTCCAGTTTTTCATTTGACTAGGGTGGAAAATGAAACTATAGAGCTTCCTTGAAATAATATAGTAGCAGAAGTGAAAGTTATTGACATCCAATTTAAGTCTAGCAAATATCTAAATAAAAAAGGAAATTAAAGTTTTTTCATTGTTTTAAGTCAAGTTATTAATACAGATAAATTAACAAGATGTTAACATGCATGTTAGTTCAATTTTGTAAATCCTAAATCACATCTAGAATTATATTTATTTTTAGATAATTTAGAAGTGTCTACATTATAATTTTGGACCTTTTTAAAATCAAAATTTATAATTGTAATTATAAACATCTCATTAATAAAAAGCTGTTTAAAAAGAATTTTTACTCTCAGAGCAGATTTATTTTAGTAATGTAAGTAATTAGAGAACTTTTTTTGACCTGAAAGTTAACCTTGACATGCATAATAAGCACTGTTAATTATGTTGTGTTCTTTATAGAGTGTCAAATCAGCATCTGTGAGTAAGAGAAAGGAGTTTAAATTTATTTTGGGCAGAAAGTTTCTGGCTTCAGAGAAATGAGACTTATCTCAAAATGCTCATGCTATTAAATTTTGTTTATCCTTAAAAGACAGACCATTTTGATATAACAATTCAGTGAGATGTTACTTTCTAAACTACAGATGTTTGAATTCATAAAAAAAGTTACAAAATTCAATTTAAGTCATTACTGCAGATAAAACTATATTCTAAAAAAGAACAATTCTAGAGAGACCTAAAACAGGAAACGGAAAATGGCTCTGTAGTTTAAAGATGAGTATGTAGACATTTTCTTAATTTTGGAGGAATTAGGATTATTTATACTGAACTAAGTGAATGATTGTTTATACTAAACTAAATTTTAATTTTAGAATCCTAGATAACTGTGTAGTTTGGGGAAATGTTTAAAAATCAGCATAATGTCTCCAAGTGTTTCTTACAAATCTGAAAAGAAGAAAAGGTATATAAATACAAAGATGAACCATTTAGATTATTTTCTCCTTAAATGAGAGATTTAATTTGTGTGATGTGTTTGGTTTCCAAATTGTTTTCTTATCACTTATCTCTTTGGATGTCCGTGATTATGTGAGTTAAAGGGGGAGAGAAAAGGGAATTAACATGTATTCGAGTACCTGTTTTGTTCCAGGCATTGTGCTAGACGTGTTTCTGTGTCTCTCCCCTACACCCCACTTGTTCAATGTTAACAACCCTATGAAACCTGTTTTGTAGATGCAGAATCTCTGACTCAGGTTAAGTAATTCGCTGAAGATCATAGAGTTAAAAAGATTCAAAGCAGCTCCATGTGCTCTTTTTATTATATAGGCCATGTTGTTTCTCACATGTATCAAGTAGTTTCTTAATTTTATGGGAAAACTGCCTAGGGTTGCTCATTCATTCATCATTTAATTGTTTATTTCTTCAAAACATTTGCATTTATGCTAGATACTGCTAGGTTTTAGAACTACAGAATTATTGAAGATAATCTTTCCCTCCAGGGAACTCAGTCTATGTGTAATACAGATAAATTGCAATACATTAAATTATGGGGAGTTTAGAGGGAAAAAGCTGACTTTTGAGGATTGAATAGGAGGGCTTTACTAGGTAGAGAACAGGACAGACAGTAGGTCATTCCAGAGGTAAGGAATAACATACACAAAGATGATAAGGTGTTTGGGGGGCTTGGTGTGAGAAATTCAGTGTGGCAAGAATTGAGTATATATGGGTAGAGCAGAGAGCGAAATGGTTGGAAGTAGCAGTCACATTGTGAAGGTTATTGTGTATGTTAAATTAAGGTATTTTCATTTTTGTAATAAGCAAGATCACCAAGTGAGATAGTAGTTAAACTGTGATTAGAAGTATGTTTTCTGACTTCTAGTAGTATTTTTTTCTTCTTGGCTTCTTTACCAACAAATTTCACCTGTTTTCAGTGGATAGTCAAGCTGCCTTTTCCATGCCACTTTTCCTTTTTCTCTGTTTAGTTGTTGTAATCCAGACTGGTTTTTTGAGAATCCTGTGAGCCAGATCTTACTGTCTAAGAATGTAGTGTCTTAGAAGATTATTTTGAGATAAAAATATCTCTGGGCGAAATCACCTTGTTGTGGTTACTCAGGAAGTTTTTCATTCCTTGGCTTGGGTTAATTGACTACTTTCTAGTTTAACGCTAGAAAGCAATAGGATCAGGAGAATGTGGGCTGGAAAGAAGCAGCATTTATGTAAGCTCAGTGTTCATCAATAAAGATGAGCAAAGTCCTAATCTTTACATAAAGTAGCTTGTACTTTCAAAAAGAAATAGGTATGTTTGTAATTCACACAATAGTCTTGGTAGTTTTAAGTGGGTGTTTGATTTACAGTGATAATACCCTTACTGCATGTTTACTTTCTGCTAATTTCTTTCTAAAGATCTTAGAAGTATTAACTCAGTCTTCACAACAACTCTTTTTATGTTACCCCTCATTTACAGGTGAGGAAAGTATAATAGATGCAAAGTTAGGTACGTTGGAAAAGATCTCATAGCTAGTTTGTTCTGTGGCATTAGGATTTGAATTCCAGGTGTCTAAGTCTAGAGTCAGAGCTCTTAATCGGTATATTGTTGCACCTCAATTTTAGGTTGTCAAAATTTAGTATGTAGAGAGTATTAAATTCAGTATAGTGAGATAGATTGTCAAAAATATTTGGTAAGAACCTAACGTATGAATTATGCATAACAATGAAATCTGATTGCATTTTTGTCAGTCTGAGCTGTACACTGTAATTTAAATAACTATCATTAAAATTGATCAGTCATTAACTATAATATTTAAGCTCCAATTTTGTGCTGCATGTTAGTTTAGGCTAGTGGTATTCAAACTATGTTTGGGGACATCTTGGGGGATCTTGGTTTCACAACTGTTTTCATAGTAATAATAAGACAATATTTGCCTTTTCCCCTCTCTCATCTGGAATGGTAATGCCTACATGATACATGGAAACATTATTGCTTTGATGGCTAATGGAACATATAATAATATATTCTTTTTTCCTTTTTCTTTGGTGATATAATTTACATAAAACTCACCCTTTTAAACTATATAGTTCATTTTATATTAAGGTTGTGTAACCATCCCTCCTAATTCCAGAATATCTTCATCTTCCCAAAAAGAAACCCTGTGCCTATTAGCAGTCATTCTTGCACACCCCCAGCCCCCAAGCCTTTGGCAATCACTGAATGACTTGCTGTCTATGGATTTGCCTATTTTCAGATAAACGGAATCAAACAACATGGCTTTTTGTTCTTGGCTTCTTTGACTGAGCATAATGTTTTCAAGGTTTGTCCATATTGTATCATGTGTAAGCACAGCGGTTCTCAACCTGTGGGTCGTGACCCCTTTGGGGATCGAATGACCCTTTCACAGGGGTCTCCTAAGACCATCGGAAAACACATCAGATATTTACATTATAGTTCATAACAGTAGCAAAATTACAGTTATGAAATAACAACGAAAATAATTTTATGGGGGGTCACCACAACATGAGGAAATGTATTAAAGGGTCACAGCATTAGAGAGGTTGAGAACCACTGTGTTAGCATGTCATTCCTTTTTATGGCTGAGTAATATTATATTTCTATGGGATATATTCTGTGGAGGTACCACGTTTTGTTTATTCATTCATTCGATAGACATTTGGGTTGTTTTCACTCTTTGGCTATTATGAATAATGTTTCTATGAATATCAATGTAAAAGTTTTTGTGCAGATGTTTTTGTTTCTCTTGAATATATACCCAGGAGTGGAATTGCTGGCTGTTTTGATACATTTATGTTTTTCCTTATGAGGAACTGCCACCAAAACCATCCCATTTTCTTTGAGGATGCACCGGTTTCTATTTCCATTAACAATGTATGAGGTTCTAATTTCTCTGCCTCCTCACCAACACTTGTTATTGTCCATCTTTTAAATTATAGCCATGCTAGCAGGTGAAATGGTATCTCATTTTGGTTTTGATTTGTATTTCCTTAATGACTAATGATATTGAACAGCTCTTCATATGCCTGTTGGCCATTTGTATATCTTATTTGGAAAAGAGTTTATTCACATCCTTCACCCATTTAAAAGTTTGAGTTAGAGCTTCTGGTTAAGATGGCGGAGTAGATAAACACTGTGCTGACCTCCTCCCATGACCACATCAAAATCGTAACTAAACGATCATTGAGAATCACCTGAAGTCTAGATGAATGGATAAACAGAAGAAGCCATGTTGAGACTGGTAGTGGTGGAAATGTGAAATGCGCTGGTCCCACACCAGTTTGTGGCGCTTATAAATCAGAAGGGATATCTCAGTTGTAGAGGTCCCCTCTGAGGAGCAAGGGGTCCTAGTCCTACCCTAAGCTACCAACTAAGGGTTCTAGTGCTTGGGAGAGAAGTCCTCATATCTTCTGCCTATGCAATCCAGCAGAGATTGTGGATGAGTGAAACAGGGCTGTTGAAGTCACAGGCATTACTCTTAACTCTATGTGGTCCTTTGTCCCACCAGGTGGTACAAATGATTTCTTTAGTTCTGGTCCCATGGCTTACCCAGTTTCCCTTGGAATTTAGAGACTCAGTCCTTTGTCTCACGCTATGGGAGCCACTGTCTCATGCGCTCAACTAGCAGACCAATTTTTTTTTTTTTAATTTGATTCATTTTTATTGTTAGACTTATTGGGTTGACATCTGTTAGCAAGGATTACATAGGTTTCAGGCATACAATTCTACAGTGCATTGTCAACTTGTTGTATAATAAGTTCACCTAATGTGACTTCTCTTTCCATCACCTTATATTTAGCTTCCCCTCCCTCCTCTCCCACCCCTTCCCCTATCTCCCCTCCCTAACCCATTCATCCCCAAATAAACATTAAACTATTGACTGTGTCCGTGGGTTATTTGTTTGTTCATTTCTTTTTTCTTTGTTGCTTTCAGTTTTATATTCCGCATATGAGTGAAGTCATACAGTTCTTTGTTTTTTCTGTCTGGCTTATTTCACTAAGCATGATGATCTCCAGGTCCATCCATTTTGTTGCAAGTGGCAATATTTCATCTTTTCTTATAGCTGAGTAATATTCCATTGTGTATGTATACCACAGCTTCTTTATCCAGTCATCTGTCTCAGGGCACTTTGGTTGTTTCCATGTTTTGGCCACTGTGAGCAGCGAAATTTTTTAATTGTAGTTTCTCTACAGGCACACCAGCTTGTTTTGCTTTGTAAGGAGAAAGATACAGTTTATTTTATAGCTGTACAGATGTAAACTATGAAATAGTAAATGTAATAGATGAAAGTGATGATGCATGTGATGAAATTACTGAATTTGAAGGAGATATTGACAGTGAGTTGAGTGATGACAATGTTTTTAAAAATTACAACATGTGTGACAGCGACGGTAAAATGAGTGACAATAAACTAGATGCAGGACGGTGGATGAATTTGCAGGACATAGTGAAAGTATCATTACAGTCTTATTACATTTACAGCACAAAGAAATGGCATTCATCTATAAAGCACCCATCAACCAGAAACGCCCTTGCAGTTTTTTCAACGATTCTTCACTGAAGAATTGTTGCAGAGCATCATCGATGATGCTCAAAGGTTCACAAAACCCTAAACAAGTACAGGTACATTGCAGAAAAACTTGCTTACCAGCCTTTACATAAGTATTCTATTTGGAATGGTTGGAAGAATCTGACTATATAGGAAATGAAAATATTCTTGGGAGTGGCTCTAAATATGGCTGTCAATTCAAAGTCTGATGTCAAACAATACTTGTTAAAATCTTGGCTAGATTACTCATTATATTCAGATGTGTTTTCATGCCATTGATTTATGCAAACCAGGGCTTCATCCTACTGACTGTTTTAAAAAGTATTATACATTGCAAAAATATAAGTGATAAAGTTAAGTTGATTAAGATTGTTCTTTTTTTCCCACACTATACATTATGCTCAAGAAGCATAATGTGAATCAGGTGTGATGGGTGCAGCCAGGGGAAATTTAAAAGGACAGCAAAGGGTTAAAGAGCCCACACATGGACTTACTCACTGATGAATCCACTCCCTCTGAGCTCCAGTGCTGGGGCAGTAGCTCAGAAAGGTACCTGTGAGGTACAAGGAGGAACTGAATTGTCTGGCTTCAGGGTGAGAGCTGGAGGGCAGCTTTCTCCTGAATAGATGTGCAGACAGAAGCCATTGTGTCTTTTCTGAGCCCTCCCACCACCCAGCCTGCAGGCACCAGATCTGCATTCTCCCATCAACCTAGCTAACACTGTTCACCCCACCCTGATGTTTTTGAGACCCTGTCCCACCCAACTTAACTGTCCCACCCAAATCACTTCCAGTGGCTTTACCATACAAATGACCTGTCTTAGCTCATGCTGTGGACTTTCCTAAAACCTCTCAAAGGTTCACAAACCACAAACAAATATCATCCAGCTTGGGCATCATGCCTCTTTCTAAGCAGCCCCAAGCCTGGCACCTGTAGTAGTGGGCCTCATTTCACAGCTTAGCCTCTCCCAGGCACCTGCAAGTCCAGCATAAGTGGCAACCATCTGGAATCACTTGTACCAAGTGGCTACAGCAGGGCACAGGCAGTAGCTGACCTTGGTCTGCACCAGAGCCGCTCCCAGGAGGCCCCAGAACCAACACACCTAGTGGGCAGCTACAGACCACACCAGAGTATCACCCAACCACTTCCACAAATAACACACCAAAAGGGCGGACTTGGCAGGCAACAGAGACCTGCTAAAGTGTATCCAGCTCCATAGGGTTAGTTCCTGCACAATAGCTCCTCCACTATAGTCATAGCCAGTCTTCACAACCAATCAGCCTGATGGTCATTCCTTTCCATTAACATGCCAACGCAGTTAAGACTCAACTACAGCAGGAGGGTACACACAACCCCACACAAGGGACACAACTGCAGTATCTGACTCAGGTGACCACAGAGAGACTGTGCCACTGGGCCAGACAGGACACATATTACACAAGGCTGCTCTACCAAGATTGGGAGACATAGCAGCTCTACCTAATACATAGAAACAAACACAGGGAAGCAGCAAAAATGAGACAAACGTCCCAAATGAAAGAATGGAACAAAGCTCAGAAAAAGAACAAAATGGAGACAAGCATTACCAGATGCACAATTCAAAGCACTGGTGATAAGGATGCTCATTTATCTTAGTGAGAACTTCAACAAAGAGATAGGAAACATAAAAATGGTGATAGAAAACATAAAAAAGAGCCAGTCAGAAATGAAGAATACAATAACTCAAATGAAGAATACATTGGAGGGAATCAGTAGTAGATTATATGATGAAGCAGAGGATCGAATCGGCAATTTTGGAAGATAAGGTAGCAGAAGACACCTATTCAGAATAGCAGAAAGCAAAAGGAATTCCTAAAAATGAAGATAGTTTAAGAGGCCTCTGGGACAACATCAGGCGTACCAACATTCACATCATAGTGGTACCAGAAGGAGAAGAGAGAGCAGAAAACCTATTGAAGAGCTGATGACAGAAACTTCCATAACCTAATGAAGGAAATAGACAAACAAGCCCAGGAAGTGCAGAGAGTCCCAAATAAGAGGAACCCAGAGAGGCCCACACCAAGACCTATCATAATTAAAATGCCAAAGTTTCAAGACAAATAATCTTAAAAACAGCAATAGAAAAGCAGTTAGTTACCTACAAGGGAGCTAGCTCCCTTAAGACTCAGCTGATTTCTCAACAGAAGCTTTGCAGGCCAGAAGGGAGTGGCATGAAACATTCAGTGATGAAGCAAGGACTTAGAACCAAGATTACTCTACCCAGCAAAGCTATCATTTAGAATCGAAGAACAGATAAAGAGCTTCCCAAACAAGAAAAAGCTAAAGGAGTTTATTACCACCAAACCAGTATTACAAGAAATGTAAAGGGACTTCCTTAAGAAGAAGGAAAGAAAAAGATCAGAAATATGAATAAACAAATGGCAATAACTACATATCTATCTACAATTACTTTAAATGAATGAATTAGATGCTTCAGTGAAAAGACAGTGTTTAAATGCATAAGAAAACAAGACCCTTATATATGCTTCCTACAAGAAACTCACTGCAGGTAGAAAAATACAAACAGACTGAAAGTAAGGAGATGGAAAAAGTTACTTCATGAAAATGGAAAAAAAAAAAAGCTGGAATACCAATACTTATACAAGACAAAATAGAATTTAAAATAAAGACCATCACAAGAGACACAGAGCGAACCCATAATTCCACTTCTGGGTATTTATTGGAAGAAACCCAAAACACTAATTTAAAAAAGACATATGCATCTATATGTTCATTGCAGATTATTTACATTAGCCAAAGTATGGAAGCAACCCGACTGTCCATCAGTAGATGATGAATAGATAAAGAAGTGATACATATATACAATGGAATATTATTCAGCCATAAAAATAATGAAATCTTACTCTCTGCAGCAATGTGGATGTACCTAGAGGGTGTTCTAAGTGAAATACAAGAACTGACAAGTTCCTGAACTTGCCACATGTGCTTATGCTGGCAGCACTATACAAACAACTTGGTAAGGTTTCATAACCTTGGTATATCTGTGTCTCTCAGCTGTATTGGTATCGATGTGTGGTGGTGCCTTGTGGAGTGGTGTTCATTATTGTTGTGTGTTCTCATGTGCTGTTGTGAGAATGTTGCAGCTTGAATTAGAGCAATGAACAAACATTAAATTTCCTGTTAAACTGGGCAAGAGTGGATGTGAAATCAGGGACATGTCAGTCCAAGTTTATGGGGATAATGCCATGAAGAAAATGGCAGTGTACAAATGGATTAAATGTTTTCCTGAAGGTAGAGAAAACATCACTTTTTTTTTCTTTTTTTTTTTTTTTTTGCTTTTTGGTATGTGGGTAGCTCCCTGGCTGGGAATCGAACCCAGGCCGCAGTGCTGACAGCGCCAGCGACGAAGCCTTAAGCCACTACACCATCAGGGAACTTCCAAGAAAACATCACTTATAAAGAGAGGTCAGGGCAGCCAGTAACAAGCGGAACTGAAGAAAACCTTGCAGAAATCCATCGATTTGTACATTCAGAATTGTCAGTTGACTGTGAGAAGCGTAGCAGACCAAGAAAACAGTGATGGAGACACAGTTAGGAAGATCTTAACTGAAAATCTTGGCATGAAAAAGGTGTGTGCAGAAATGCCCCTGTAGGAGCTCACCGATAAACAAAAGCACAGGAGAGTCGAAATTTGTCAAGACCTTTTGGAGAAGTAAGATAATGTTTTGGTTTTTTTCTTTTCTTTCTTTTTTTGGTATGTGGGTAGTTCCCTGGCTGGTAATCGAACCCAGGCCACAGCGCTGACCTCGCCAGCACTGAAGCCTTAAGCCACTACACCACTAGGGAACTCCCAAGATAATGTTTTGGATCATGTTATCACTGGTGATGAAACGTGGTGTACCCACAGGACCCTGAAACAAAGTGTCAAGGTGCACAATGGAAGTCTACTAATTCTCAACAACCAAAAGTGTTCAGTCAGTCCAAATCAAGAGTCAAAATGATATGCTAACCTTTTTTGATATCAGAAGGATTGTTCATTATGAATGTATACCAGGTGGACATATAGTCAGCCAAGTTTACTTTTTGGAAGTGCTGAAAAGGCTGCGTGAAAAAGGTAGACAAAACCTATGTGAACTTTTGGCCAACAACTCATGGTTCTTGCATCAGGACAATGCACCACCTCACATGGCACTGTCTGTGAGGGCGTTTTTTGCCACAAATAATTGTATTGGAACACCCTCCCTACTCACTTGATCTGGCCCCCAATGACTTTTTTCTTTACTTGAAAAAAGGAAATATTGAAAGGAAGACATTTTGATGATATTCAGGCTATCAAGGGTCATACTATGACAGCTCTGATGGTCATTCCAGAAAAAGAGTTCCAAAATTTCTTTGAAGGGTAGACTAGGCACTAGCGTGGGTGCTTAGCTTTCTAAGGAGAGTATGAATGAGAGAATGGAATTTTTCTTTCCTGCGAATAGCTGGTAGCAAAGTGGAAGGAAAGGGGAAGGAAGATGGTAAGTTTTGCCCAGATAATTTTTCCAAACTCACAAATGAAATGTTACCCCATCTCCTTAGGAAAGGAATGAATGACAGTAGTGGAAAGAAGTCAGGAATGTTAGGACAATGGACGTTCCTCTACTTAGAAAGAAATGGCAGAAGTGGCACATAATTTTTCTTTTTTAATACCTTACATGTTTCTTTTCTTTGGAAGCTATTGGAAGAAAAAGGATAGATCAAGAAAGAGGAAAATAGAAGAGTCAGCGTAAGAGAGTGGATGGAATTAGTGGAGTGATAGTGTGAAAGGAAATCTCAGGGTGACAACTATGGTGGAAGGGGAGTAGTGACCACAAAGTGCCAGGCAGGGGATGTTCAAGGAGAGAACAAGGGAAACAAAAACATAGGTTACTTGATTTATTGAGATGAGATTTACTGTTCTGTAGATGAATTATTGATAGGTATAGAAAAAAACTTTAGAAAAATGAAGCAGTGATTAATTCCAGGTAAAACTGAAAAGTATCCCAGAAGGGCAATGTGATTATAATATATATGTATTAAGTTAAAGGTTAGTCTACTGTGACAAAGAGAATCAGTAATAATACAGTGGCCTGAAGTTTTCTTTTTCTTTTTTTTCCATTTTTTTTTTTTTTTTTTTAAGTGGCTTAACACAACCATTTTTTTTTTTTTTTTTTTTTTTTTTTTTTTTTTTTTTTTTTTTTTTTTTTTTTTTTAAGTGGCTTAACACAACCATTTTTTTTTTTTTTTTTTTTTTTTTTGCATTTTGGTATGTGGGTAGCTCCCTGACCGGGAATCGAACCCAGGCCGCAGCACTGACAGTGCCAGCGCCGAAGCCTTAAGCCACTACACCATCAGGGAACTCCCTTTTTTTTCCATTTTTATGGTTTTTTAAAAAATATATTTGATTGGTAAAATTTACATAGGTCCCAGGTGTATGTTACGTTTTTTATGTGTTGTATTATGTGTTCATCACCCAGAGCCAGTTCTCTTTCCATCACCATATATTTGTGTCCCTGTGCCTTCTCCCTCACCCACTCCTCACTTAACCCTCAGGTAACTACTAAATTATTGACTGTGTCCATGAGTTTTCTTTGCTGCTTTCTATTTTATGTTAACAATCCAACTAAATTTCTCCATGCCTTTCCCTTATTTTATCCACTCCCATTTCTCTTTCCATCTTAAAGAAATCCCTCTAATGTTCTTTGTAGTACTGGTTTGGTGGTAATGTATTTCTTTAACTTTTCCTTATCTGAGAAGCTCATCATTTGTCCTTCAGTTTTGAATGCTAGCCTTGCTGGGTACATTATTCTTTGTTGTAGATCTTGGTTTTCATCACATTGAATAGTTTCTGCCAATCCCTTCTGACCTGTAAAGTTTATGGTGAGAGATCAGCTGAGAGTCTACTGGGGTCCCTTTATAAGTTACTACTTGCATTTCTCTTGCTGTTTTTAGAATTTCCTCTTTTTCGTTAATTTTTGCCATTTTAATTATGATATGTCGCAATGTGTTCTTGTTTGGGATTCTTTGTGCATCCTGGATTTATATGTCATTTCCTCTGCCAGGTTAGGAAAATTTTCAGTCATTATTTCTTCAAATAATTTCTTGATCCCTTGCTTTTCCTCTGTCCCTTCTGGTAGACCTATGATCCTAATATTCCTCCATTTAAAATTGTCACAGAGGAATCTCAAACCATCCTCATTTTTCTGGATTCTCATATCTATCTGTTCTAAATGGGTGTTTCTGCTGGCTTTTTCTGCAAATCACTGCTTTGTGCTTCTATTTTATCTAGCTTGGTGACTTTTATTTCATTCTTCATTTCAGTTAATGTAGTCATTATCTCTCTCTGGTCTTTTATAATGGTTTGTAAGTCTTCAATGCTTGCTATCTCTCTGTTGAAATTATCATTCAGTTCCTTAAGCATTTTTTAAATTGTTGCTTTGAGCTCTGTTTCTGAGGGTTCATCTGTCCCCATCTCTTTAATTCTCTGGTTTCTAATAATTGCAGCCTCTCTGGAGCCTACCAGCTGCAGTTGGTGTTCACTGCTGATACTGGGTGGGCAGAGGTCTGTGGGGGATGGGTATTCATGACTTTGTTTTCTTCCTGTGGCTCCGGGGGTCCAGAGGAGTTTGTGCAGGGAGTTTGTGAGTGATTGCACCTTTATGTTAACGGTTTGCCCAGCACGCGGGTTCTGCCCTGTGCCTTAGAGTCAGTGCTGTTTGCTGGTCTTTCGGTTGTTCTGGTTGTGGGCGGAGAAAGTCATGCACGCAGACCCCTCTCCTTCCCTGACGCAGCATTGGCACTATGGCTCCTCACCATCCAGCTGCTTTCCCTCCTCTGGGAACTGGAGTGAAGTCTGGCCGCTGTGTTTTTCCGACTGATCTGCACTTCCTGGGCCAAAGTGAGGCCCTTGCAGTATCTCACGCCCCTGCCTCTGGGTCTCCTTTTCTTTGTCCCAGACCCAGTGAGGCCCAGAATGCTCTCCCGCAGCCTCCTTTCTCCTCCCTTCCCCAGTGGTAGAGTTCCAAGCAGGACCCATGGGCCCGTGTGCCCGCTCATCTTCTATTTCTCCTTGTTTAACCCTCTGCCCGCCTGTACGTACCTTAATGTGATGTGTGGATTTCTTAGCTGTGATTGTGTGTTGTGTAGAGGCCCCTTGGTTGAGGTATAGGTGTTTTATTAGTTGTAATCGCCAGAGGATTTTTTCGGAGGTCCCTCTTGCACTGCCATTTTGTTGCATCTTTTGGGAAGGACCCAGTTTTTGGTTGGGTTTTTTTTTTTTTTTTCATGTAATAGTTGCTAAGTAAGTGGTCACCAGATCTAGATGAGTATGAGTGGTTTGTTCTCTGTGGTCATTCATGGACCCAAGTCCCATTGATGATGATGTTCATACAAAAGGCTGGCATTGTGGACTTTACTTGGACTTTTTCAAAATGCAGAGTGTACTCACTCCAAGCCTCTTGAATTGGAGCCTGCATTTAGGAAATAGTTGATTTCTATTCACAGACATTTGAGACTCACTAGTCTGGATTAGAACATAATTGTTGGCTATATGATTGAAGATGAATGATGGAGAATTTTATCCACTGAGAAGGGGAGAGCATGGAGGAGGTAAGAACTTGATTTTAAGGACATACCTACCTACAATGAAGGTTGGGAAGTGTAGTTTAGCTATGTGTCTAGGACAAAGGAGAACATGAATTTTGATGGACATTTAGAAAACTGTGTTCTAATATAGTGTTTGACACAGCCATGAATAATATTGTTATGTCATATTAAAATCATCCTGGAGGTATGGAGGTGGGATGGGGAACAGGTGTGTATAATTCTGTCTCTGGGGGAGTGTTTAAGACATCCAAATTCTTATCTTTCACAGTAGGAAATCAGTAGATAATAACTAAAGCTAACATAAAGTAAGTAGCAGTTTTAAGCATGTAATATAGAAATATGGAGGTAAGTCTCAGAAGGAAGAGCTAAAAGAGTTGAAAGTAATTACTTCTGAGGAGATAGATTGTTAGTAGAATACTGTTTGCCTTATAGTATTTTTGGGTTTCTGAACTATGTAATTATATTTGTTTTATAAAAAGCAAATTGCACAATGGAATATTATTCATCTGTAAGGAGAGAAGAAAAGATGAAATACTACCATTTGCAACAAAATGGATGGACCTCAAGAATATCATGCTAAGCCAAATAAGCCAGACATAAAAAAACCAAGAACCGTATAACTTCACTCATATGTGGAATATAAAACTGAAAGCAACAACAACAAAAAAACTCATGGACCTAGTCAATAGTTTATTGGTTACTTAGGGGCAAGGGGAGAAGGGGTGAGAGAAGAGGAAGGGGGTAGGAGAGGAGGGAGCGGGAACCAAATACATGGTGATAGAAAGAGAACTGACATTGGGTGGTGAACACATAATGCAACACATAGACAATGCACTGTAGAATTGTACACCTGGAACCTATGTAATTCTTGTTAACTAATGTCACCCCAATAAAGCTAACAGTTAAAAAAAAAAGCTAATTGGAAAAACATCCCTAAGGTCCAAATAGGAAGTATACACATGAAAAGCATTAAGTGTTAAGTGCCCTGAGAAAGGTTAAGAGCAAAGTTCATAGAAAGAGACATACTTTTCTGAGCTCAGCCTGGATGGTAGGATGGTGGTAGATGGATTAAGGAAGGCTTTCTGGAAGAGGGATGTTTTCTTGTTACAGTGTAGGCAATAAAAATTATGATGCAAGTAGTCATCTTTTGGATTTATTATATTTTTTAAAAGTGTGAACAATTAAAAATAATTAAAGCTAATTTTAATTCATTTGACAGTTATTGATGCCTACTTTGTAGTAGGCACTATAGTAAGCACTAAAGATATAATGATAAGGAAAATTAGCTGTGGATTCTTATCTCTTGGAATTTACAATCTAGTGGGATCTAGTGGCATAATTGACACTAATCAAATACTTTCTTGTGTGTGTTATAAAATTGTACAGGAGAGTATAATTTCCCTTCACTTCTTTCAGAATCACTCCTTAGAGCACATTCTGCAAATGTAGCCCCTAGTCTGGCCATATGGGCATCACCTGAGAAACGGTTAGAAATGCAAATTCTCAGGCCCCCATCCTATGCCTGCTGAATTAGAAACTCTGGGAATGGGACCCTCCAGTTGATTCTAATGAATGCTAAAATTTGAGAACTATTGTCGTAAAGGTAATCAATAATTTAAGCTTGGTTTATTATTGATAGTATTACAGTGTTAATTTAATTGCTTACATGAGGTTATATAATAAGCATTTAATGACTTCCAAAATGTTTAATATATTTAATTAGAATTTATTAAGCACATTCCATGTATACTAATTTAGTCTCTGGAGTCCTAGTTTATATGGACTTACTTTGTTTAGCAAGCTTTTTTCCTGTAGGAGAGCATTGTTTAAGAATTGTCTTTTTTTAAATTGAGGTAATATTGGCATACATACTGGTTTGAAGTGTAAAACATAATGATTTAATATTTGTGTATATTATGAAATCATCATCAAGATAAGTCTAGTTAACATCCTTAGAAGCACTGTTGTTATGGAGTTTAAGAGGTCCCTGGTAATTTTCTATAACTTGTACATGATCAGAACCAATATAGATTAACATGATAGTGTTTTAGGATTTTAGTTGGAGTAGACTCTAAAGATCCCCAGGTTCAGCCACTTTTATAGTTTAGAAATCTATGGCTCAGAGAGGGTTAGTGTCTTCTTACTCACTCACTCAGTAGCTGGTGGGTCTCAGTGGTTGCAGGCTTTAGCTGATATTGATTCATTATTTTTTTTTTTTAAAGCAGTGAAAGCTTCTGTTAACTTTGTGTAATTATGCCTTACAGTAGTTTGTTTCCCTGGCTGTGCCATAGAATGGTTACTTGAACAGTAACTATTGCTGTGATTAAACTTCTCTATTAGTTATGCAATAGTTCTTTAGGCAAACTTTCTTAACTAGTGTATTCAAACACCTCTTTTAAGTCTAAGGCCCCAGAACTTGTAGGCCAGTCTGCTGAGTGAACTTCTCTTGAAACAATTCTAGATTCTGCTAAATATTTCATTTTGGGGAGTTCCCTGATGGTGTAGTGGCTTAAGGCTTTGGCGTTGGCGCTGTCAGCACTGTGGCCTGGGTTTGATTCCCGGCCAGGGAACTACACACATACCAAAAAGCCAAAAAAAAAAAAAAAAAAAAAAAAAAATTCAGTTTGCAGCAGGAAAAGGTAGATGTGAAAAAGTAGTCCAAGAGTAGGTATTTTAATTGCTGGTGATTTTGAATGTCTACTTAATATCTAGCATTTTCATAGGCATTGTAAGGAAACAAGGAAAATAAAATACATGATTAGAATTAGAATTAGGAAATGGACTGATGTCTTAATGATTTATTTAAAAATGGAATATATTCTAAATGCTTTTGTTTTCTATATTCAAACACTTTAAAGAAATTCTTTTAGAATTCTTTGTGTTATCTTGGTAATAACTGGTTATTTAAGGTTAGAACCTCATTTTACACTACTCATTTATCACATTCTAAAACTAACCAGGAACTAGAAAGTAGGCCTGATATTTTTATTTGTTTCAACCAATTTTGCTATGAGTATGCACTGGGAAGCAATGAACCTTATTTTCAAAATTCTATCTCTACAGAGGGAGTTTCATTTCTGGGAATTATACCTTTTTTTGGAAATTTTTATGCTGTTGATAGCTTTAAAAAAAAAGGTTAAAAATAGCATTTATTGCTATAAAATTGCCACACTTTTTTTGAGGCAATAGGACATTCGCTACTCTTAGAAGAAAAGATGGGGAAGATTAGAAAAATACAGTCTCTTTTTTTTCATGACACATTGTTCCTATTAAAAATTTAAACATACTTTTGGTTATATGAAACAGATTACTCCCTTAAAGTGAACCCTGGCAACTTTCTGAGTCTTGAACTCCTCACCAGCATTTATCTATATTAATTAAGTATGCTGATTTGTAAAAATATTGTGGCTTTTATTTATGTAGACAAACTTGATTTATAGAGTTTTTTATTGAGTGGAGTAATAGTGTGTCCCCAAAGTTTTATAAACAGAATTGTGCATCAACATTGCTTTATTAATGGCCTTTGTCAATAAGGTAACATCTACAAAATTATTAAAGAGTGATTATCATAGAATAGTATTATAAAATTTAAAGTATTTAGGCTACTGGATTAGGTAAAACTAATCTTTAGGAAAAAGAACCCGTTTTTATTTTTCAAATTAGGAACCTGTGGCAGTTTCTACAAGAATTTAGGTATAGTCATATACTTGACAACTATTTTAACAGTTATATAAAAAACCTTATCAGGAATAATGAAAAAATAATTTAAATATACTAAAATATTAAAAAACCAAGATATTTATTAGATAAAAGAGCTACAACTCTATAGTTAAAAGTAAGTTAGTCAAAAAAGAAATTAGTGGTGAAAATCTAGTGTGGTTTTGACTTAAATTTTAATGATCATAATTACTTAAAATATTGCTTTGTAAAATAAGTAACTAATAAGTGTTTTTTTTAGATAAAAGACAATATCAATTTGGACAGAGATCAAGACAGAGAATGTAGAAGATTGTATTATAGATAGGAATTCTAAAAGCTAGGTCCAAATTAAGTAAGATGTTTCACTGAAGACATAACTAGGTAAGTTTAATTTCTTTTTTTCCTTTGTTTCTTTGTTTCTTATTTTTAAAAAATATGCTTTGGCCTAAACACAGGTAGTTGGGAGTAAATGACTTGTGTTCTGAGCTTTTTAATTTAGATAATATTTTTGTGTGTATATGATGTATAGTTATATGACGAGGTGTTTGACAGCCCAAACTCCTCGTAGTTTAATAAATTAACCAAGTAAAATCAAAGTGCTACACATGCAGTTTATTTTTGCTGTGTCAAAAATTTTTTTATATTATTTTTGTTTAGAGGCATAGTTGTGAATTTCAGGCATACAGGGCTAGGTGAACAGCCAAAAAAAATCTCATTTCCATATAATACAGTATACGAGGTATTTCTAATATTGAGATAATTTAACAGAATGCAGTATTTTCATTTTCTATATTTGTACTCTCTGGTAAATGCATAATTGTTGTTATATTTTAGAACAGAATGAATTGTGACGGATTATAGCGTTCTTACTACCATCTTTTTATTTTTTAACTTTTTTTTTTTTAAGAACAGTTTTAGTGTCAGCAAAATTGAGCAGAAAGTACAGATTGCCTTCCTTCTGCCACACAGGAATAGTCTTTCCCACTGTCAACATCCAAGCACCAGAGTGGAACATTTGTTACAGTCATGAACGTGCATTGATTGCCATTATTACCCAAAGTCCATAGTTTACATTAGGTTTCACTCTTAGTGATATACATGCTATGCATTTTGATAAATGTATGACATGTATCTATCATAATATCATATAAAATTTTACTGTCACTTTTTGACTCTGGGTTCCTATTGGTCTTAAAATTTTCTTTCCTCAGAAGAATTTCAACTCCTTTACAAGGGCTGTCTGGAAAGTATCTAGCTACGTAATATGAATAATATAGGCATTTATGTCTGGATTATTTCCATACAGCCTTCGTCGACTTCAGAGGTGGAGAAAGTATTGATGTTGTATCCTCGTATTTAGAGAGTCAAGTTTGAAGTTGGTTAGTGGTATAAAATGTACTATTTAAGCAGGAAAGTCATGTGGGTAGTATCTTACCACTTAGGCTCTATGAGCTGATTTCCTGTGTTGCATATAGATTGGAATTCTTGTGTTTTCTTTGCTCAGTTTTCTTTTATGTTAACTGTGGTACATTATAATTATTTTTGTTGAAATTCTTATTGAGGAATATAAAATGTTTTACTTCTAAAATTCCCTTGTTTAGATGACCTTGCCATAATTATATTAGAACCTTTATGACCATTTGGCTATTATTTACTAAGTGGGTTTTAATTACTTTTTATAGTTTAAACATTTTTACTGTTTCTTTAGTTTTGAGAACAAATTTTGAAAGTTTTCTTTTGTCTTAACCAATTTTTAAAAAATGGCTTTTGCATTTTAAGTAACAGTTTTTTTTTTTGTTTTTTTTTTTTTAACCCAATAGAGTTTGCTTGCCTGAACTGGATTTGAAGCAATTCAGACTACTGGAGATCTGCCATTTTACAATAACACAATTGGAAAGAAGGAGGTTTTCAAATAATGGAAGAGTCTAAGACCTCTAAAAATGAAAATCATGAACCAAAGAAGAATGCTTGGGCTCTTTCTGAAGAAAGCAAAACAGTTAAAGTTATAACTAATCAAACTTTGAAAGCCAGATATGATAAATCCATAAAAGAAATTGGGACCAGCTCTCCAATTAGGAATAGTAGTAAAAAAAATAAACAAAATGATATTTGTATAGAAAAAACAGAAGTTAAATCATGTAAAGTAAATGCTGCCAATGTTCCAGGCCCTAAAGATTTGGGGTTAGTCCTTCGAGATCAAAGTCACTGCAAAGCAAAAAAGTTACCTAATTCACCGGTGAGAGCAGAAAAAATACCTGTTTCACAGGCAAAAGTAGAAAAGGCATCCAGTTTACAGGCAAAAGCAGAAAAATCACCAAAGTCACCCAGTTCACCAGTGAAAACAGAAAAAGGACCCAGTTCTCAGATGAAGTCAGAAAAGGTTCCCAGTTCACCAGCGGAAGCAGAGAAGGTGGCCAGTTTAAGGTTGAAAGAAAACATGAGACAGACAGAATTACAGCACATTGGGAAAAAAATTTCAAGTTCCATTACTTCTCTGGATAAAGTGAATATTAATGTTGTAGAGGGAGAAAAATCTGCTCTGGAAAACTCTCCACGATCTCAGAAGCAACAAACATGTACAGATAATACAGGTGATTCTGATGATAGTGCTTCAGGAATTGAAGACATATCAGATGATTTGAGTAAGTACAAATTAGATTATCCCACAAGTCACATTTTTGGAGAGATTTTCCTATATTAATGTTCTTTAGATTATCCCCAGATTGATTTTTAACTACTTTAATTAGAAAAAGGATATTAATAATATGGCTCCTTAAGCTAAAAAGAACCTTTACATTTATTATAGTAGGTAAAAAGCCTGAGCATTCATCTGTCTGTCCTTGTCTGTCTCTCTGTCCCTGTCTCCCTCTCCCCCAACATACTCTTTTTAAATGGTCCTACTAATATATTGCTCATTCATTCACGAAACATGTATTGAGTTCCTATTACATGTCAAACATATATTTATAATGGAAAAAAAAAAAAGAAACAAAAAAACACAAAAAACAAAAACCCCCACAGCCCCAGACCGCAATGAAACCTCTAGTTTGTTGGGGGTGATACAGAAAAAGTGGTAATTTAGATCAGTGCCAAAAACTTGAGTTGAGGATGTACATGATTTAATTGAAGGATTTAGAGTTTGGATTGAAAAAATGCATGATATAAATGTGAAACTGCAAGTAAGACTGAGATTCATTGTGACTAGAACAGGGCACTGAGGGGGAACATGGCAAAGATGCATCTGAAAAGTACATAAGAATTGGAGAACAAAATGCCTTTTAGGACATTGCATACAGTTTGGACTTTATTATGAGTGTTTTGAGAAGCTATTGAAGAGTTTTAAGCAAGGTACTGCTATGATTATGTATATATGTATACTTGGGGTCTAATGATTAAGTTCGTGAAATTGTCACCGTGTGCTTACATTGGCAGCACTGTACAAACAAACAACTCAGTAAGGTTTTATAACCTTGGTGTATTAGTGTCTCACAGCTATGTTCATGTCAGTGCTTGGCGGTGTCTTGCTGAGTGGTGTTCATTATCGTTAATGTGGTTTTGTTTGCTGTTGCGAGAATGTTGGAGCTTGAATTAGAGCAGTGAACAAACATTAAATTTCTTGTTAAACTTGGCAAGAGTGGAAGTGAAATCAGACATGTTAGTGCAAGTATATTGAGATAATGCCATGAAGAAAACGGTAGTGCACAAATGGTTGAAATATTTTTCTGAAAGGAGAGAAGATGTCACTGATGAAAAGAGGTCACTATGGCCAGTAATGAGCAGAACTGACGAAAACATTGCAAAAATTCATTGAACTGTGTGTCAAAATCGTCAGCTGACTGTGAGAAGTGTAGCAGACCAAGTAAACGTCAGTAGATAAATAGGAAAATCTTAACTGAAAATCTTGGCATGAGAAAGGTGTATGCAAAAATGGTCCTGAAGGAGCTCACCAATAACAAAAGCAAAGGAGAGTCAAAGTTTGCCAGGACCTTTTGGAGAGGCAAGACAGTGTTTTCGGTCATGTTATCACTGGTGAGGAAATATGGATGTACCAATAGGACCCTGAAACAAAATGTCAAAGTGCACAATGGAAGGCAGCCAATTCTCCATGACCAGAAATGTTCCGTCAGTCCAAATCAAGAGTCAAAACGATGTTGCTAATCTTTCTTGATATCAGAGGGATTATTCATTATGAATTTGTAACAACTGAACAGTCAACCTAGTTTATTATTTGGAAGTTCTGAAAAGGCTGCATGAAAAAGTTAGGTGAAAACTGCCTGAACTTTTCACCAACCAATGGTTCTTGCATCATGACAATGCACCAGCTCATGCAGCACTGTCTGTATGGGAGTTTCTGGCCAGTACACAAATAAGTATATTGGAACACCCTCCCTACTCACCTGATTCGGCCCCCAGTGACTTTTTTTCTTTACCCAAAGATAAAGGAAATATTGAAAGGAAGACATTTTGATGACATTCATGGCATCAAGAGTCATAGGACGACAGCTCTGATGGCCATTCCACAGAGTTCCAAAATTGCTTTGGAGGGTGGACTAGGTGTGGGTGCATAGCTTTCTAAGGGGAGTCCTTTGAAGATGACTGTAGTTATATTCAGTAGTGAGGTATGTGGCAGGTTTTCTAGAATGAGTTCGTGAACTTAATTGCCAGACATTGTATATTTATTTATCTATTTGGCTACAGTGCAGCAAATTTTTGACAAGAATAAGACTGGAAGCAGTTGTTCTTCTGGGATTTTGGTCTTAGTTTTAATTAATTATCAATATTATTTGTGTCTTTCTTTTGAGTATTTTAATTGTGATTTTGTTTATATTTTTTTCTCAGTCTTTTTTTCTAATGTTTCTGTGGCTAGAAGAATAAAGCCTTTCCTTGATGTATAGGGGGAAACAAAAGCTATTTCTAGTAGTTATTTACCATACTTTGAGAAATACTGGTAAGGCATTCAGAAATAGCTTCTTTTCATTTATGATGGTACAGAGATGATGATATATTGACAGACCATTTGAAAAGTTTTAGTAGAGATCTGTTTAGGTATATGAGAAAAGCAAGTTCATAATTTTATAGATAAGGCTTAGAACAAGACCAAAAAATAATTTACAATCAATATTAAATAATAGTACTGATCAAGTTTAGATACAGCAAATCTAAACATGATAGTTTAGATTTCACTGGTGGATAATATCACTTAAAAGGGTCTGATCACTTGAATTAGTGGAAATCTAGTTTAAAGATTGTATTTTTTTTAAAAGGCAACCAAAAAAATGAGGTAATACAGTGAGATAGCTAAAAGTGGGGCCCTTGAACAAAATTGGATAGGTTTTGAATCCCATCATCCTCATTTAATAACTAATTTTGCATAAATTGCTTATCTTTTAAAACATTTCTCAGTTTTCTCATTTTTAAAAACGAGCTGTTGCTGCCTGTGTTATGAAGGTTAAGTGAAATAATCCAATAGAATGTTTTAGGTAGTGCCTGACATAATAGGCATGCATGTAGTGGTAATGAGTATCCTTTATTATTACTATTTCTCTAATTAAATGCAGTTAATATGAAGAACAAGCTGAACTAGCTTATTGAGGAAGCTAGTAGACCAAGTAAAGTTCCTTTCGGGAGAGATAGTTTAACAAATTAATTAGAATGATTTATAGTACTGCATAGCAGTCATTTTTCATAAATAAGTGCTCATATTTTAAATCTTTTTAATATGTACAGTATCTGCCTTGAAGTCATATTTGTATATAATAACACTTTATTATGAAAAATCCAAATTAATAATATTTGAACTAATTATTTCTCATTAGGTTTCTTTGTAAATTAAATAAAATAAAAACTTTATATCTGGGTCATTGTTTATTTGGATTTAATAGTCTTTATAGAATTTTGATTAATCTCTTGCCCACTTGAGATTAGTGGACTAATCTTCTTTAGGCCTAACTTTAGCTTTCACTTAGTACTTCTACCAGTTTTTCTTTTGCCATTCATTTATTCAGTAAATAATTTTTTGGGTGTCTGCAATGTGCCAGGTACTGATCTAATCACTAGTGATAGATAACACGGCCCAAAACATCGTCTTGCCTCTCCAGAAGGTTTTGGCACACTTTGGTTCTCCTTTTTCTTTTGTTTATTGGCGAGCTTCTTTGGGACCTTTTTTTTTTTTTTTTAAATTCATTTTTATTGTTAGACTTATTGGGGTGACATCTGTTAGCAAGGATTACATAAGTTTCAGGCATACAATTCTACAGTGCATTGTCAACTTGATGTATAATAAGTTCACCACCTATTGTGACTTCTCTTTCCATCTACCTTATATTTAGCTTCCCCCCCACCCCCCCCTTCTCCCCTCCCTAACCCACTCGTCCCCAAATAAACATTAAACTATTGATTGTGTCCATGGGTTATTTGTTTGTTCATTTCTTTTTTCTTTGCTTTCAGTTTTATATTCCGCATATGAGTGAAGTCATACAGTTCTTTTTTTTTTCTCTCTGGCTTATTTCACTAAGCATGATGATCTCCAGGTCCATCCATTTTGTCGCAAATGGCAATATTTCATCTTTTCTTATAGCTGAGTAATACTCCATTGTGTATATGTACCACAGCTTCTTTATCCAGTCATCTGTCGCAGGGCACTTTGGTTGTTTCCATGTTTTGGTCACTGTGAACAGCGCTGCTATGAACATTGGGGTACTACATACGTCTTTGCGGACAAAGGTTTTCAAGTTCTTTGGGTAGATCCCCAGAAGGGGGATTGCTGGGTCAAATGGTAGCTCCATTTTGGGACCATTTTTGCACACCTTTCTCATGCTGGGATTTTTAGTTAAGATTTTCCTATTTCTCTACCGATGTTTACTTGGTCTGCTGTGCTTCTTGCAGTCAGCCTATGATTTTGACGTACAATTTGATAGATTTTTGCAATGTTTTCATCAGTTCTGCTCATTACTGGCTGCCTTGACCTCTCTTCATCAATTACCCTTTCTCTCCCTCAAAAAAACATTTATTCCACTATACACTGCCATTTATTCATGGCATTATTTCAATAAACTTGCACTAACATGTCCTTGATTTCACTTCCACTCTTGCCAAGTTTAACAAGAAATTTAATGTTTGTTCATTGCTCTAATTCAAGCTCCAACATTCTCGTGATGGCACACAAAAACATCCAACAATAATGAATGCTACTCAGCAAGACACCGCCACATATTGACATGAATACAGCTATGAGACACAGATATACCAAGGTTATGAAATCTTACCAAGTTGTTTTTACAGTGCTGCTGACATAAATGAATGGTTCAGGTTTGTGAACTTAATTGTCAGACCTTGTATTTATTCTTACATGTTTAAACTTCATTAATTTTCAAAGCACTCTGTTTGATGCGCTGCACCTATCGACTTGCTTTTTCTGCTGCTCAGACCAGTTTTTGAACTCACTGATTTTTGATGCCTTTTAATGTTTCTGCCATTTTTTTTTTTTTGTTTCACCTCTTTCACCTCAGCAAAACATTTCCTTTTGAGGACTTTTTTCATCGGGGAAACAAAGTCACTTGGGGCGAGATCAGGTGAACAGAGAGGGTGGAGGCGGGTCATGCTGTTTTTGGTCAGAAACTGCTGAACACTTAAGTGCGGTGTGGACAGTTGCATTGTCATGCCGCATGCTGTTTGTGTCAATCACCCATCATGAAATGGGCAAACTCATTGAAAGAGTCTCAAAAAAAATTTCACTGAAGCTGAATGCAGGCTCTTACAACAATGCCAGCTGGTATACTGAGGTACATGGTTTCCTAGAATACTCACTTAGCAGGGAATCCTGTACAAGGGGCCCTTTGTCCAGAAGATAATTCCAGGTTTTTTGGGGGCCCTCCCTTTCATATTAGACTCTTTGGTAACGTGAACTGAGGCAGCTGGCAAAAAAAATTCAAAGAAATACTACATTTATCCAGCATGCGTGCTGATTAACGGAGAGTATACACATTTATCAGGCATCCACCAATCCCCATGGGTGCTGGTTAACTGTGTGCACTGTATATTACTTTCTCTAATTCTTTATATTGGCAGAAATGATGATATTGCAGGATTTGCTGATGTTAGTTGCTATATCATGCAGATCAAATTGTACATACAGAAAAGAGAAGAAGGTTAGAAAATATATTGCCACCACCTTTTTTCATGAAATACAGATTTCACCTTTTATATTTCTGTCAGAAAATTATTAATAAAAATTAACTTAGTTTTTCAAATTTTAAGACACAGTTGCAAATTGCTCACGGTGCATCATTGTCCCCCTGACAATAATTTAAGAAACACTTAGCTAATCTACTGATACTTAAAATGTTTAAATCCTTTTTAATAATGTCTTTATGTAAGAAGTTGCCTTCTTATTCTATGGTAGGAGATGTCTCCAGAGACATGTATTTCTTCTATTTTCAGAAAATTGGTGCTGTCAAAGGGTAGAATTGACTGTCAGGGTTCTTGTAGTTCAGGGGTCCCCCATCTGGGCCATGGACTGATACTGGTCCATGGCCTGCTAGGAACTGCACCAGCAGGAGGTGAGTGGCAGATGGGTGAAGCTTCATCTGTATTTACAGTCACTTCAAATCACTTGAGTTCTATTTCCTGTCCTATCAGTGGCAGCATTAGATTCTCATAGGAGCTTGAACCCTATTGTGAACTATGCATTCAAGAGATCTAGATTTCATGTTCCTTAGGAGACTCTAATGCCTGATGATCTGAGGTGGAGCTGAGACTGTGATGCTAGTGCTGGGGAGTGGCTGCATATACAGATTAACATTAGCAGAGAGGTTTGACTTCAGAGACCATAATAAATCAGTTGCTTACAAACTCATATAAAGACTATCTGAGTGGTAAGTGACAATTAAGCTGCATGTAGTGCTTGAGTCATTCTGAATCTCCCCCCCACCCCCAATCCCCCCTGCCCTTTTCCCCTGTCCAAGGAAAGATTGTCTTCCAGGAAACTGGTCCCAAACTAAAGTTTGGGGACTGCTATTGTAGATCGCATGTAGTTGACTTTTGAGGGCAGAGTGGAGAGATTTGTTGATAATCTGCGACCATGTGCTTTTAGATACATCCAAATTTATTTATTCAGTAAAATTTTATTAAGTGTCATCTATGGTTTAGGCATTGTTTTAAAATCTGAAGGCACAAAGTTAAATAAGACTTAGTGGCATCAAGGAATTCATTATCTAATGTAGGAGATAGCTAAATGAATATAAATTACATTACTATGCAAATGTGATGTAATAGAGCTGCTATTATAGAATATAAAGAACATCAAATACTCTTCTGAAACAGGTGACACTTAAACTGAATTTTACATGTAAACATTACTAGTTGAAATGGGGAGGGCCTTGATAATGGAGGGATCAGCGTATGTAAAGGCATTGAGATTTGAAGTAGCCGTCGTCTCTTCTAGCACATCTGGTATGAACGAAGTGAGAAGTGTTAGGGCAGGAATAAATTTATACACATAGATAACTTAGCTTTCTTTCTTGAGGTCTTAGCTTAAAATTTCAGAGAAGTCTTTCCTGACTTCCATATCTAAAGTTGGTTTCCTTCTCAGTTAGTTGCTTTTTCTCCTTGGTAGCACTTAACTATAACTTGGAGTTACTATATTTATTCTGTTTACTACCTTCATGAGGGCAAGGACTACATCTAACAGGCTAGAGAGTTTCAACTTCTCTGAACTCGTTGAAAGCCTTTTAAGTAATTTAGGCAAAAGAATTTAGGCAAAAGAATAACATGACTCAATTTGTATTTTAAAAATCAGACCCATGGTGGAACATGCTTTATGCCAGATAAATATTGTTAGGTGTTAGAAATGCAAAGATGAAAACCCGTAGTCTATACCTTAAGGACATTATAATGTAGTTAGGAGGCAGAGTAGCAAAGAAGAAAACATTGATGTAATGAATATATCCATGAGTTCAGTGAAAGCAAAGAAGAGGGAGCCTGCTGTGGGTTTGTGCTCTGGAGTGTGTAAGTTCTTTTAGCTGCTAGTATGTAGTGATAAAGTCTCTAAAGTGACTTCAGTTCAGTGACTAATGTTTGGGACCTAAAAGAGCTTTTTATCATACTTCAGAGAGTATAAGATGATTAGCCTTGTGTAGTAAATGTCAGTAATACTTGTCTCTTGATAGGTAGGTTAGAAGAACAAGATAGGCATTCGACCCATTAATAGATTTTTCTTTGTGAATTTTAGTACTATGTATATTTCTTATATTTTACACAGATTGGTATACCAGCTTGTACAACCAAGAAAAGAATATTTTTTCTGTGTATGTGTAAAATGAAGGTTTGTTTTTTGTTAAAAATATATTGTTTTAATTTACTAGTTATGATGGTAACTAAGTGATTGCTTCCTTTTCTAGGTAAAATGAAGAATGATGACTCTAATAAAGAAAATTCTTCAGAGATGGACTATTTAGAAAATGCCACTGTGATAGATGAATCTACACTGACACCTGAGCAGAGGCTAGGCTTGAAACAAGCAGAAGAACGCTTAGAAAGAGATCACATCTTTCGACTTGAAAAAGTATACTATATTGTTTTAGTTATTTGGAAGATGTGTGTTTCATAACTTTTCTTTTCCAAGTATAGCTTTTTAAATTTTTCTTCTTCTTTTCCCAAAGCAGAAATAGTATTCACCTTTCCTTGTTTTCCTCTCTTTTTCTCTTCTCTCTTTTCTCCCCTTATGTTCAGCAAATTCTTACATCTGTGAGTCTAACTTCATTCAGGCCTACCCTCTTTTTTTTCTTTTTTTAATGTGGTAAAATACAACTAGCTATTTGTTTTTGCAAACAAAGTTTTATTGGAGCACAACCATGCCCTTTTGTTTACCTACTGTCTATGGCTGCTTTTGCACTATCATGGTTGAGTAGTTGCTGCAGGGAATATATGGTCTGCAAAGCATAAAATATCTACTATTTACCAAAGCATAAAAATTTACTAAAATACATGTATTACTTTGTCTCTTCATGGAAGAAATTTGATTACCCGTGATTTATTTACTCATCAAATAGGTCCCAAGTTGCTTATGTTCTAGGTAATATGCTAGGCTCAGGGAATATACTGGTAAAAATGGCACAGTTTCTGTCCATTAGAAGTTAACAGTCTACTTAGAGTGATAGAAATAAATTAGAAAATACTACATGATGTTCTAGACTTCCTCCTTTCTCTTTGCTTTTTTCTTCCATATTTACTAAACATGTATCAGGACCTGTTCTGGCCATTTGGTATCTTGTTCCTGAGTACTAATTAATTTCTTAATCTATAAATACACATTCCTAACCTTAATAGTGAAAACACTGCTAAGTATTGAAGGAAAGAATCATAAATTGATTCTTTCACAAGCATATTGGGATACTTGTGAGTATGCATGTAAGGAAAAGTCATCATTCTTGATTAAATAATAAAGGAAAGAAAGAAATTGTCTGAGCCGTAGAGGCACGTAATGTAGGAAAGAGTTTGGGTTGTGCAGCTAGTCACAAGATCCTAGTTAGAAGTCTTTTTTGCAATTTGCTTTTTTATTTAGTTCTATCTTTCCTCTCATTTTCTCTTAAGATGGAATTGGTAACTGTTCTGAATCTGTGCATTGTGTCAAGATAAATATTGAGTACATTCATGTGCCAAGATCTGGTAGTAAAAAGTTGAATTGGGGTATGTGTGGAATTTTAAAAAACATCCTGCTCTTATAGGAGTTTACTGATTAGAAAAAGACATACAAGCAAGTAACAATAACAATAACAATATTGTTTAGGAATGGAATTTTTGACAAAGGAGTGATCAACTTGAGTTGTGGTATAGAGGCATCAAATTGGGGGTGACATTGGAACTGAGTCTGAAGGAATGGTTAGGAATTGACCAGATGGGTTAGGGAAGGTTAGTGTAGATAAATTACATGGGATATATAAAGGAAATATGAAAAATGTGTTTTCAAGAAAGATAAGCAGGGGACTAGATGGCAAGATATGTAGGATAGGAAGCAGAAAAAGTCAGTTCTAGGGAGAAGGAAGAAGTTGGGGTGGAATGGCTATTTGATGGTGGTAAGAAAGGGTGGCCTGACGTGAAATGAAAGAAAAGCTTGGAAACATGGAAAACATTTTATTGGTTGTTGAATTTGAACAGCAATAATGTAAAATCATTGTGTGTCAGTACCAACATAGATGTCTATAATCCCTTTTCTTTCTGAGAACCCTCTTTTGTTTCTCATGCTGTCCAAAACCTCTTGTTTCACACTTTCCTTTACCAGCTTTAGACATTCATTAAGAATATTCTTACCAACTTGTTTTTTATTTTATCAGGTCATTTGGTTCACAGTGTATACCCATAGATTGTGTAATTGAGTAAAGATGTAAATTTTTAACCTGTACCAAAGAAGGAGTAAATCTAACCAATTATATTGGAAGGGTAGGCTTCCCTATAGTGAGCGTTAAATATTGACTAGGAAATACGTACTTAGAATCATCATGCCCAGAAATTGTTATTTTGGTCTGCAAAAAACTTTAAAGAAGGTTTATTAGTGTGTTAATTTAATGGCAAAATAAAACATTGTAAGTATAATAAGGGAATTTAAAAACATTTTTCATTTGTTTCTTCTGTGAAACTGGAAGCTTCATGATGGTGATAACATTTTTGTCTTGTTTGCTATTGTGCCTCAGGCAGTACATTGCACACAGTAGTTGCACATAGCAGTTTGGCAGTAATTAGCGGTAGTTGGTTTAGTGGTTAAGTGTATGGGTTTTGAAATCACTGGGTCTGGTTTGCCACTTACTGATTAAATACCATTAGATATGTTATTTAACCTCTTTAAAACTCAGTTTCTTCATCATTAAAATGGTGTTGATAAAAATGATACCTGGCTCATTGGGGTGTTAATGAGGATTAAATAATATAAGTGAAGTTCTAAGTTACTTGTAAAATTGAATTATTTTACTAGGTAGGGCAATTTTAGTTTTTCATTTTAAGGTCATAAAAGCAGGCTGCAGTGTTAGGTTTTATCCAGGGTCAAGTAAGATGTCATCCCAGGCCTGCTGATTCTCCCATTTAGTATTGTATCAAGCTTTTCTTACTACAGCCACACAAATACATCTTTGTATGCTAATGTTTTAACAGTTGAAAAATTCATATGATGAGTGATCTCAAGACGCCCTTAGTGACCTCATCAACATTCATGCTTAGGTATTCTGTATTTATGCTTTCAACTCTTAAACCCAATCCTCCCTGCCTCTTCCACCACTCTTACCTTGAACCAAGTCACCATCATCTCTTCTGGATCATTGCAGAATGTTCATAATGGCAATAAGCAATTCCTGCTTCCGTTCTTAACATAGAAGACAAGTGATCCTTTAAAATACTACTTAGATCTAAAATTTTCTGCTCAAAAATCTTCAGTGCCTTCCCCTCAAATTTAGAATAAAAGGCAGCATCCTTACAAGGAGACTTGTGATCTGGACCCCAGTACCTTACTGTTTTAGTCATACTAGCTTTTTTATAGTTTCTCAAACATATTAGGCAGAATCTTGCTTCAGGGCCTTAGAATGTATTAATACATTTTCTCTGCTTGGATTATCTCTTTCCAAATATCCACACAGCTTGATTCTTTACTTCCTTTAAGTCACTTTATCAGTAAGATCTTAAGTGATGATCCTATTTTTAAGAAGCAGTTAATACTCCTTCCCGTATTTCTATTTATTTGAGCATTTGCTTATTTCTTGTCTCCCTATATTAGAATCTAAATTATTAAGGATAGAGATTTTTGTTTACTTTGTATACATTATTATACCCAGCTCTCAGAAAAATGTTTGATATATAGTATGTGTTCAAAAAATACTTCATGAATTAGGAAGTAGTGGTAGGAAACTAAGAGGTAGAAGTCTCTCTGAGGGCTTAATTGATTCTCCAATAAGGACAGATTTGAAAAAATTTTTAAAGAATTGCAATGACTACTTTGAACTGAATTTTCTTATTTGCTTGTTGCTTTGGGTGCATTATTTAATCCTTGAGATTTAGTTGCTTTGCCAGTAAAATGGGGAATTGTCATAGTGTTGTTTAAAGTTAATAGATACTGAATATGTGAAGGCTTTATTTATTTTTAGCCTGTGGTAGGCCTAAATTTGGGGCAGGTTTCTTATATAAAGAAAATCATATACATAATACGTCAAAGTGAGAGAATTTTTTTGTCTGGAGTTGCAGCCTTTTGAAATACATGATCTCCTATGGTGACTGTTTTGAAAAGGACAGCTGTCTCTTGGGTTTATAAGTACTGATTTGTTTATTAAAACTTACTCCTTCAATGCTCATTTTTATCTCATTTACAAAATTGTACCATACATATATTTAGTCTAAAATTACTTATCTGTTTTCTGAAAAAATCTATTTTTAAACTTCTTTTCAGCGCTCACCAGAATATACCAATTGTCGGTATCTATGCAAACTTTGTTTAATTCACATTGAAAATATCCAGGGAGCTCATAAACATATAAAGGAGAAGAGACATAAGAAAAACATTTTGGTAAGTTCTTAATATAAAATATTTTATTTTTGAGTGGTAAAACTATATAAATTATTTTTCATTTATGAAAGCAAAAATGTGCTGTTTATCCAGTTGTGTACTAATAACTGAAGTGTTAGCATTGAAAGCTGTGATGGCCCTCCTTATCTTAGGTCGTCAGGAGAGGAACCTTCTTAGAGACTAGTTTGCTTATCCTAGTGTTATTCCTAAGCTTAAAACTGTCGGGTATAGTTCGTCCAACCGATATTTATTGAGTTCTTAATGTGCTTAGGTCTAGGCAGTGGTGAATAAGATAATGTGGTTCCTGCCCTCAGAGTTTCTAAAGTATTGGTGAAGGCATACATTGAGTAGGGATTTAAGTAGCCTGAGCTTTATTAAAGGAGGAAATGTGCTGCTAAGGAAGTGTATAAGGGTATTTTACTTAGTCTGGAACAGGGACAGTTTCTCTGAGACAGTAACATTTGAATTGAAACTTGAAGTAGTAGTTTAAAAGGCAAAATGATGAATGGCATAGAGGGATAAACTGAGAGCATTTTACACAAGAAAATAGCTTGAATAAAGATCTTTAAGTCAGGAAACGCCATGGCATATGAGGAACTGTAACAATCTAGTATGAGTGGAGCAAAGAGAGCTAGGAGGAAAATGATGTTATGATGAAATTGGAGAAGTCCAGACCATGAAGCACCTTATTAGCTTTTGATTGAGAATTCATAAATTCAGTTATTTTTATTAGAACATGAACAGAGTGTTTTTTCTTTTTAAAATTTATGGTATACTAGCTATTTAATTTTTCTTTTCAAAGTTATAATGGTAATATATTGACCTCTTATCTCTTAAGTCACTGCCCCTCTCTTCCCTTAGAAATACTCTTATTACCTGACCTTCCCAACAAGTCTGGGTTAGGTATTTCTCTGTGTTCCCATAGTAGCTTGATTGGAAAATCTAACACAGTCTATTACAAATGTCTGCCTTCTCTCCTTTTCTAGACTTTAGGGTTTAATATTCTAGAGGTCATGTTTAGTGTTTTTTTTTAAATTTACTTTTGTTTTTACATTGTTTATGAGAGTGTCTGACACATAGTAGGTGCTCAGTACATTTTTTTGTTTTTAAATGAGTACAGGGGGTTCCCTGGTGCTATAGTGGCTAGGCTTTGGCGCTCTCAACGCTGCGGCCTGGGTTCAATACCCAGCCAGGGACCCCCCACACCCAAATAAAGAGTACATTGAAGGAAATCAGGAGCTTAGAAGGAAATAATTCCCATTTTACCAGCCTACTATTTTGATTTAATTAGAGCTTCAGAATACTTACTAGAACAGAGACAAAGTGGTAGTTTAGGAGAGTTATTTCTCTGAGAAAGTTCAGGAAATGTTGAAAGATGCTGATTATTAGTTCCAGGAAGCTTAGGAAATTCTAAACAAGAAACTTGAAAAGAAAACCAATACACATTATATATACATTATATGGTGTTTCAGAACATTACACAAAACAAACAAACTTTAAAAGCAGCCATACTGTGTACTTCTACATTTGATGAATTGGAATAACAGAAACTAGATTTACTTTGTCTTTGAAATAACAACCCAAAAAAATTAAAAAAAAAAAAAAAAAAAAGCTAAAAATGGTTTTTAGGCCATGAAGTATAGACAATGAATGGAAAACAAATGAGATGAACAATTACTACAGTTTGAGAGAGTTTCCAGATTGCATTGTAAAGAAAAAAACCCAGTGGACTCCCAGAGTTGAGGAGATGGACTGGAGTCCAAGATGGCTGGAGTTTGCAGGACAGAAGAACAAACAAAGAGAAAGTTATGCAGAGAGAAATACACAGATCTATGGACAGTCCCCTCGGAGTATTCAGCACAGTACTGTTTGGTGCATGCATATAGAAAGCATCCTGAAGCCAAGGAAAGAATCATCTGAGAGAATTAGAAAAGAGCTGGTACAGTAGAATTAGCAGAGAAAGATATAGACAGTGTAACTATATTCCTGATGTTCTAAAAATTAAATAGAGACAGGGAGGATATAAAAAGTATTCAAATCGAACTTAACAAAAATGAAAATAACAACTAGGATGGAAAATACACTGGGTAGGACTAATGGTAGATTAGGTATTGCAAAATAAAAGGTTAATGAACTTAAAGATACAGCAGTGGAAACTATCCAAAATGAAACAAAAAAAGAACTTGGGAAAATAAAAAAAGAGCATTATTAAGCTCTAGGATAACTGATAGATAAGTACTAGTTCTATATAAACTCTCCCAGAACATTGAAGAGAAAGAATGCTTCCTAATAGTCTATAAGATTCACATTACTTTGATGCCAAAACCAGAAAAAAGTCATTGCAATAATAAAAAATTTCAGACCCATATCTCTCATGAATATAAATGCAAAATTTCTAAACATTTTAGCAAATTGAATCCAACAGTATATTTCAGGAAGAAATATATCATCAACTGGCACTTTATTTCAGGAATGCAGTGTTGGTTTAACATGAGAAAACTAATCAATGTAATTAGTGATGATAACAAACACAAAAAGGACACTATGTATCATCTTAGTAGTTGTTGAAATATCATTTTTAAAAATCCTGATTAAATCGTTTCAGCAAACTAGGATAGAAATAGGAGGGAATTTCAACATGATAAAGAACATCTACAAAGAACTTACAGCTAACGTTGTATTTAATAGTGAAAGACTGAATGCTCTCTCTCTCTTTAAGATTAGGAAAAAAGACAGGTATGAAAATGGTATAAAAAGTAGTATAGCTGCTATGGGAAACAGTATTGAGGTTCCTAAAAAAATTAAAAATGGAATTACTATATGATCCAGCAATTACACTTCTGAGTGGTATTCATATACTCAAAAGAATTGAGAGTAGGGCCTTGAAGATATAGTTGCACAACCATGGTCATCATAGCATTATTCACAATTGCTAAAACATGGAAGTAATCCAGGTGTCCATCAACAGATGAATGGATAAGCAAAATGTCATATATACATACAAGACTATTATATGAGCTTTAACAAAGGAAGGAAATTCTGATATGCTGCAACATGGATGAACCTTGAGGACATTGTGCTCAATGAAATATGCCAAGAAAAGACGAATATTGTGTGATTCTACTTATATGAGGTATTTAGTCAAAATCATAGAGACAAAAAGTAGAATGGTGGTTGCCAGAGTTTGGGAGAATAAGGGAATAGGGGAATGGAAAGTTACCGTTAATGGATATAGTATGTCAATTTTGCAAGATGAAAACAATTCTGTGGATTGATGATGGTGATGGTTGCACAATAATATGAATGTACTTAATGCCACTGAATTCTACATTTAAAAATGGTTAAGATAGTAAATTCATGTTATGTATATTTTATCACAGTAGAAAATTAGATAAAATGATAGGTATGTCTACTCTTACCACTTCTCCTCAACATTGTATTAGAGGTTCTAGCAGTGCAATCAGGCAAAAAAAAATAAAAGCCATGAAAATTAGTAAAGAAGAATTGAAACTGTATTTGTAGATAATATGATTGTAAATGTAGAATACTCAAATCTAGACAAGAATTAACTAGAACTAATGAATGATTTTAGCAGGATTGAAGAATATAAGATCAGTATGTAAAAATCAGTTGTAGTCTATATATAAATAGAAATTCAAAAAAGCAATTTATAGTAGCATTAAAAATATATATAACTTGTATAGAAAACTCAAAACATTCCTGACAGTAATTAAAGAGCTAAATAAATGGAGGAATAACTCTTGTTCACATTTTGGAAAATTGGTATTGTTAAATGTCAGTTCTTTCCAAGCTCCCTATAGATTTAGCACAATCCCAGTCCAAATCCCAGATTGAAGAACTGATTCTAAGACTCAGGAAATGTGAGGTCCAAAACAACTTAGAAAAAGTACGAAGTTGGACAATTAACATCACCTGATTTTCAGGCTTATAAAGATACAGTAATCAAGACTGTATGGTATTGGCATCAAGTAAACAAATCGGTCATTGCAGCAGAATAATGAGTCTAGAAATAGGCCCACGTGTGTATGAACAACTATTTTTTCATAAACTTCAAAGTCAGTTCAGTGGAGAAAGGATAGTCTTTTAAGTTACGGTCTGGACTAATTAGATTATCAGATACACAAAGACCTACTAATCAGGTGTACAAAAGTACACTAACTAGATATACAAAGAAAAAACTTTGATTCATACCTTGCACTATATAAAAAGAAGAAACTCTACATTAATCACAGACCTAAGTGTAAAAAACCCAAGTGTAAAATTTCTAGAAGAAAACAGGAGAAAAATCTTTATGACCTTGGATGAGGCAAAATTTCTCAGATCTGACACTAAAGGAAAAAAAATGGTTAATGAGACTTTCTCAAAATTAAAAAATTATGCTCTTTGAAAGAGACTGTTTCAGAGTGACAGTATTAGACAAGACCAGGAGAAAGTATTTGCAAATCATATATCTGGTAAATGATTTGTCTCTGGAGGATGTAAACAACTTTCAAAATCCAGTAATAACAAAAATATGGGCAAAGATTTGAGCTGATACTTGATTAATGAAAACACACAGATCAAACACATGAAAAGATGCTCAGCATTATTCATTATTAGGGAAATCACTGTACTTATTAGCTGAAATGAAGAAGACTGACTATACCAAGAGTTATCAAGGATGTGGGAGAATGCAAATCTCAAATAATACTGGAGGAAATACAAAATAGTACACCTACATTTTTTAAGGTTTATTTATTTTAAAATTATTTTTTAAATTTAGATATAATTGACAAACATACAAATTGTTTCAGGTATATAACGATTCAATTTGTGTACATTTTGTGAAATGATCACTACAGTAAGTCTAGACAACATCCAGCACCGTACATAAGTACAATTTTTTTTTCTTGAGAAGAGAACTTTGAAGATTTACTGTCTTAACTTTCAAGTATACAGGGTGGCTCAAAAGTAGGTAGGTATACAGTATAGTTTATTTGCATTTTATTCCATTATTACATTGACATTTGTTTAACACTGTTTAATATTATAAATGCTCAAAATGTCTTTCATTAACGTTGCAACATTCCTCAAACCTGTCTAGTACACTGTGACACACAAATTCTGGTCTATTGTGATTAATTTCATTGATTCAGCTATATACTTACTTTTGGGCTACCCTGTATAATACAGTATTATTAAGTAGTTACCATACTGTACATTATATCCCCAGGATTTATTTACTTTATAACTGAAAGTTTGTACCTTTTGACTACTTTTACTAATTTCTCCCCTTCTCTCCCACCCCCCACCTTTGGCAACCACTAGTCTATTCTCTGTATTTGTGAGTTCTGGTTTTGTGTTTTAGATTTCACATATAAGTGAAATAATATAGCATTTGTCTTTATCTGACTAATTTCACTTAGCATAATGCCCTCAGGCTCCATCCATAATGTTGCGAATGGCAGGATCTCCTTAATTTTTTATGCACAAATAATATTTTACAGTCATGTGCTACGTAACATTTCCGTCAGTAACAGACTGCTTATACAACAGTGGTTCCATAAGATTATAATGGAGCTGAAAAATTACTATCACCTAGTGACATTGTAGCTATTATAATGTGGTAATATGATAACTCAGCAATTTCTCATGTGTTTATGGAGATGCTGGTGTAAATAAACCTACTGCATTGCCAGTTGTATGAAGAATAGCAACTACAATTATATGTAGTACCTAGTATTTGATAATGATAGTAAAAGACTATGTTATTGGTTTATGTATTTACTATACTATACTTTTCATCTTTATTTTAGAGTACTCTTTCTACATATTAAGAAGTTTGCTGTAAAATAGTATGCCTTGTTAATGCCAGCAGCAGCCTCATACATTTTGTGTTTACCACTTCTTTTGATTGCATTGTTTATCTTTGTGCTTGATTTAATCTTACAGTGTTCGGTACAGTAACATGATGTACCAATTTGTAGGCTAGGAGCAGTAGGCTATATCCTAGCCTACTACATACATAGTACGTAAATACACTCTGATGTTCCCATGATGAAATTGCATTTCTCAGTATGTATCCTTGCTGTTAAATAGCACATGACTGTATATAAATACCACATTTTCTTTATTCATTTATTGATAGACACGTAGGTTGTTTCCATATCTTGGCTGTTGTGAATATTGCTTCATTGAACATGAGGGTGCAGATATCTTTTTGACTTAGTATTTTCATTTTCTTGTAATGTTAATTTGAATGATCACTTAAAGAATCTTTGTGTCTACTGAAAGCTCCATGAGAGCAGGGATTATATGCATTCTTTTTTTCCCATTGTAACTCCATTGCCTGGCATATAGTTGCTTCACATTTGTTGACTAATTATTTAAATGGAAGTAGAAAGAGCACAGGCTTTGGGGTTAGACCTAGATTTAATTATCTTTTCTACCCTGTGATTGTTGAAAGATACTAAGTATCTCTAAGTCTCCATTTTCTTATGTATAAAATGATTTTCGTAGTATCTACCTATGGGGGGTGTATTGTAAGAATTAAGTGATATTACGCCTATAAAGCCCCTCACACAATGCCAGGCCCATACTAGGTTCTCAATAAGTGGTGGTGATAGTTGCTGTTAAAATAAAGGCAGAGAGAGTGCTCACTTGGTAAAACACAAGCCAAGTAGATGGGGCAATGTTTAAAATGAGAATTGAGTTGATACCTGAGAAGGTAAAGAGTTTTGGAATTCAGGGCATGGTATTAATCATGAATTAAAGGGAACATTTCATTATGTTAGAAAGACATTAAGAAGGGTTCATAGAATATATAACATTAAAGCTACTTGGAAGTTCCCTGGTGGTGTAGTAGCTTAAGGCTTCGGTGCTAGCACTGTCAATGCTGTGGCCTGGGTTTGATTCCCAGCCAGGGAACTACCCACATACAAAAAAAATAAATAAAAAAAATAAAAGCTACACCTTCAAGGATTTGTTTCACCAGAGGGATACAAAAATGAGTATCATGGCTTTTTTAGGCATAGGGAATAAAATGACTAAAGGCATTGGAGTACACATACAGTATTTGGAAGCTGGAGACTTTGTAATCATGGATATCTGCTAAAAATATTAAAGGGAGTAGAGGGGATGATTGGAAGAGGGCCTGAAAAAGGCAGGTGAACTAAATTGCTGTATATTTCATGTTAAGAAGATGATGTATTGTTTAAAAATTTGTGTGTGTGTGTGGTAAAATACATATGACATAAAATTTAACATTTTAACCATTTTTAGGTGTACAGCTCAGTGACATTAAGTTACCTTCACAATGTTGTACAACCATCTGCACTGTCCATCTCCAGAACTTGTTCATCATCACGTATTGAAACTCTGTAACCATTTAACAATGTTTTCTCATTCCCCTCTCGCCCTTGCCTCTGGTAACCGCTGCTCTACTTTCTGTCTCTATGTACTTGACTGTTGTATGTACCTGATGTAAGTGGAATCATATAATATTTGATCTTTTCTGCTAATTTCACGTAGCATGAATGTATTTATGCTTCAATCACATTGGGGTATATATCAGAATTTCCTTCTTTTTTAATGTTGAATAATATACCATTCTATGTATATATCATGTTTTATGTATCCAATAATCTATGCATGGACATTTGGGTTGTTTCTACCTTTTGGCTACGGTAAATATTGTTGGTATGAACACTGGTGTAGAAATTCTTGTTTGAATCCCTGCTTTAATTTCTTTTCTGTATCCAGAAGTAGAATTGTTGGATCAAATGGAACTACCATGCTGTTTTCCACAGTGGCTACACCATTTTATATTCACATCAGCAATGCACAAGGTTTCACATTTCTCCACATCCACAAAACTCTTAAGGGTTTTTTGGTTGATAGCCATCCTGATCAATGTGAAGCAGTATCTCATTGTATTTTTGATTTGCGTTTTTCTAATGATGAGTGATGTTGAACACCTTTTCATCTACTTGTTGTCCATTTGTATATCTTTGGAAGAATGTCAACCTCAAGTTCTTTGACCACTTTTGAATTGGGTTCTTTTCGTGTTGTTGGATTTTAGGAGGTTTTTATATATTCTGGATATTTTTCTTTCTTTCTTTTTTTTTTTTTTTTTGATTGGTTCCCTGAGCGGGGATGGAACCCAAGCTGCAGCGGTGAGAGTGCCGAAGCCTAGCCACTACACCACCAGGGAACCCCCCCTATATATTCTGGATATTAATCCCTTATTATATATGTGATGTGCAAATATTTTATCCCATTCTGTGGGTTGCCTTTTTACTCAGTTAATAATGTCATTGGATGCATAAGCGTTTTTAATTTTCATGAAGTTCGGTTTGTCTATTTTTTTGTTGCCTATATTTTTGTTTCATATCCCAGAAATCATTGCCAGAGTTTGTCATGAAGCTTCTCTCTTCTGTTTTCCTTTTAGTGTTTTATAATTTTGCTCTTGCATTTAGGTCTTTGATCCATTTTGAGTTAATTTTTGCATATGGTGTAAGGTAAGGGTTCATATGGTATGTGGATATACAGTTTTCCTAGCACCATTTGTGGAAAAGAAAGTCCTTTCCCCCTTGAATGGTCTTGACAACCTTTTTAAAAATCATTTGACCGTATATATGAGTGTCTATTTCTGGGCTCTCTTTTTTATTCCATTGGGCTATACATCTGTCTTTATGCCTTTTTCAAGATTATTTTAGCTATTTGGAATCCCTTGAGATTTCATGTGAATTTTAAGGCAATTTTTCTGTTTCTGCAAAAATGAAAATGGGATTTTGTTAGGGATTGCATTGAATCTGTAAATCACTTTGTGTAGTATTGACATCTTAACAATATGAAGTCAGCCAGTCCATGAACATAGAATTTCTATTTATGTATGTCTTGTTTAATTTCTTAAAGCAATGTTTTATTGTTTTCAGTGTACAAGTCTTTCATCACCTTGGTTAAATTAATTCAAGTATTCTTTTTGATGCTGCTTTAAATGGAATTGTTTTCTTTTTCTTTTCTTTTCTTTTTTTTTTTTTTTTGTATGTGGATAGTTCCCTGGCCGGGAATCGAACCTAGGCCACAGCGCTGACAGCGCCAGCGACAAAGCCTTAAGCCACTACACCACCAGGGAACTCCTGGAATTGTTTTCTTAATTTCCTTTTTAGATCATTCATTGTTAGTGTATGAAAATCAGCTGATTTTTGCCTGTTGATTTGTATCCTGCTACTTTCCTGAATTTGTTGTTTATCAGTTCTAACAGCTTTTTGTGGAATAGTTACTCTTTTCAACATATTGGATTTTTACCTGTGGATTAAGATAATTTTATTTCTTCCTTTCCGATTTGGTTGCCTTACATTTCTTTTTCTTACCTAATTCCTCTGGCTAGAACTTCTAGTAATACAAGGGGTGTCTGGAAAAATTCTAGCCATAAATGTCTCTATTTTTCATATTACATGGCTAGCTACTTTCTGGACAGCCCTCGTATGTTAAATAGAAGTGGTAAAAATGGGCATTCCTTTTTTCTTTTTTTTTGGCCTTGCATATGCAAGTCTTCCAAAAATTATGAAAAGACCGACCTTACTTTCCTATCTAGAAATGCCCCCTAACAATCTAAGATCCTTGACTTGTTCTTGATGTTAGAGGAAAAGCTTTCAGTCTTTCACAATTGAGCATGATGTTAGCTGTGAGGTTTTCAAATGTGATCTTTATTGTGTTAAAATACTTTCATTTTATTCCTAGTTTTTGAGTGTTTTTACCACAAAAGAGTATTGCATTTTGTCGAATTCCATTTTTTGCATTAATTGAAATGATCATGTGATTTTATTTTCCCTTCCTTCTGCTAAGGTGGTGTGTTACATTGATCGGATTATTATGTGTTTGGTCATTCTTGGTCATGGTGTATAATCCTTTTAATATTCTGCTGAATTCGGTTAGCTAGTAATTTGTTAAGGATTTATTGAAAAATTTTAAGTAGGAGAATAACTGGTAGAGATGCGGGGAATGGGATGAAGGGCCAAAGACTGGAAATGGAAGACTAATTAGGACACTTTTGCCTCTTGGGCAAGTTTTACTAGCCTAAGCTAAACCTTTCCAGAATTTACCTCATCTCAGTGGAGGGTACCACCATTTACCTAGTTGCTTACGACAAGTACTTTTGAGTCATCTTTGATTCATCTCTCTTTTATAATACACCTTACATTCACAACATTAGCAAATTCTATAGAATTTACCTTAAAATATTTTGTATTCCAAATTTAGTCATTTTTCACACACCTCTACTCTTTTTAGTCTAACGCTACCACCATCTCTCACCTGGACTGTTTTCAACTTAAACCTCTTCCTGTCTTCCACAAAATATTCTTTATTCAGCAGTTAGGATTCTTCTTTTTTAAAATATGTCATATCATGTTATTTCCTGCTCACAGCCCTTCCATTGCTTCCCAACTCAGAATAGAATACTAAGCCCTTAATAAGTTTCATGAGATCATACAATATTTGGCTTCTAGTTAACTTTTCCATCTCATCATCTTCCATAGTGACCCCTTTGTTACTCAGCTCTGGGTGCATTAATCTTTTCAAATAGCATTAGGCACTTTCTTGCTTCCAAGTTTTTGCATTTACTGTTCTCTGTGTCTGAAATGCTCTTTTCCCAGAAATTTAAATGCCTGTCTCCTTCACTTCTTTCAAGTCTGCTTAAATATTACCTGTTCAGACTGGCCTTCTTTGTCCTCTCTGTTCTAAACTAACACTCCCTTCCCATCAGTCTGTAGCCTCTTACCTTGTTTTATTTTTCTTCATAGTACTACCTGACATGATTGTATGTATGTATGTACTTATGAGGACTGTCTGGAAAGTATCCAGCCATGTAATATGAAAAATAGAGGCATTTATGGATTTTTTTCCACATAGCCTTTGTATGCATTTATTTATCTATCATATATCTATCTGTCATTTATTAATCTATGTCTGTCCGTTTGTCTGTGTATCTATATATCTAGCTAGCTAGCTAGCTATCATCTGTTGTCTTTTTCCTCTAACTGGAATTAGAATATAAGTTAAATAAGGGCAGAAATTTTAATGATCATATTTATGAAAGAGGATATGTGAAGATATCAGGAGGATTTGAGGATGATCAATGATAGGAGAATATCAGGGAGAATGTTTGATGGAACAGTATTTTCAAGGAAGCAGGATAGGCTTATTTATAGTATAGGTAGAGAAGTATGTTCATTGATTTTCCTTTATCTTATTACCATGACAATCTAGCATACATATGTTGCTATTAATACCTTGGATGAATCCTAAAAAAAAGCAGTCCTGAAAATTTAGACAATCATCTAAGACTTTTAATTAAGATTGTAGAAATGGTCACAGAAACTTATAGAAAATGAGATTTTCTTACCTGCTAGGTTTGATTATTCTATACTTTAGGTAAACTTTACTTATATTTAGGCTAAATATGGTAACAGTGAATGAACTTAGGAGTAGACCAAAGTCTTTGTTTAACTATATTGGGGGCAGAGGAGAGGGAACAAACTACTTTTGATTATTAAGTCTGTTGGGAGCTACATATCTCAAAATATAAGGATTGTTTTTTGACTGAAATGTGATAATAGAAAATGCCTTTGTTATAATAATAAAAGAAGCAGTATGGTCTCAGTTATGTTAAAAAAATGAGGGAAATAGTAGAATATGAGATTGTGGATGATTTTCTTTGCATTTTCTTATATTTTGTGTAGTTTTTACAGTTAGCATGTATTTTTAAAAATCAGAATAGTAAATTAATTTTAAAAAGTCATTGTGCATATATAATATAGTTTCTTGATACTCCCTTGGTTTTAAATGGCTTTCAAATTTTTAGAATACAGTTTTTTAAAAACATTTGCTTAGTGTTGGATAAAATAACAAAGAAATCATTTGTAAATTGTAGGCAGTATATTAGTGTCCAGAATGCTTTCCTGTGACTATTTGATACTGTATATGCATAAAGAGACAATTTGTGACCTTCCACTACACCTAAGACAATCTTTCATTCCTGCAATGAAATTATTCGCTAAGTGTTGTACTTACAGTTTCTTGGCTTTGATGTAGCATATCAGAATTTATGCAGACAGTAAAGTAGAACAAGTTTTATTTTTTAATGTTTAATAACAACTTCTCCCACAGTGCCTCTCATTCTTCCAATTCTGCTTCACAGAGGCAGGGATCTCTGTCTCTTGCTCTAGGTGTCTTAAATCTGGCAAATGAAAGGTGAATATTTGCTGATTTATACACACACACACACACACACACACACACACACATATTTATACCTCTTCATCTTTTTCTCCTAAAATTAAGGACATTAAATATCTTTTTTATGTTGTTGTTAAATGTTACATGGACAGGAAAAACAGGAAGAAAGTGAGCTTCGTTCTCTGCCACCCCCGTCCCCTGCCCACTTGGCTGCTTTAAGTGTTGCAGTTACTGAATTAGCAAAAGAACAAGGAATAACAGATGATGACCTCAGAGTCCGTCAGGAAATTGTGGAAGAAATGTCAAAGGTTGTAACAGCATTTTTACCAGGTACAAATAACATTTTATGCTTAGTTTTTAAAATTACGTGATTCTTCCTTTTGCTTCTTTGTGAACTTAGGGTAAATTTCTTGATGTTTTCTTTTTCCTTTTTTCTTCATTTTAGAAGTAGATGAATTTAATTGTTTTATAAATGACTTTTTTGAGGGGAGAACATTTCACAAAAGCAAAATGGAGAATTATGGCACAACGTAATACGATTTTTTACAACCAAAGGGATTTTGGACAGTTGATAAATTATAGTTTCAAAGAGTCATTGTGAGATTTATAAGAATATAAAATTGAAATTTAAAAATGGAAAATACATTGAATACTAATTTAAGTTATATGTAGAAATAATTCACTGTTATGAGAGTAGAAATGAAAATTTTATTATTTTAATGACTATTTGTGAACTTGAAAAGTAGAGTTTTATATATACAACTGAGTATGAACTTATTACACTTTCTAAGGAACTAAACCTGCCTGATCAGTTCCAATCATGTTATTTTTCAGCTAGCCCTCGGGTGAGATGCTTTAAAAATTTGCTTTATAATTTTTTTATTTTTTATTTATTTATTTTTATTTATTTTGCTTTATAATTTTTGAAATGTCATATTTGATAGTTTGAGAAAGGTGTAGGTTACATGTTATTGTTTCTGTTTAATTTGTTCTATGAATTCTTGAAAGCCACATTTTGGTTTTAGGTTTGACTTGGTTTTAATTTGTATGCTTAAGGAGCATTGGCATTGAATATCTGTGATCCTTTCCTCCATTTAAAGTGCTGTCTCTTACATATATATAAATATCTAAAAATAAATAAATGTAGTTTGTGACAGTAACTATTGCTAGGATAGTATATTCTTTACTGTTACATATTAAATGTTAAATATACTTGTAGTAATTTCTAAATTAACTATTACTAAAATTTTGTTTAAACACTAAACTTTTATGAATTATTTTTCTCTTCCTTCTCTGTTCCTGAACCTCATAGCTGAGAAATGTTTTTATTATTTTGTAGGTCATTTAGAAAGGATGTCATTCTACTAAAATTGGAAGACATAGAATTGAAACATATGCAATTTTCTTACCACTGTTAAAGTTCCTATGTTTGCATGCTGTTTCATGCTTTGGTATTTTTCCTTTTTCTCCAGAGTGTTCACTTAGGTTGTATGGCTCATCTCTGACAAAGTTTGCTCTGAAAAGTAGTGATGTTAATATAGATATAAAATTTCCTCCCAAGGTAAGTAATTAGAGAAGAACTTTTCCTGTGTGGTTCTTAACTAGTACTTAGTATATTTTACTGATTATCTTTTTAGAGGAGGTGCAAGGCATTATAAAACTCTTGGCTTGTTACCATCATGATTAAACAGTGCTTTTGGAAATTACTAGTAGGTGTCAGGCATAGGGAGAATAAAAGAAATAAGGGACAGCGAAAAAACAAACAAACAAAACAAAACCAAGAAGGAAGTCATTAACAAAAAGGGAAAATGCTTATATTTGAGTATGTTGAACAGTTATTGCTCATGGTAAATAGTATAGAAAGTGGGAAGAACTTTAAAATTTTACATTAGTGTTCAAATCTTGGCTGCAGTGAGCCAGGTTACTTACTTGACCTTTCTGAGCCTTAGTTTCCTAATTTCCAAAACAGGGATAATAACCAAATAAGATTATATATACCATGTGTTTTTGTATAATGCCTGGTACATTATGGATACTTTTAATAAGTAGTAGCTAGTTCCATTAACAAAAGTACCAGTATCGTTTAGCACTGCCAACATTGTTTATTTATTGACATATCAAACATTTGAAATAATCATTTGACATTTATGCTTTTAAGTTTTTAATAAGTTTATGCTCAAGGAGGTGTTATTTGGGTAAACATTTGATTTTTTATTTCTAGTCTAATACAGTTATTTATAATTAATGTATGCTTATTAAGTACTTTAAATAATTGCAAAGTACACATTAAATTAAGTATTTGACAAGCTTGTTATTTAAAGTAGTATTTTAATCTAAGCTTTTTGGCCATGCTGGCAGCGATCAGTATCCCTTAAATTTATTTGTTTTGCTGTGAAATTCCAAAATAATTTTCTTACTTTAAAAATTCATTAATTAAATGTGTATTGTTGGAATAATAGCACTGCATGATTTATTATATTATACGTCCATGAACAATATTTGTTAACATAAAAATAAAACACTATTCTGTTTTCATTAAAATGGAGAGCATGATTTTATTTCAATGTTTAAAGTTCTGCAACTTGAACTTTTGAAATTAGTATATTGATTTAATTTGAAACTCTTTTAGATGAATCATCCAGATCTTCTGATACAAGTTCTTGGAATTTTAAAAAAAAGTGGTGAGTTTTGTTTTTTTTTAAACTGGTCTTTCTAAAGAAAATTCTTTAAAGGTGCATGCATTATGTTGTTTACATGGCTAACCAAGCTAAACAAGAACTAGTATATTTGAGTCATACTGCATATGGACATACACATATATATGTATTTGTTTAATAGATGTACCAAAAAATTTATGTGTTGGTTAGATCAAAAGTATTACATTTAAAATTGATATGGGTTCCCTGGTGGTATAGTAGCTAGGCTTCAGCACTGTCAGCGGTGTGGCCTGGGTTCGATTCCCCGCCAGGGAACTACCCACATAAAACAATAACAACAACAATAAAACAAACAAACAAAAATTGATATGTATTAAATTACTGCCTTTTGGGTAATTTAGAAATGAGCTTTCTTGTGTGAAAAATGACAGAAAACCTGTAATCATTGGGCGATCATTGATGAAGAAAGATTTAGGGAGAGACTTAGGGAAAAATGTGTGCATTCATTAAGTAAGTATGTTTTACTAACCTAATTTAATAATTTATATTACAGCAAACAAATCGTATTTAGCAGACTTTTCACTTGTGCCCTATCTGTCTAAATTTTTTCATGTAAAAAAGGCATTCATATAAGTACCCAGGTCATGTAGTACAAACTGGAATATTATTTTCTTGGTTTTTATTTACTGCTTTTCTTGTTAGGAATTAAATGTTCAAGAGCTCAGGATCTGGAGCCAGACTCAGATTTTAGTTCTGTCATTTATTAGTTGTATGTTCTTTTACAAATTATTTAATGTTCATGCTTCAGTTTTCTCATCTGTAAAACGGCAGTAATATTGTATCTTCTTGATGAGAGGGTTGTGAAGATGAAATGGGTTAAGCCGTAGCTTAAGAAAATGCCTGGTATACAGTAACTTTTTAAATTTATGATACTGTGTTTATTATTACTGTTGTCATCTTAAATTTTATGAACCAGAAGTACCTGGCAACTGAGAAGGATATACCCTATGATCTCACTTACATATGGAATCTAAAGAATAAAGTAAATGAATGAACAAAACAGAAGCAGGCTTATAAGAGAGAGAACAAACTGATGATTGCCAAAGGCAAGAGGGTAGGGGAGCTGGGTGAAAAAGGTGAAGGAATTAAGAAATACAAGTTGGTAGTTACAAAATAATCATGGAGGTGTAAAGTACAGCATAGAGAATAATGTCAATAATGGTAGTTAGTGCCAGGTAGTTACTAGACTAATTGGGGGTTCACTGCATAAATTATATAAATGTCTAATCACTATGCTGTGTACTTGCAACTAATATAAAGTAATATTGAATGTCAACTGGAACTGAAAAAAAAAAGTAATTAAAAAGAAAAAAGTACCTACAGTAATACTTGAAATTTGGCTTAGAAGAGATGGCTTAGCCTTACACTCTCATTGGCTCTAACATCAGTTTTAAACTCCCTTCCTTTCTCTTCTGCCCCATTAGCTATTTTCATTTTTTATCATCTCCTTGTTGGCCATTTTCCTGGGAAATTATTATTAGGGGATTATTTTGTCCAGTTTATCTTGTAAAGGGATTTTAATATCATTTTTTCTTAATTAATAGTTGTCTATAATTACACAAAAATTCTAAAGCTTATTATAGATAAGAGGCGGATACAGAACTTTTATATCTTTAGACTCGCTGGAGCATATCAGACTAGCAAAAATATTTTAAATGTGTCTTTTCCACTAAATACATCATCTTAACTCACATAACATAGGTTTACAAAACTTTCTGATTGTAAAATTGATTATTCCTTCTTTTATGCCCTCCTTGTACTCTTTAAAGACCTCTATCTTATCATCTACAGGATTTATTAGTTTATATATTAGTTTTTCAAACCCCTAATTGAGTTGTGTCTTACTTCTTGTGATATCTACCACCTATAATGCAGTGTCTGACATGCACCTTCAGCACATGCTTTTTGAATAAGTTAATAATTCCATCAAGCACTACTAAGAGATGTTCTTTAAACTTTAAATGAAATAATATTTATTTATTGGTATTTATTTAGATTAGGCATTTATGTCATGGTGTCTACTTTGCAGATGGACTTCAGAGTGGAAAGTGTGTTTCACCTTGTTAGTCCTTCCTTTGAAGTTTTAATTGGGCAGACTCTTCATATGTTTACAGGAAATGGGGCCAGCAGAGTTAGTTTTACTTGCATGGATATTTAAAAGATCTAAATTGTCAAAGCATTTTAGGTTTCTCATTTTGTGATTCCTGTGGAAATAGCCCTCAGAAGTAAGTGGTGTCCTCCGTTGCTGTATTTAGTAAGGTTTAACAACTTTAACTAGATTACATACTTACTTGGATATATTCAGAATTTAAGGGATGCTAAAACCTGTTTTCTTAAGGTGATTGTAATTTTCAGGCAGTATTTGGGGCTGTGCCAGTGGTTTGTGGTACATAATAAATGTATCACAAGAGATAAGAGATTCTTTTGGGTTGATACTCATAATGAGAAGAATGGATTATCTCACAGAAGGAGTGAGTGATTTTTAGAAGAAAACTATAATTTAATGTTTACCATAAAGTAAACAGATGTTGACATTAGCTTAACTGTTTTGTTTTTTTTTTCCTTGTTAGTGTTATATGTAGATGTGGAATCTGATTTTCATGCTAAAGTTCCTGTTGTGGTATGCAAAGATCGGAAAAGGTTGGTAACAATGAAGAGAAAAATGAAGATTTTAAAAAATAACAACATCCAAATACACAGTGAACATCTCCAAGAGAGAAAATTTTTGTTTTAGAGTTCTCCCTGGATTAATATAACTAAGCCAATTTCTATTTATTAAAACAACAGACTTACTAAAAGCATGTGAACAAGAAATACACTACCTGTTAAAAACAAAACACTCTGAAGCAAAACTTTTCATTTTTTTCTCAAGTTTATTCACCCAACAGTATTGAACATTTACTATATGTTCGGTACCACTTTGCTGTAGGGTTACAGACATGGATAAGAAATAGCCTCTCTTCTCAAGGAGCTCACGGTCTATCAGAATCTAGTTTTTAGTTCACTAAAATTGAGAGTCATTGAAGACTAATCTTGCCTTTCTAGTCAGATGTTTGTAGGACTGAGAGAGCGCAAAGTACCTTTGAAAAAGGAAACTAAAATGACCCTACTTGAGATTAATGTGGGAGACATGGAAAAAATACAGAAATAATAAAGTGTTCTTTTATTGATTACTAACCTGTATGTCTTCTATATTAAGATTACTATATTATTCAAAGCTAGAAGGATCTATAGAGATCTAGCTCAGTTTCCTTATTTTTTAAATTAGAAAATTGAGACCTGTAGGATATAGCAGTTTATCTAAATTCACACCATTCAGGGGAAAATCAAAATTGGAATGGAGGTATTCTGACTTTTAGTGTTTTTTTTTCCCCATCACATTGTGTCAGTTTGCCTCTGTGTGGCAACCCCACATTCTTCTCCCTGCCACCAAATATCTCTACTACAAATCTGTTACCCTATTCGAGGTAGCTCCTGTTTTCACTTACATTTAAGCATTACTTGTGAGTTAATATGTAAATCTAATCTCTAATCTGAAAATAGCATATAAGTAAAATCATGAAAGCTTGAATAGGAAAAAATTAGAGTCAAGAAGTACAGCTCATTAATTCAGAATTTCGTTTTTTGGTTTTATCATGTGCGAAGCAAAAAGAATGAACTAAGAGGGTATGTTGCGCTCTTTGACATTGACAACAGAATCAGTGTCTTTTCTCATATAAGTTAGATTTTGGTGAATCGTAATGCTGCTTTTGTAATTAATTTCTCTTGAACTTAAATACTAAATGAGGTTGGAATTTAAAGTACAAATGAACATTTAAAACATTTCATTTATATGGAACTCTAGTGATCTCTAAGTTTATTAAAACATTTATTTTTATTTTAGCTTCTTAGTAATTAAAATGTGACTGGAAGGGATAGCCACAGAATATGAAGTATTTTGGTTTTTAAAGTATTAATACAGTGAAATTTGTTTCTTATTCACAGTGGTTTACTTTGTAGAGTGAGTGCAGGAAATGATATGGCATGCCTCACTACTGATTTACTTGCTGCTCTTGGCAAAATGGAACCTGTCTTTATTCCCTTGGTGTTAGCCTTTCGCTATTGGGCTAAGGTGAGTGGAATAGAAGAAAGTACCTAATCTTTAAGGTAACTCAGGCTTCTTCCTGCAGTAACCTGTAACATCTGAGGGCTGTCTGGAAAAATCCAGCCATAAATGCCTCTATTTTTTATATTACATGGCTGGATACTTTTCTGGATTACCTTGTAAATCATAGTATGTGATTTACACATAGTATTTACAAAATAAGGATCTCTGTAGTAAGGTTAGAGTTGATCTGAAGCAAAGTAGACAGATTTGGGATAAGTTTTGGAGGTAGGACTAGCAGAGATACTGGATATGAGAGTTGAGGGGAAATGAGGACATGACAACTCCTAAAGTTTTAAAAAATACAAAGTATCAAGTTCTTAGACAGTATCTTTTAAATGATACCAATAAAATCACCTTAAATTAATTTTTAAATGTACAACAGTTTTAATAAGAATTACCAAGTGTTTTTTAAAAGTTGATAAAATAATCTTAAAGTTAATATATAAGAACTTTACCACTATAAAACTGAATTTAGTCAAGTGTATACCATTGGCATAGGACTGGACAAATAGATCTGTGAAACAGAATAGAAAGCCCAGAAGTATTAATACATAGAAGGTTATTATCATGAGACATAAGTAGAAGCAAGGTAAGAATATGACATTTTAAAAATATGTCCACAGTAAAAGTACTATGTATGATGTGATTCCATTTAACTAAAATGTACGTGTATTTATATGCAATAAAAAAATGAATGGAAAAATGGGTCACCAATATGTTAATAGTTGTTTCAGAGTAGTGAGATTTCAGGTCATTTTTTGTATTTTATATATATCAGTGGTTCTCAACCTTCCTAATGCTACGACCCTTTAATACAGGTCCTTATGTGGTGACCCCCATAAAATTATTTTTGTTGCTACTTCATAATTGTAGTTTTGCTACTGTTACAGATTGTAATGTAAGTATCTGATATGTGTTTTCTGATGGTCTTAGGCGACCCCTGTGAACGGGTCATTCGAGCCCCCAAAGGGGTCGTGACCTACAGGTTGAGAACCACTGATATATATTTATATTTATATAATTACATGTATGTTTTTACTTTTTACAATTAAGTAGGAGAATAAAACTTCCCCACTTCACCATATCCACTATAACCTTACTATAGATATCTTTACTTTTATTGTGAAGAGAATGAAAAAAAGTTAAAGAAAGGTAAATGGTAATACTTTTTCCCCTTCATTTTGCAGTTGTGCTATATTGACTCCCAAACTGATGGTGGAATCCCTTCTTACTGTTTTGCTTTAATGGTGATGTTTTTTCTACAACAAAGAAAACCCCCTCTTCTTCCATGTTTACTTGGAAGTTGGGTAAGCATGAGTTTGTGACATACAAGTATATATGTGGTTTGCTCTTGCAGAGTGCTCTCTTCGCACAATTTAAGCTGGAATTCTGGTTTGTCTGTTTGTCCATTTTAAAAAAATAATTTTTACACTACCAATTTGGAATGCCTTTTTATGTAGATTGAAGGCTTTGACCCAAAAAGAATGGATGACTTTCAGCTGAAGGGCATAGTAGAAGAGAAGTTTGTGAAGTGGGAATGTAATTCAAGTAGTGCAACTGAAAAAAACTCAATTGCTGAGGAAAACAAAGCTAAGGCAGACCAACCAAAAGATGATACCAAGAAGACAGAAACAGACAACCAAAGTAATGCCATGAAGGAAAAACATGGCAAAGTAAGCTTTTTTTGTTATTCGTTTTTGGCTTTTCTATCTGTAGAATTTGTGATGCCTTCAATTGAAGCTATTTTAATAGTAGATTGACTGACCTTGAGTAAGCCTCTTGGCCTCATTTTCCTCATCTCTAAAGTGAGGGGTTGATCTGGTTTAGTTTTTCAGTACTGAGATTCCCTAATGAATTATAACTCATTTTGGAAGACTTTTGTTATTTGAATCCTGTCAAAGTAATTCTTTGTGTCTTTTTCATTTAGACAAGGAAATTTTCCTTTAGGAGTTGGACTGTGATCAAAACTTTAGCATATGGGAATTATGTTGTTAGATTGGCAGAGAAATAAAGTCTCTGTGCTCCTTTGTGGCGGGGGCGGGGGGGGCTTGCTTATTTAATCATTCAGCATTCGTTTATTAAGAACCTCTTAAGTAGCCAGAGATTATCTTGAGTGCTGGAGAACCAAAGTTGACTATCCATGAATTATGTCCTCCAGAAGCATGTAGTCTACTTCTGAAGTAGATAAGACATATTGCTATAGAAATATGAACATTACTGAAATCATTGTTCATGTAGTTCCCTGAACGTAATGTTCCTAGTCCATTCAACTCTCCCATTTTCCTGGACTACTTTCTGTCCTCTCCTCAAACCACCAATATTCTCAGCTAATGATCTTGCTTATTACTTCACTGAGAAAACTGAAGCAATCAGAATTTCTGCACACTCCCATCATTATCTACCACTTATCTGCACTTTCATATTCTGCTTTGCTGCCTGCTTTTATGAAGGAACTTGCTATGTTGCTATCTAAAGTTATTTTCTCTACTTGTATGTTCAGTCTTATCCCTTCCTGTCTATTCCAGAACATTGCTCTAGCATTTCTTCTCCTTCCCTCCTAAGTTACCAATTTTTAATTCTCTGCTGAATCAAACATGCTTTTATTTCTCCCATTTTTAAAGAAAAACGTCAGGATCACTTCCCAACTATTCTTTACTCCCTTCTCCAGTAAAACTAATTAAAAGAATTGTCTATTTCACTATTTTCAGTTTCTTTGTTTCCTCTTAACTCATTCTACTTAGGCTTGTGACCTCCATAAATCTGCCAAAACTTGTAATCTCATACCAGTATCCTCCACATTGCTAAATCTAATGGTCATTTCTCAATTTTTGTATTTTTTGACTTACCAGCAACATTTGCCAATTGATGCTTTCCTTCTCTGAAAAATTTCTTTTTCTTTTTGGTTCCCTGAGTGGGGATTGAACCAAGACTTCAGCGGTGAGAGCTCTGAAGCCTAGCCACTACACCACCAGGGAACCCCCCTTGAAAAATTTTTTCTTTCTTTCTTTCTTTCTTTCTGTCTTTTGTCTTTCTGTCTTTCTGTCTTTCTTTCGTGTGTCTCTCTCTCTCTCTCTCTCTCCCTTTCCTCCCCTCCCCTCCCTTTCTTTTCTTTTCTTTTTTAATTACAAAGCTAATTTGAATACTTTGGGGTGAACCTCACAGGAATAAAAAACACTGGGAAGGGGTAACCCACTCACCCCTAGGAGTGGCCCAGGGAGAGAGAGGCTACCTGAAGGGAAGGAAGCACAAAAGGTCCCCGATGCAGACTCAGGGCAAAGGGAATGCCATCGACGCTGGGACCTGTGAGCACTATAGGAGGAAAGGAGAGCATGGTGGGACTGACTCCAGGCACACAGGCGAAGGGCAAGAGGGTTGGACACGAAGCAACAAAGCTACTTGGGTTCTTCCTCCTTCTCGTTTGCCATTTTCTGCTGCTGCTGCGTGGTCTCTGAGTCCCTCTGCTTGCGGGCGGCAGCAGAAAGCCTGTCATCTCGGTGCTTTCCCTTAACCGAGTGGCTCTACTTTTTCTTCTGGCGGTCGAGCTCGCGCTGGTTACCGCGGGTCATGATGATGGCAGTGGCTCCAACCTGCCTCCGTTGCGTCCCCTCGTACAGTCTGAAGTTGTAGGCCCCTGAAAATTTTCTTAAATTAACTTTCAGAACACGGTACCCATGGCTGATTATGCCTTCTCAGTTTTCTTTGCTGGTTCCACCTTTCCATTCTCTTAATGTTGCAGTGCTCCAAGTCTTTATCCCCGTTTTCTTTTATCTACACTCCTTTGGTGATCTCATCCAGTCTCATGGATTTTAAGTACTATCTCTATGATGATGACTCCCAAATTAAATCTTCAGCCAAACCTCTCTCTTGGATGTTGTAATTTTATCTCCAGCTGCTTATATAACATCTCTACTTAGATATCTAATAGATGTCTTAAACTTAGCGTATCTAAGTTTGAACTGGTCTCCTCCTTGCTCCACATGCAGTTTTCCTATCTCAGTTGATGGTACTACATCCTTTCAATTGCTCAGTCAAGAATATTGGGGTCATCCTTTACTTCTCTCTTTCATACCCTATACCAAGGCTGTTAACGAAATTCTGTCATCTGTGTTTAAGATCAATAGCCTTTCCATTAACTGGAACTTAAGCATCTGGCACAATTGGATTTTTGGAGAGTTTACTTAACATTTATCTGGCATCTACTAGTCCCCATGGGTGCCTGTTACTGAGAATCTACTGTATATCCAAAATTTGACTGCCCCCGCTATTACCATCCTGGTCCTAGTCACCATCATCTCCGGCCTGGATTACTACCATAGTGTCATAGTAGGTTTTCCTGCATCCTCTTTTATCCCTTATAGTTTGTTTGCAACACAGCAATCAGAATGATTCTTCCAAAATTTAAGTCAGATTATGCCCTTTCCATTCCCCACACTCAAAATGCTTCAGTTGCTCCTCATTTAATGTGGAATAAAAGCTAAGGAGTTCTTACTGGCTAGCTCTTTCTTCTCTTCTTCTCTTCTTCCCCTTTCTCCACCACACTAAGTTTCTTAGTTTTCTTTTGAAAGCTAGTCACACTCCTGCTTTAGTGTGTTTGCTCTGTTTTCTATTTCTAGAACACTTTTCCCTCTCAAATTGTACCTTCTCTACAAGTGTTATCCTGGCCATCCTATTTAACATTGAAACCATCTCCTGCTCCCATACTTATATCCATTGTACTCAACTCAACCTTTTCTTATTTCTATAGAACTTTTCTTCTAATTTACTATGTAATTTACTTATATTTGTTGTTTATTGTGTTCTTTCCCTGGAAAGTAAGCTCCATTAAGACAGAGATCTTTTGTTTTTGTTTCGTTTTTTCCCAACAGATCTATCCCAAGTGCGTGGCACATATTAGGCACTCAATGAATAGTTTTAGAATTGAATAAGTGAATGGCTGTTTCATGCCTTTATGCTCCCAAGTGGTTACTTTTAGCCAGTCTTTAGCTAATTCCTTTAGAATTCAGGTATTACCTCTTCTGTTATACTCTTCCAATCCTCTGCATTAGAGGCCCATTTTAGCATGTACCCTTTACTGTAATTGCTAAATTGTCTTTTCCTCTCCTAATAGTCCATGAAGTAGGATCTTACCTTGTTTGAGTGGCATTATATTAATAGTGATTAGCAGCACGGACCTAGTAGCCAGGTGGTCCTGGGTCAAATGTTTGCCCTAAAGTATCTACTTCATAGAGTTGTTAGAATTAATAGTTATTGTATGCGCAGCATAAGAAGAGTGAGTGATGCATAACCGAGAGCTCTCATTTTTTTATATCCCCAGCACAATGAAAGGAACATAGTAGGTTCTAAGTAAATGTTTGTGAAAGGAAGGAATTAGCTTTTGAAAGCCAGGGCCTTTACTTAGATTTTAAAAGTAATTACTGCATTGAGGAGGAGTAGTGGTTCTTAGCAGTGGTTTGCAACCTTGGCCGCATGTGAGAATCACTTAGCTTTAAAAATCCCAGTGCCCAATCAGTAGCCCAAGTCAATTAAATCAGAATCTTGGGAAGGGTATGGGAGGTGGGAATGGTGTGTAAGTAATGCAGTATTTTAATACTCCCACTGTGATTCTAATGTGCAGCCACAGTTGAGAATCACTGGTTTAGTGGAAAGAACAAAAATTCTAGGTGTCAGTAAATTGGGACTCTGTTTCTAGCTGTGCCACAAACTAACTGCTTTTTGGCAAGTTACTCCTTTCTGCCTTAGTTTTTGAAAAGTTGATTTCTAAGGTTTTTTTAAAAATGAAAATTAGATAGTTTTTGGAGTTTTGTGAAGCTTAAATGAAAAGTATTTTTTCTTTTCCAGTCTCCTTTAACATTGGAAATACCAAATCAGGTATCCCTGGGACAATTATGGTTAGAGCTCCTAAAATTTTACACACTGGATTTTGCTTTGGAGGAATATGTAATATGTGTACGAATAAAAGATATTTTAACAAGAGAAAACAAAAACTGGCCTAAAAGGCGAATAGCCATCGAAGGTGAGATGATATATTTCATTTGGAGAATATTTTTTAATGTGCCACTTAATGTCTGTTTCTAATACAGTGTTATAAATTTTATCCTTTGCAGTGTTTATATATGCCACTAAGTTGCTATTGTATATTTTAGATAAATTCTTTATCAAGTCTATTATAGGATTAATACTTCTTTAAAGGTTTACAATCTATAAATATTACATTGTTTAGGGCTATTAGCTTATTTACATTCCTTGATTTTAATTTAAAACATTTTATGAAAAAATTTAAAAATATAGAAAAATAGAATGATTTTATGAATACCGTAAGATCTTTTTGAATAAATTTGTGTCATAAAATTATGTTAAAGTATAATTTTAAAATTTAGTTATTTATTGTCTTCTAAAGTACCTCATCTGTTAAATGTGACTAATGTAAAGAAAAAAGAACAATTGATTTTGACAAAAAAGGTTTCACACCAATCCCAAGAACATTAAGATTTTTAGCGATATAGGAAAAATAGGATGGCTTCTAAATTTTTAATGAAAAGTTTAAATTTCACAGTATTTCACTTTATAGATAGAAAATTGGATTTCTGCCCATCATTTTAGTCTGTTTAGACTATACACTCTTCTGTTTCCTTAGTCCTCTGCTGGCCTTCTCTACTATGAATTGGACACACAAATATTCTCATATACTCAAACATTTACTCATATCTTGTACTACCTTACATATAGTAAATAATGAGCTCTGGAACCTGCAGCCATCATAATTTCTTTTCTTTCTTTTTCTTTTTCTTCTAGAAGGGGAAAGAATCTAGAAAATGTTTTTTAAAGCCTGGATTTAGATAACAGCAGAACGAAGCAGATGCTTCAACTGTAACAATGTGAAGCCTGGCCTCTTAATCCTATTAATGGTCTTCAGTAGTGGAGAAAATGTATATTGTCTTTTGGGTGGTACTGTGTTTTTCTCCCTTGGGGCATATTTGTATTTAAGCTTAATAAAATCCAAAAATGCATAAAATGTTTTCAGAATTCTGAGTTTCAGCCTTTTCAGCATAGCATTTTTAGATTACATCAGTATTTAAATTTTGGTTTAATTTTCACTTTCTTAGGTCTCATTTTTGCTTTTCTGTTTCTTCTTTCTTTAATTGGTATTTTTTTTAACTTGAAGCCTTGAGAGTTTTAGGTTATATTTTATTTGTTTAAATTGCAAGGGATATGTAACTAAAGAATACTGTGACAAGAGATGAGCTTGAAAAATTTCATTCAGTGACAGTATAGGGAGGCATGGTATAGCTTTTGCTAGCCGTTTCATCATTGAAACTGTAATTACTGAGTTGGACTCCTCAGTCATTGTCTCATTAATTACCTTTCTCTTAGTCTGTCTCTCTCTCTGTCTCTTATTTTATGACAGAAACAAAGAAAAAGATGTGGCTATTGTATTTTTCTCTACTCAATTTGCAGGAACTCTCATTGGGACTTTAGTTTAGAAATACTTTGGAAAAAGGAAAAATGTGCTCTTCTGACAATGTAACAGTTAAGATCTGTTTGTTTAAGTTTGGAAATGTAGTTTGTTAGTAGATACTTAGCTATTTACCATTTTATGTTTTTACTAGATCCATTTTCAGTCAAGAGGAATGTTGCACGGAGCTTAAACAGCCAGCTTGTTTATGAATATGTTGTGGAGAGATTCAGGGCAGCTTATCGATATTTTGCCTGTCCTCAGAGGAAGGGTGCAAATAAATCTACAATGGATTCCATGAAAAAAGAGAAGGGGAAAATAAGCAATAAGAAGCCAGTGAAGTCTGACAATATGGCATCCAATTGTTGCATTCACCTTGGGGGAAGCACAGAAAAAATAAATGCAGAAAGAGATCAACCTGATAGAGATGATGAAATGGAATGTACATCACAGAGATGTATTACTGAAGATGACAGTTTGTTGGTAAATGAACTAGTTTTGGCTGAACATGGACAGGAATCTTCATCTTTTTCTACCAGTGAAAGCAGTGAATTAGAGCCAAAATCAATTTTGAAACAAGATGATTTAGCGACTTCAGAGACTTTTTTAAAAAAGGAGCTCAGCCAATGTAATTGCATTGATTATAAATCCCTTGACCCAAATGAATCTGATGGTACAGACTGCAGGTCAGATTTAGAAACAGAGAGTTCACATCAGATTGTGTGCACCGACACATCTGCTACCTCTTGCAACTGCAAAGCTACAGAAGATGCTTCTGACCTTGATGATGATAAACACCCCACCCAGGAATTATATTATGTGTTTGATAAGTTTATTTTAACCTCTGGCAAGGTAGGATACAGTTTGTAAACAATCTGGAAGATTTTGTGGTTGTTGTATAAGTTGTTTACACTTTTTAGATTTAGAAATGTAAAAATAGCTTCTACAATAGTAGTCAATTGTTTTGGAATGATATTTTGGTATATATTTTAATCTTACTTATTGCATTTTGCTAATAGTTGCCTTTAAAGAATGTATATAAAACCCTAAATGGTGTCAGCTCTTTCTTACTAACTGGTTGGCTTCATTTTCTCATATATGAAAGGATTATTCAGAAATTTTATGAAAATGGCAAAGATATTTGCTTTTTTTAAAATACATAACGATTATTTTTTTCCTTCCACAAATGAGAATACAGTATTTGTAAACTAATAGTATTTGATTTTAAAGTATTTTTTTAGGATGGAGTTAGGGTGGTTGGGGAAGGGGGAGTATAAACTTACTAAAAATAGTTGAGTACAAACTAAGGGCAGGAGCCAAAAACAATGAAGATTCCAGGTTCTTTCTCTGCCACTGAGCTTCTCTTTGGATTTTGGTATATTCTTTATAAATTATAGTAGTCTTAACTTTTCCACTTTTAAAGTGGCATAGCTTGAACTTTAACTTGATAAATTATAGAAAATAAAATATCCTAGTGAACAGAAAATAAACAATAACTGCTTTGTTAATAAAAGAAAGTTAAGTCACATTGTGTCAAGTGCAGTATGCATAATTGAAATATTATCAGCACCCAGGGTAAAAAAAATGATTATATAGATCATATGTAAGCATAGTGGAGTATTAAAAAAAAAACTGTAAAGTTATCCAATTTTATTTCTTTATCAATAATTACTTATTGACATCTTTAACTTTTTAACCTAATGACTAGGTTGTCTTTCTTTATTCTTTGTGAGCATTATCTATTGCATTTTGTTTAGGTTGCAGTATTTAGGGCATATGGGCTATTGAAAGGATGAAATAAATGGCAGATTTTGAGAAAAGACTCTTATATAACTGTGGTTTACATTTTTTTTTCCATTATACTTTTTTTTCTCCCTGGAAACTTACATTGGGGTAACTATTTCTCCAATTTTAATTTTTTCTAGTCATCTGTAACATTTCTAAAATTTTCTGGAAAAAACTGGTACAAATTTTTATGATATGGTTAATTAGCCTACAGCACAGCATTCCCACAAATAGATGTTTCTGTAAATAATTTGCATCAGAGTTCCTTGATACATAAATGTCCTGGCTAACCCTGGAGGGAGAAGCTTAACTCTAGGATATAGGCATAGTACTGTTTTTAAATAAGAAAAGAGTAGTGCTCTTCCTTAACTGTTTTTTTCCCCCAAATACTTGGGATAAATTTGTATTGTTTTAGCTACCTGTCTGGCAATGCATTGGAATATATTAAAAATCGTGATACAGGGTTTGAAGTTACATTTGTGGCTATTGCATGAGAGTTGTTGCTTATGTGAAGTGAATTTATTTTTAGAGTTCAGCTCTACAGTTTTGTTTCTGAGTACCATGCTACTGTAATAAGTTGAACCATTTAGGCAAGCCAGGGTTGTGTAATTGATTGGTTCTGAAGCTAGCAAATGTTTAGAGTGAAATGAAAAGTGTTCCTTAAAATTTTTTTATACAGCCATGTACTGCGTAACAACGTTTCCGTCAACAGTGAACTACATATATGATGGTGGTATCATAAGCTTATAATGGATTATAAACAAAAAGCTTGTTTTCAGTGTTCAAAGAAAAGGTTGGACTCAACTACCAATTTTGAATTTACTGCTAGTTTGAGTGGCTTAAATAGATGAGGCTCAGCTTGCTCTCTGCCAGCTGTGTGCCTGCCCACTCATGGGGCTCGATTGGTGAGGAAGCAAGAGCTTGGGAGGAGGGAGCTTGGAGCTGCCTGCATCAACCCCTACACACACAGGGACATGCACACATACTTACTTCCCTGCCCTCTGTTTCTCTTCATCTCTTTCCTAGCTCTTTCTTTCTCCATCTTTTCCCTCCCCCTCCTTTTCCCCTCTTCCTTCCCTCTCCCTTCCTCCTTCCTCCTGATATCTACTTTTCCTCCAGTGGTGCCTCCATCCACAGCCCTCCCCATGCCCCCCAAATGTGTGGGCTTATAATTTTTTTATATTGTATTTTTACTATACCTCTTCTATGTTTAGATACACAAATATTTACCAATATGTTACAATTGCTTGCAGTGTTCATTATAGTAACATATAGTACAGGCTTGTAGCCCAAGTGCAGTAGTCTTCTATAACATATAATGTAGGTGTAGAGTGGACTATGCCATCTAGGATCGTGTAAAGTGTGCTCTTTGATGTTCTCAAAATTACTGAATCACCTGACAATGCATTTTTCAGAACACATCCTTGTTATGTGACATATGACTGTAATTTACTTTGTTAAAGATCTTAGTAGATTCACATGTAATGCATGTATTTGATTTGGGGGCTGATCTAACTGTTTGAATTAACCCAATACCTTTTTATCTCCTAGTATTTTTTACATCTTTAGGTAAAACTGATCCTTGATAATGCTTAATGAGGAAGAAAATTAAAGTGATTAGCTCAAAATATGTTATTTATATTTAACACAGTATTTCATTAACATGCTCCCCCCACCTCTACCTCCTGAAACACAGATTCAGAACTGTTACATAAAATATTCTTTTTGGATCTGCTTGTTAAGTAATGATGAAGTCCCTCAATAGTTTATTAGATTAGAATTTTTTTTTTTTTTTACCTTTGTATAGCCACCGACAATAGTATGCAGCATCTGCAAAAAGGATGGCCATTCAAAAAATGATTGCCCAGAGGATTTCAGGAAAATTGACCTAAAACCTCTACCACCAATGACAAATAGATTTCGAGAGATACTTGATTTAGTATGTAAAAGATGTTTTGGTAAGTCTTTTATTACTAGAACTACTGAGACTATATTCTTTCTTAGATTTTGTATATTTATTTTATTTAAAAACAGTTTGCTTACATTTGTTTTGGTTGAGGTTTTTGAATAGTTTAGAGAACCAACTACAGATATTTATGAAATGCCTACTGTGTGCAGGACACTGGTAAATACCAAGGGGAAGACAGAATCCATGTGTTGCTTAATTAAAATGAAATAAAATGAAAAATTAAGTTCCTTACTTATACTAGCTATATCACTGGAATAAATCAGAGAAATTGGAATTAATGATGTGGCATTTGATTTGGATCTTGAATTCATTTTGAGATACAAGAGATTATGCATAAAAGCATAGGGTGTTTCATTTGTTTGGGAGAATAATTGCACTAAATTTGGTAGAGTGTAAGAAAGGGAATAGAGGGAGATAAGGCTATAAAGATATTTTAGGGAAAGCCTTGCATACTTTATTCAACAAACATTTATTGCATACCTAGAAAAAACCTTCACTGAGCATACATTTTTAAAATTGCTTGCTGTGTCCCAGGTAAGATAAAATTTCTGATGTAACATTTAGTGCCCCATTGCAATCCCTCCCTCCTACTCTTTCCTGTCATCACCTCCTGCCAGGTGACCATTGATCTGTTTTCTGTTACTGTAGATTAGTTTTCATTTTCTAGAGTTCTGTATAAATAGAATCACAGCATATACTCTTCTTTTGTTGGTGGGTGGGGTATACATTCTTGCTTCTGTCACTTAGCATAATAATCTTGAGATCCATATTGTGTGTATTACTGATGGTTCATTCCTTTTTATTGCTGAGTTATGTTCCATTGTATGGATATACATTTTGTTTACCATTCACCTGTTGACGAATATTTGGTTTCTTTCTAAATTTTGGTTATTACAAATAAATCTGCAGTATACTTTAATACATGAGTATGAATATGGACATGTGCTTTAATTTCTCTTGGGTAAGGTAAATACCTAGGAGTTGAATGGCTAGATCACAGTACATTTTTTAGCAGTTTTATTAAGATATAATTTACTACATTTGTTTTTAGTTATTCAGTTATCTCAATATGGACTCACAGATGTTTTATACTTTGGCTTTTAATCCAATACTACTTCGTTTTATTGCTTAGATTGTTCCAGATTTGGCTACTTGGGAGCTCTTTCAGTTGGTTCATGTATTCCTTTGATAAGCCCCCATCAATGTGGTTTTTGCTTGTTTTTTAGCATTTCTTTACTTTCTGGCAAGAAGCTCCAAGCATATTATGTATATGAAGGCTGTCCAGAAAGTATCCCGCCATGTAATACGACAATGTTATATTGACAATGGCTGGATTTTTCTGACAACTCCGTGCATTTACTGCCCTGGTCCTAGAATTAGACATTTCTCCAAAGTGCCCTGGTTCCTTTTATTGGAGAATGATATTAGAAACCAAGATATGGATTTTAGGGTGCTTGTTATTACTGGGTGTTATTGCTTCTAGGCCCTCTCTGAGCAAGAAAATTTGTATGTGTATACTAACTTATGTATACACACATATCTAAAGTATTCCTGTGTGATCATCTTATTTCTATTAAGCTCAAATATGACTTTGTACTGATGTCTCCAATTCTAATACATTACCACATGGCTCATTCTAGCCTCTTCTCCCTGCTTATCTATAAATTTTCTATTCCAGCAGTGAGGAATCTGGCTCCTATTATCTATCACCCATTTGTTTAATTGTTCCATTTAAGTACATTTTTATAGCATTATCAAACTCTTCTATTGTACCCCTATGGGAAACAATTTTATCGGGGAACAGTGCTTATGTGCAGTTCCTTTTGCCCTTAGTTTTACCAACTTCATTCATTTTCAAAGTTACTCCGGTTAGCACCTTTCCCCCCTACTCTATTGAGTGAAGTTGTCTTATACATTTCTAATACAGTTAGTTTCTTTAGTTACAGCCTGCATTCCATCATGAGTTTCCCTGATCTGCTAGGTGAGACTTTAAAATATGCATACTGTAAAATTCACACTTTGTGCTGAAGAGTTCTATGGGTTTTGATAAACACATTGTGTTATTTGCTACTACTATTACAGTATCATACAGAATAGTTTCACCACTCAAAAAACACCTGTATTTCAGCTGTTCAACTTGCAATCACTGTTGCTACATTTATTTTTCAAAAGCTGAATATTAGTTTAATTCATTACAGTAAATTACTGCTTTGTTCCCATTACTGTTTTAACTCTTGGGGATGAGTTTGGAGGAGATAAAAAAATAAAGACTTCTTAAGGAATATATAGTCTTATTTGGAAAAGTAAGATGAATATAAATAAATAACTAGAAAACTGAAAGGACAGTATGAATTTAAACTGGCAAGCAGTTTGGAGAACTAGGAAATTCAGTTAAGGAGAGATACTGAAAGGCTCTGGTTGGGTAAAGCCTCTTATAGGGAAGATGGGAATCTTGACCAGGCATTTGTGGCAACTGCTAGGTTTGAATGGATCAGGTTCCTAGTCTAACAATATGAATATAATTTTAACAGAAGAGAAAAACAAGCATGTGTATGGGAGAGAGTAGAATGTTGGAAGAAAAAAAGATTGTAATTTGTAGAAGTAAATATATTTCGTAGATATCAGAGAGTAAATGACCGTGTAAAATATACATAGATTTATAAAAATTATTTTTTTGCTGTTCTATCCCTTCCTTCTCCAGTACCATTTATGGTTTTCTAGCCCGGGAAGTCAACAAATAAAAAATTTTAAGTAAACTTTTTAGGGTAAAAAATTGAAGAAATTTTCAGATTCCATTTTCCTTACTTTTCTTTTTCCTTTAAATTTAGATGAGTTATCACCACCTTGCTCTGAACAACACAACAGGGAGCAGATTTTAATTGGCTTGGAAAAGTTTATTCAAAAAGAATATGATGGTATGTCACATGTTAAAAATTGATTGCTTTTAGTTACTACAGTTACCTGGTCTTTTTCATTCATTTAAAAAATGTTATTGAATGTTATGTTAGATACTATTCTAGATGCTAGAGATACATTGCTAATAAAAGGTGAAACCTGTTCTTATGAAACTTATATTAAGAGTGGGAGACAGTCAACTAAAAATATGTATAAAATATAGCATATGGAAATAATAAATGCTATTAAAGTGCAAGAGTTAAAAGAATAGTGGTGAGGTATTATGATAGTTCTCTCTGATAAGGTGAGTAGAGCCATGAGTAATATGAAGACGTAAATTAAATGAATGTCCAAGGAAAAAACATTGTAGAGAGAAAGAGTGGCAGGTACACATACCCCAAGACTGGATTATGTTTGGCATGTTTGAAGGCCCGCCAGGGAGTCAGTATGGCTGGAGTGGAATATGTGAAGTAGACTGTAATAGAAAGATGAGGTCGGAGAGTTAGCCTAGAGATTAGATCATTAGGATCTTACTGATGTTGGTAGAAGGCCTTTGAATTCTATTTTAAGTGTCTAATGTGAAGTGCCCGGAGGATTTTAACACTTAAGTGACATGATCTGAGAGAACAGAGTATAGGGTCATTAGAATAGAAGCCAGCAGAACGTTTGGGAAGTTGCTGCATAAGTTCAGATGAGACATAACAGTGATTGGGATGAGTAGATGGGGAAGTGGTCAAATTTAGGATATATTGTAAATGTAGAGCCAACAGGATTGGCTGATGCATTACATGTTAGATGTGAGAAAAAGGTAGAAGTCAAGGATTATTTCAAGGTTTTTACCTCAGTAGTTGGGCGATGCTGTTTAACTGAGATGGCAAAAATATCAGAAAGAACAGGTTTTGGGTATGGGGGTGAAGGATCAAGAGTTTGTTGCTAAATATTTTAGAAAAGGATAAAGAGCTGATTTATAATCAGAATGAATTTGAACTTTTGAAAGATAATGTTATGTGCTGTGAATCCATTTTTAAATTACATTTGCTAGTATGTAAAGTATTGCAAATCTGAGTCCCTGTTATATTAAACTGTTGTGCATTTTTATTTGCTCATGAACACAGCTTTTATGTATCTTGCAATTATTGCAGTTTCAAGTAGAGTATCAGAACTGAATTGGAGGATTACAGTTTGAAAGTGCAGAATTTGTTATCTAAATGTGTAGCCTACAAGAATTAATAAGAAGAAAAATCCAGTCCTGTTAAGCCACAGCTTGTTTGAAGTGGCACCTGTAAGTGAATGATACTAGGTATCGAAGGGATAACGCTATCATAATTTATATGAAATGGATTAATGACTCACTTTTGGAGAAGAATTAAATTCTAAAGTGTACTAAGGTGATATTTGTAATACTACTTAAACTGTTTCTTGAAAAAAATCTTTATTCTAAGATACAAATCTCTAAATACTAATCTTAAATACTGGTAGTAATGTTGAGAATGAATGAATTTAAGTTGAAAGGAGCTAAAAGGACGTGGCGATTGGGTATGGAAGTTGTGAGAGGTGTTAATCACATGTGTATTTTTGACTTGGGCATCTGAGTTGGTGGTGATACGATTTGCTGAGAATAAGGATTATAGGTATAATAGTAGGTTTGAGTTGAAGTTGATAATTTAGTTTTGACTTGTGGAATTTATGATATCTGGAAAAAGGAAAGAAGCAGTTAGATATATGGGTGTGGGAACTTGGGCAAAAGATTTTGGCTTTAGATAAGTTGGAATTTCTCAGTGATAGGCAATTTAAGGCATAGATGTGGACAAGATCATCTTGTATTAGGACATAAGTAAGTAATAGAAGACTCCTCTTTCCTGCTAATTATAAAACTTTTGACTTTTGTTTGTCTTTGCTTAGAAAAGGCAAGATTGTGCTTATTTGGCTCTTCCAAGAATGGATTTGGATTTCGTGATAGTGATCTGGATATTTGTATGACCCTGGAAGGCCATGAAAATGCAGAGGTAAGAGTTAGTATTTGGAAAGAGATGTGGAAGTTTATTTTCTTCCACTGATGAATCTGTTTTTAATTTTGTACGTAGTATTGATAAAAATATATGGGGTTCTTTGTATAAATATATTAACAATAGCAGTGTCTGAAATGTAAAAAGTATTAACATCATTTTAGAAGACATTCAAATATTTAATAAGTAAATTTACTGTTTGATTATTTTATAATGCTGAAAGCATGTCACTGAAAGTTGTAAGTGCCTATAGAAACAGTTAATATACCATAGAGTTGAAAGTTTTAACGTTAGAACCAATGAGAAGCTGGTACTTCAGTTTGGTAGTGAACATTGATCTCACTCTGTCTTTTCATATCTCATCCATTAGTTGATGTCTTTGTATCACTAAAGATAGAAAATAAAGATAAACATCTAATATATAAATGGCTTCTCTGCATGTAGTTAATTGTAATGTCTGGGCACTCAAAATACACTTTTTTCCTTAGAAACAGTGTTATAAATTACTTGTTTTAGGATAGCTTTAGAATGAAAAATGCTGATAAGGGAAAGTATTATTGATTCATTTGAAATATGGTGTTGGAAGAGAGTGCTACAGATGCTCTGGACTGCCAGAAAGATAAAAAAAGGGGGATCCTAGAGCAAATGAAGCCTAAAAATTGCTGGAGGCAAAAGTGATAAAAGTGAAAGAAACTTTACTACTTTTGGTCACATCATGAGAAGTCAGGGTTCTTTGGAAAAGACAATAATGTTGTGAAAAATAGAAGCCAGGAGGAGAAGAAGGCCAAATATGAGGTGGATTGACTTCATAATAGAAACTTTAGGCATGCATCTATAGGAGCTGAGCAGGGCTGTTGAGGACAGGACATTGTGGACATCACTCATTCATAGGGTTATGAGGAGTCAGAGCTGACTCAACAGCATGTTAACACAGGATAGTTTTTAGGAACCCATTTTGGGTGAAGAGAGAAACTAACATTTGTTAAGTCTCCAGCATACACTTTTACATACATTATCTAATTTCACTCTTAAAACCACCTTTGGGGTAGATAATTTCCTCCATTTTACAGATGAGGAAACTGAGGTTTTGAGAAATTAAACTGACTTACCCAAGTTCACTGCTAGTAAATGTTGGAGCTGGGATTCATACCCAGATCTGTTGACTCCAGAGTTTATGCTCTTTCCATTGTATCTCACTGCTTCTCTGCATGTAGTTGAAATATAGTACTAATAATACTGTAGAACCTAACCACTGCTTTTTGAAATTGAAAGCTTTCTGAGTTACACGGTGAGATGCCAGGAACAGATCTTCCTCCAGGGCAGTCTAATTGGTGAGAGTGGGTACTTAGGCTTTACTTTGTGTACCAGGCCTCAAGAATGGGAACAAGATTGCCCAAGCTCAAGTAAAGAAAGGGACTAATTGGACAAGGAAGAAGTGTCTCAGGCCTTCTAGCAGCAACTAGAAAAGGGGGAGGAGGCAGATCCTTATATTTAATAGTTGCTCATTCCTTTACCAGCATAGCTGTTGGTATTTATGTTTCAAAATCAAGGACTGCTTGCAAGATTGGAGCGAGGTCAAGCTTCTGGTAGTGGTATCAGTATAGCCTCTATTGTATTATAAAAGAATTCAGCAGAGTAGTTACCTATGTGTTTCTAAAACAGTTTTCTTTAAATGGTAGTTTTAGAATTATTGGAACCAGAGTGAAGATGGCAATGATGCCTGGTAGATTCTTATTTCTGACTGTAAGAAGTTGTTTTTGGTGTTATTTCACATCTTGTTCTATAAAGAAACTGAAAGATTGTAAATATTTTAGTTCTTAACCTATTTCCTGTTTAGAAAAAAAAATGCAGCTTGCTGCCATGGCCGTTTAATTTTACATAAACACGCTCTTTGAGGGTGAAGCAAACCTGTCTAGTTTTCAGTGTTAAACTGTAAAAACTGTTCTTGGAGTTATTTCTAAACAGAAATTGTTCTCTAATCCTAATGTAATAGAAATGTGTATGATGATCAATATTTTACAATTTTTTTCACTCGTAAGAATGTTGCATTTTCTAGGATTTGACATTTTCAGTGATGGAAAATTAACTATTTTGTAATGGAAATACAACTACTAAAAATAGGATGCTATAAATAGAATGATGTCATTTGTTTCCAAAGTCTATTGATGTAGTAACTAGAGGGATACAAAAATAATATTGAAAGCAAGATATTTCATGGCAAATTTGAGGGGTAAGGTTAGGACTGTAATCCACAAATTAATCTCAGGGTGTAAATGCTGCAGCCACAAGCAACTCTGGTGAGTATTCTCAGGACAGATGTGAAATGGGTTAACTAACTTTTGCTTAGTGCCATCTACCTAAGAAGAGGCCACCCTTCTTTGAATATTAAGAATTGAGGGAATAGAAAATAATTTTTTCTCAGGGAGCAGGTTAGAGTTTTAGATTCTTCCATATAAAATTTAATAATCAGACTTATAATCACTAAGGGTTTGTGTATTTACATATACAATCTATGCCATTCACACTAGAAGGTTGAAATAGTAAAAAAAAAATTATTTTTTTCTAAATGAGTCATAATTAGAAACTTATATAAATGTATATATTCTTGCATAATAAAAAGAAAAATAGTCTTTTATTTTATTGTGTTAATTGGTTAACTAAAGAGTTTCTTGAAATCCCCAGGTTAAGCTATAAGGGCTGCTGCTCTGTGGTAGGTTAGAAGAGCATGTTTGGCATATGCAAAAGTCATTTTAGTAGTGAGTGTGAGCATTGATGTAACTACCCTTCAGCTTAACCCAGTTAATTTATAATGCCATTGTCTTTTCTGTACCTTGTATTGTGGTGATGGCTACTATTATCAATTCCTCTGTGTAGCTTTTAAAAACAAACATTTAAATTTAGAGATAAAAGTTTCCTTGAATAAGTAGATGCTGGTAATAATAGGGTTATTTTCCTTTTATTCATCAATGTAATAATAAATAGCTCACAGACTTAAAGTACTTATTTTGTGCCAAGCATGCTGCTGAATGCTTTACATACATGTCTCATGTAATCCTTCCAGTTATTCTATAGGGCAGGAGTTTGATTATCTTGTTTTTATGGAATAGGTAGTATGAGGCTCAGAGGGATTAAGAATCTGGTCAGATTCACACTAGTCACTACTTAATTCAAGATTTGAATTCAGGTTTGTCTAAGTTCAGAGTCTGTGTTCTTAATCACTAGACTGTTTTGCTTTCACCAAACGCATCTCTAGTTGTTTATGTACAGTAGACTCTCCGTTAACTGGAATGCAAGCAACTGGCACTCTTAAGCAACCAGTAAAAAAAAATTGAAGAGATAATGCTACATTTATGTGGCATGGGTGCCAGTTAACTGAGAGTCTACTGTATTTGAAAACATTATTCTCTTGTCTTTGTGCTTCTCAAACTTTAGTGTGGAGTGAATTGACTGGGATCTTGTTAAAATGTGTTTTATGATTCAGTAGACTTGAGGTGGGGCTTAAGATTCAGCCATTTCTTTTGTTTCCAGATGATCCTGATACTGCAGGTCTATAGGCCACATATTTTAAGTAGGTTATATAGAGCTTATGCCTGGAGATTTTAAATGCTGGTATTGAATACCTAGATTAAAGTAGAATTTGCACAAGGACAAATTGAGTCAGACAAATTTTATTATTAATTTCTTTTCTTTTTTTTTTTTTAGAAATTAAATTGTAAGGAAATAATTGAAAATCTGGCAAAAATTCTTAAGAGACATCCAGGTATGAATTTTAAATTATAACTGTAAAATAATAAAATATGTTTTAGCTTTGTAAAAATTATTTAACCCAGTGAAGTTTTTTTTTGTTTTTTTTTTAATCAGGTTTAAGAAACATTTTACCTATAACTACTGCCAAAGTGCCTATAGTAAAATTTGAACACAGACGAAGTGGTTTAGAAGGTGATATTAGTTTGTATAATACACTGGTAAGTTTCTTTGTATAGACTCAGGTATGTTTACACTTGTAATTGAAAAAAGTTTATAAATCATTGAATATACCTTTATATTTAAAACTTTCAGATATGAATAGTAAAGGAAAAAATATGTAGTCATTCATCTTCAGAGTTCCTTCAGATTGAAAATTAGCTTTTGACTGATTTATAGGTATTTTTAAAATTAGATTTATAGGTATTTTAAGTTTTAAATTTATATATTCTATTCAGAATGTGTTATATCTATTTTTCTGATTTGTAAGTTTAATTTTAATAAATTTTATATTCTTTCAAATATGTAATTTTTTTTCAGGCTCAACATAACACAAGAATGCTAGCTACTTATGCAGCTATTGATCCTAGAGTGCAGTACTTGGGATACACTATGAAAGTGTTTGCTAAGGTATTTATTAAAATGTTAAGATTTGCTTTGTTAAAAAACTCAAGATAGTTCAAGGGACACATACGGATGTCAAACTTAAGAAAAATATTATCTGAATTTTGTTTACCTGAGCTTTTAAAAAGAAACACTCAATATTAAATGGTTTAAATTTATACCTAGTAGAGAAGGGTAATTTGTAGTATTTATCTCTGTGCTCCTATTTCACATGTAACACTAGAAAATTTCTTAGTAGTGAAATTTCTCAATGTGATAATGATTTTCAGCCCCAGGCATGGGAATTGGCATACAGTCCTAGTTAAGAATATCTGGGCTAGGAAATGTGATATTTGAGTTAGGTATAAATTTTTCTGTCCAAGAAAGTAAAACAATACCAATAAAACCTTATATTAATTTATAACACTTGTACTGAAATTTATTTTTCTGTTTTTTTTATAAATGTGTTAACTTCATGAGGGTGAAGAAGACTTCTGTTCAGACCTAATTCAGTGCAGTGCCTGCTTTGTGGTAGATGTTCAGTTAACAGTTAATTTTGTGAATGTTTTGGTAGAAGGGTTTTAATGGAGGAGTGACTCAGTTACATTTTCATTTCTTAAAGCCCACTCTTTGAGTAGGAAGACATATTCGTTTAGCTAGCCCTATATATGTCTTTATGGACAAAGGTCATCTTAGAAGAGAAAGATATCCAGCCATATATTGCATATCATATTTGATACAGTTACTTTTCTGGGTTCACCTCACAAACTGTCTCCAACAGATAGTTCTGTATCCCCAATGGAACCAAGTAATTCATGTCAGGAAATCATTCTCTTAATTCAGAGGGTGCCAAAAAATGTATACACCTTTTAAGAAAGGAAAAAAACTGTATTAAAAATTTAATACTCAATATATACCAATAACAAAAGATGAATACAAGTCAGTTTTGACTTCTGCAATTATAAGAGGTGCTCAAAGTGATTATGATCAATATATATGTAGTACATAGATAACATCTCTTAAAATGTGTATATATGTTTTGGCACCCCCAGTATAATACCAGCCAAAGCTTTGTTCAAGTGAGATCTCTGAGGATTCTTTTAAGGTTTTTTTTAATGAAAAAATTTTTTTCTGAACAGCCAGCATATTCATGTGGTTCATAAAACAAAAGGTCTAAAGGGGTCTATGGTAAAAAAAAATCTCCCTTACACACCTATCTCCTAGCCAACCAGTGCCTCCTGCTGGAAGCATCCTATGTTAAAGGTTCGTTTGTAGTCTTCCAGAAATATACCAGTGCAAGCAAATACATAAATTTCCCATCTCCTTTCTATTACTGGTATATACACCCTGAAAACCATTTTTTGTACTTTGCATTTTTTACTGAGCAGCGGACATCAGATATTATTTCCTATTAGTATAGAAGAGTTTCCTTGTTCTTTTAATGGCTATATACTAGTCTGTTGTGTGGATACTTATCAGTTTTTTAAATCTGTGCTTCACTGATGAGCCTTAAATTGTTTCTGAAATTTATGCTAAAAAAATTTACAACAGTGCTGTAATTAAAAACTTCTTATTTAGTAAATTCACAATTTTTGGCATATTTGCAGGATAAATTCTTGGAATAGAATTGCTAGAATAAAGGCAAGTGTGCCTTTGTTATTTTTATATTGCCAAATTATACTTCATAGAGTTTTTGCTCATTTATATTTTCATCTGTAATGTTTATGTGACTATTTACCCACAGCTTCTGTGACAGTTTGTTATTAACTTTTGGATATTTGCCAGTTTGATGGATTAAAAAGGGTATGTCAAAGTAGTCAATACTTGTGTGTGGAATAAGATTCTGAAGTTTTATTTTCAATCATTGTTACATTTCTTTAGAGATGTGACATTGGCGATGCTTCCAGGGGAAGTTTATCTTCATATGCTTATATCCTTATGGTACTGTACTTTCTGCAGCAGAGAAAACCACCTGTTATTCCAGTTCTACAAGAGGTAGGTGTTTAAGAAAACTGTAAAAGAATTTATTGTGAAAACTAAAACTCAGAGATCTTGCTCAGTTCATGAGATCATGAAGGATTTTTCCATCATGGCATCCTAAGTTTTCTTCTTCCATTAATGGTATGATCAAACAGTGAACCTCTGGGAGAAAAAAGACTAACAAAAGGATATTAGGTGAATAGAACTATTGAATATCTTTTCTAACATGTTTGTATTTTAGAGTCAGAATGCTGCAGATGATTATGAAATTCTTGTTTCCATTTCTTTTCTCCAGAGTATTCTCCCTCCTTTTGCCTGGCAGTGAAGTTTAATTTATTTCTATGCATATTTTGGTCAAATTTGTGCATTTTGGTTGACAGAACACACAAGGAAATTTTTTCTTACCTCTGTAAGGTCATGTTGATTGCATTAAGCATAAGAATATACATAAAAATAGATAATATTCAATATTCACTCAGATTTGGTGACTCAGTCCATTTTTGTAGCCAATTTGATCTCTCTGAAATAGATTCAAAGGGGTTCTTAATCATCTTTTTTCATCATTCTTGGCACAAAGTGGATTTGCAAATGTTAGGAAGGATTCAATTCTAATTTCTTATAAAGGTTGTTATTTTGAGGTAAGAGTATCATCAGAATAGTTTATAAAGTCACATATACTGATTTAATATAAAGTTTGATAGTCATATGTCAGAGAAGAAAATCATAAAATCGCAAGCCATATGGTGGGTGTCATATGGCCTTGGTAAGCTGTTAAACATTTTAATAAATGCCATGTGGGTTTAGTAGCATTTCCTTCCTCTTTTAAATAAACAGTGGAAGAGAAGTAAAAATTTTAAATATTGTTTCCTATGAAAAAATTTTAAGTTGCTGAGTTTGTTGAGGTGATGTGTTTTTTAACAAGGTTGTTTACTATAGGATATTTAAAATTTAGCATGAATTAGGCTTGCCAAAGTAAAGATCATCTCTGTGTTAGTCTATAATTGTTGTCAAGGGTTTAAATTTGGGGATCTTTGCATAATTTCCACAGTGATGATATAGCAGTTAATTGCCGTGATTTGCTATGACTTTGACAAAATACTATGACTAACCAGGAACACATATTACATATTAGATTATATTATGTGTTCTCATTATATTATCCATGGATGAGGAGCCATTGAGGCACAGTGATACAGTGGAGAGAGCAGGGCATGATTTTATGGCCAGAGATAACTGGTCTGAATCCAAATTCTGATATTGTATCTTTCAACAAATTGCCTGACAACCACTATCTGCATTTCTTCATTAGTAAAATTTGTAGTAATTATAATATTATTTTAGTGTTAATAAAAGGAACAGACACATCACATCGAATGCCTTTGAATGTAGTAGGTGCTAAAGTAGGTGTTCATAAATGGTGGTTGCTTTTATTATTTTTTATTGTTATTATCATTAAGAGCTTTATTAACATTATTGGAAAAATGTAGGTAGGATTGCCATAGCCAACTTCAAGAACTCTCCCATTATCTGCTTAACAGACAATGATTGATGAAATGAGACACAGTCCATGGAATGTTTTCCATCATAATGAGCTGTGATTATGGGGGGCTTTGTGATACATATGAACTGATGATATATGGATTTTTGCTTCTGGCCTTTTTTGCTTGTCATATGGGATCCCATTGTCCATTGCTCTGGCATCATTTAAGTATTGGTCATTGGCATCGATCAACTCTTAAGGGTAAGGATATGTTTAATGAAGCTGATGATCTTTGACTCCATTTGTAATTGAACCTAGACTTTAAGAGACTGGATATAAATAAGGCTGTGCTAAGAGTGTCAAAAATACAGAACTTTTTAGGTCAAAAGGAGCTTTGCTAAGCAGAATGATTTTGCTGTATTCTAGTAATTTATCATAAGTAAAAGTAAATTTTCACTTAAAAATTAATAAGAGGATGAGGGAGTGTTATTCACACTTGATATGAATTACTGTGTTTTCTTAGCTTATATCAGTTCAAAAATTGCAAATGAACCTTGAAGACATTACACTAATTAAAATATACCAGTCATAAAAGGACAAATACAGTATGATTTTACTTATATGAGGTACCTAGTCATAGAGGCAGAGTGGAATGCTGGTTGCTAGGGGCTGGGTGGAGAGAGGAATGGGTAATTATTGTTTAAAAGGTTCACAATTTTCATTTTTGCAAGATGAAAAGAATTCTGTGGATAGGTGGTAGCACAGCAATGTGAGCGTACTTAATGTCATTGAACTGTACATTTGAAAATGTTTCAGATGGCAAATTTTATGATATGTATATTTTACCACACCTAAGAAATTGCAACTTAAACATAGCAGTAGATGTTGAAATATTACAGTCAGATAAAAAAGTAAAGATAGAATGTACAGGGTCATTCCTTGTACAAATATGATTGATTTCTTTGAGAATTTTAGAGGGTGGACTGAGTGCTTGATTGGAGGATGATTGGTGTTACTGGAAAGAGATAAGAGAGAAACGGTAAAAAGTGTGTGTGTGTGTGTGTGTGTGTGTGTGTGTGTGCGCGCGCACGTGCACGTGTGTAAGGTAAAGAATAGCATTAGTGCTTCTAAAGGCTGAGACAGAGTGGAAAATTAGACATTGTAAAACAGGAGATTCATAAAAACAGGTAAATCAGTGATTAAACACTGTCTAAGGTCAGCAGGTCCACATTACTGCTGTTACCAGCTAGCATAGTTGGATTTGGATCATAGTTGTTACTGAGAAGTAAGAATTCTCTTAAAAAGAATCTAGGTCTAAGATATATCTTGTATTATTTTCATCTAATATGTATAATAACATCCTAATCTATAAAAGTAAAACATTTTGGCCTCTTTAAAACCTTTGATTTTTGAGGGTGGGATCCCATTTTTTGTTTTAGATATTAATATCTATAATGGCCAGTCTCTCCCTTTTTAGTCAAGGAAATGTTGGAATTTATGCTAGATGATTCTTGGTGACTGTATTTGTTTAAGTTATATGTAATTATAAAAAGCACCTTACTAACTTAAGTCCCTGGGAACTTTATGTAAGCATGCTTAAATATATTTATTCTACAAACATATGAAGTATTCTTTCATGGCAGGCTTTGATAGAATAGTAGGAATTTTGGCTCCGGAGATTGTTATAGTCCTTTGCCCACAAGGAACTTACACCTGATAGTGAAATTAGAGGGACCATATAATTCTCTGTTCCATCTAAAGTGGAAGGGGTCATGGGAAGCGCCTTATCTAGTGGTTTTAAAGTATATTCTGGTAAACTCTAGGAGCTCATTAGTGTATGTGTGAGGAGTGGGGTAAGGAAAAGATGGGTGTTTTCCCCACTCAGGTTTCTATCAGAGTACCTTTTCCTTTATCTATTTTATGCTTCTGAGGTTCCAGAAAGATTCCCTTTAGAAAAGAGTTCTGCAGCTTAAAGTAAAAATGAAATTTGGAAACCACTGACCTAATTAATCTCTCATTTTCATTGTGAAAACTGAGGATTTCGGAGGATAATTGTCTTGTCCCTAGTCACTGCTTGGCAGGACTAAGACTAGAAATGAGACCTGCTGACTCTGAACCTATTGCAGCTGTACTTTATTTCTTAAAACACCTGTAGAAAGTAAGTCTCAAAATTACTTGTAGAGGTTAGTTGTGCTTATACAATTATCTTATGGAATACTTTTCTTCTAGTAAAGTGGCATTACTCACCCCCCCCCATTAGAACAGTGAATTATTATTCCTAATTAATCATAAAGATTTTATAATTTTTATCAAGATGTCAGGGAAGGGGGTTCCCTGCTGGTATAGTGGCTAGGCTTCGGCACTCTCAATGCCGCGGCCTGGGTTCAATTCCCAGCCAAGGAACTACCCCCCCCCCCCCCCAAAAAAAAAAAATGTCAGGGAAAGCTACCTTATTTTCTGTTTTTTAAGAAAATCATTGTCTGGTGAGCTTTTTGGCCTCATCTGATACCCCCCAAACGAACAGTTCCATTGATTTCCTTTGGGTGCACAATCAATAGGTATTTTCTATTGTTTATTTCACATCCATGATCCTTCGTAAAATGCCATTTTCATTGTTTCTTTATTTTTACTTCATTAATTCTGGGCTGGTTGTGTTTTGACACGCCAAATAGGTAACATCAGATAATATCAGATGTGTCATTTGGAGAGTCTGATGATCTTAAAATATTCTTTCCCAGCTTTCTTTGGTCTTTCAGATACATTTTATTCATTAATAACTTGGCATTAACTTTTACCATCCTGACATACTCCTTTTGGAAGAAGTATTTCATTATGTCTATTATAGTGAAATACTAAAATAATGTGAGGGTAGTTAGGCTTTTTGGTTGGATGACTTAAAATCTAATAATAAATTAATTTTTTTATACAGATCTTTGATGGAAAACAGATTCCACAAAGAATGGTTGATGGATGGAATGCTTTTTTCTTTGATAAAACAGAAGAACTGGTAATTTTTAAATACTCTTTATCTTATAGAATGCTTACTGATACATGTTAGGATTTTCATAATTTAATAATATTACTTGCATTTGGAGTCTGTATTTTGGATAGGTATAGATCTCTCTCTCTCTCTCTCTCTCTCACCTGTAGAAAAAGCGTTTACCTTCACTTGGAAAGAACACAGAAACATTAGGAGAACTTTGGTTGGGACTGCTTCGCTTCTATACTGAAGAGTTTGATTTCAAGGAATATGTAATTAGCATTCGGCAGAAAAAGTTGTTGACAACTTTTGAAAAGCAATGGACATCCAAGTGCATTGCAATTGAAGGTAATTGTTTAGCTGATATTTATTCAGGAATAAAACAAAACAAAAAGCCAGAGTTTCATTTGGCCAAGGAAATTGAGGGAAAACTGAAATAATTAGAATTTGGAAGATTCTTCCTTTTGATTTTTATCAGTTTTCATCCTTTAATCTATAATTTTATTTTATTTAATTTTTTTGGTAGTTCCCTGGCTGGGAATCAAACCTAGGCCGCAGCGTTGAGAGTGCCGAAGCCTATCCACTACACCACCAGGGAACTCCCTAATCTATAATTTTAAAAGAATAATTTGCTGCTTGGATAGTCTGAGTTATATAGTATTAGACTGTAGTTATGGCTGCTAAGTACATTTTTGTTACAATGAACATAATTCTTAATTTAAAATAAAATTTTTATTTTGTAGACCCTTTTGACTTGAATCATAACCTTGGTGCTGGAGTTTCTAGAAAAAGTAAGTTTTAAATATAAAAATTTCCTGCTTTTAAAGCTATTAAACATTAAGGTCTGCATCTTTATTGTTTTCTTCTTTCAATAGTGACCAATTTCATCATGAAGGCATTTATCAATGGAAGGAAACTTTTTGGTACCCCCTTTTATCCACTCATTGGCAGAGAAGCTGTAAGTGACATAATTTGAATTCTGAATAATTTTTTTTCTATAGAACTTTTTATTGCATATTTTTTATTGTTAAATTTAGAACTTCTTTTTATAGTATAAGAAACCTACTCCTGTCCTAAGTTGGTTTTAGAAATAGGGAAAGAGATGGTTGTATCTCTCTGTATTTTTTTAAATTGTACCTTTCATAGTCCATAATGAGATATCTATTTGCTAAATTTTGTTTATCTATTTGTGTGATTTATTTGTTAAATTCTGTCTCCCTCACTAGACTATAATTTCATGAGGATGATCCACATGCATAATAAGGTTTACCATCATATCTCCAGTACCTATCATAATGTCTGGCAAATAGGATTTATCAAATAAGCATTTGTTGAATGAATAAAGATGGACAGTCAAGACTTGGGAACCATTAAATTTTAAATTTGAGGTGCTGTCCAGTGCATATCTTTCATCTCTAGAAATCTTGATGAAAATACAAACATAGAGGACAACACCAAAAAACAGTTATTTGCTGAGTAGTTTGCTCTAATTTTGGTATAGCCCTAGTAAGCTGAATTAAATGGTGTGGAACTGAGAAGATTCCTTTTGCCTGAACTAGGTGTCATGGTATCCCCCGTTGCTCTTGGTTTGACTCTGATTTTTGCTTGCTTTTTAGTGGGAGGAGGACTTAATTTCAGAGAAAAACTCCCAGTAGAAGTAATCTCGGGAGAGAAACCATGTCTCTGCTATTTATAATGAATACCCTTTATCTTGCTCAGTGTAGTTTTATTACTCTTTCGAGGGGCTATGGAGTGAGAAAAGCAGAGAAGTCTAGAGCTTTTTTCCCTGGAGCACTGGTTCTCAGACATTTTTAATTGTCCTGACTGTGTGTGTGTGTGTGTGTGTGTGTGTGTGTGTGTGTTAATAATTATAATGTAGAGAAATAAAATAATAATAAAATTTGAAAAAACACAAAAGTCATGCAAGAACAAAATATCTAATAAAAGGAAAAGCCAATAATAATTTTACTAAAATATTAATAAAAATAGCAATAAATGAAAAGCACAGATCAAAACAAATTTGATGATTCTCTGATAAAGCATTTTACCTGGTAATTATGGGAATTCCAGCTACAGTGGACTCTCAATTCACTGGCACCCATGGGGATTGATAGATGCCGAGTAAATGTAAGTAGACTCTCCATTAACCGGGACTCAGGCAACCAGCAAAATCTCAAGCAACCAGCAAAAATTTTAATTTAGATTTGAGGTGCTGCCCAATGCATGCCTTTCATCTCTAGAAATTTTGATGAAAATAACAAATAGGAGGACAACACCAAAAACACTATTATTTGCTGTTTTAACTCTTCTCTCCTTTGATGGACATTTAGTTGTTTTCGTTGTATCAGTGTTACAACTGATCCTGTGGAAATTACAACTCTTGTTTAATAGTTCTTCAGGCTTATACTTCTCATAGTAAAGTTTATTTTTTCAGTACATATTAAATTTGTACTTTGTAACTCTGCTATGTACTGGGATTATAACAGCATACAAAATAGATTTGTTTCATATCTTTAGACTAATGAAAATGGTATTTTCTTTCACCTTTTTTGCTCACTCAAATATTCCCACTTCAACAATTTTTCTGCATCATTAGGTCCTCTTGATATATTAATCCATTTTCTCCCATTCTGTCAGCTCTCTTCAGTCTTTATTTTTCTCTCTATTTAACCGGTCTACTCTCTGGCCTTTCCTTTTCATTTTTTTACCTTCTTTTGCACCCTTTTGTGTTCAGCCTTACATGAATTTGGCCATCTACCACCTGTGTAGACTTGGGCAGCTAAGCACTACTGGAAAGAAGTCATAAAACCAGTTTTATTTATATAGTACAACTATAAATTAATATTCACCATCTTCATCTAGACGTTCAATACTGTCTGACATTCTTACTACATTTCTTTAGTTACCTGTGCCTCCCATTCTAAGTATTATTTTAGATTACATTTATTTTATTTAAAAATAATACCCATTGCATTTTGTTCCACCTTTCACCTCTGCCATTCTCACACTTTTTCTGAGACAAAAATGATATCAGATAGCTAGTTATTCCTTCAATTTTCTTCTACCTGATCTATAAATAAATCTACCTGTATCTAAAGATGTCTTCTTTATCAAGACTAGTCCTTCCTTATGCACTTTAGATCCATTCGTTATTCACTTTGAGTCTTCAGCTTCATCTCTGAAAAACATTTTCAAAGATGAAATACATAAAATGTAATTGCAGATTAGCATTAGCAGATGAAAATTTGCTTTCAATTTTAATGATAGTAAACACTGTAAACCTCAATTAAGAAAAATGTCTCCCTCAGAAAGAATTTTTCTTCTAATTAGTAAACAAAAAATTATATTAAATTATTATTAGTATATTTTACAATTCTGTAATTAAAAATTTTGTGGAAATTTGCTTTTTCTCTTATTATGTAACTACTTACCTACATAATATCTTCAGTTTTGCCACAGCATCTAAAATATTTACTGTTCTGACACTTTATAGAAAAGTTGCTTACCTCAGGTCTAGGCCACTTAACTGGGATGGTGGGATGGAGAAAAGTGGATAAAAAGAGTTTCACGAATAGAAGATACAATTTGGTGATTAATTAGAGGTTGATGGGTGAAGGAGAACAAGTTCAGAATGATTCCTAGGTTTCTGGGTAAAGAGAGAAAGGCCTTCATTTTGTCCTGGCAGAGAATATGATGATGAACATTTCATTTAGCTACATTGGTTTCATTAGTAGTAGATGTAAAGAATTATATTGCTTATTCTTTTTAAAAAATACAGCTTTATTGATATATAATTCATATACTGTACAATTCCCCCATATAAAGTGAGTAAATCAATGGTTTTTAATGTATTTGTAGGATTGTGCAACCATCACCACCATCTAATTTTAGAACATTTTCCTCCTTTCCCAAAGAAGCCTCTGTCCCCATTACAGTCAATTCCCATTCTTTCTCTCTTCCATTTCCCAAATCACTAATGTACCCTTTTCTTTTTGTTTCTCTAGATTTGTCTGTCATGGATATTTCATATAAATGGAATCATAATTTGTCGTCTTTTGTTACTGGCTTCTTTCATTTAATATAATGTTTTCAGGGTTTGTTCATGTTGTAACATGTATCAGAATTTCATTCCCTTTTATGGTTGAACAGTATTCTGTTGTATGGATATATCACATTTTATCCACTCATCACTTGTTTGGCAATTGGGGCTTTTCTGCTTTGGGGTATTATGAGTAATTCTGCTGTGAATCTCTATGTACAAATTTTTGTTTGGATGTTATGTTTTCATTTGAGGTGGGGGATATATACCTACCGGTGGAATTGGTGGACCATTTTGACAAATTTATGATAACTTTCTTAGGAGCTGCCAAATTATTTGCCAAAGCAGCTGTGCTATTTTATGTGCCTACCAGCAATATATTTGGATTCCAGTTTTTCTACATCCTCACCAATACTTGTTATTATTTTTAAAATTACTATTATACCTACCCTGTTGGGTGTGTCTCTTATACATTTATTCTTGACTTTTAGAAAGATTTGTAAAACACCAAGTTAACATTATGCAAAGATGCTAGATGCATGAGAAAATAACATGGATGTAAAGTGGTTAGCAACTGAGCTATTGTTTATAATAATTCTGAACCTTATTTTCATATCATGGTTTTAGTTACAGTGAAATATTTGTTGACATTTATTTTCTTCTTTTAAAACCACTTTTACATATTGATCTCCTTTCCATTATAGTGATTTTTTTTTTCTAGTAAAGTTATATTTCCTCCCTAGGAGTACTTCTTTGATTCCAGAGTATTAACAGATGGAGAACTGGCTCCCAATGATCGATGTTGCCGTGTGTGTGGAAAAATAGGCCACTACATGAAAGACTGCCCTAAAAGGAGAAGGTTGGCAAATAATTTTATATCAGTATTACAGGGAAAATAAATGGGAGGCCAATTGTAGCTGTCACTGTGTTCAGCTATGTTTATGTGAGAAAGTTCAGGGCTTTAAAATGGACCTTAGATAAAAACGTATTTGAATGGAATTTTAGAATAGAGTTAGATTTACTTGTGGTATAGTGGTTCCTCATAACGTTCATTTGTTCATTTATTCATTAATCCATTCAGATGTTTTATTTTTATTTTTACTTTTTTTAATTAACAAAGCATTTATTGACACCTACTGTATGCTGGAAACTGAAAAATAAATGACCAAGACAAGAGGTTCTTGCTGAGGACCTCACATTAATGCAAACAAATAATTAAAATATAATTAACTGAATTTTTGAGGTATATAATGTGAGGTGTACCTACATAATGTATACCGTGAGGAATATGCATCCTGTACAACCCCTGAAAATATTAATATATCTATGAAATATACTTTCCTGTGTTCTGTGTATGGATTGTGTTTAATAGGCCAGGAAATTTCCTTCTTTAGTCATCAAATCTTAATATAAAGAACTTAGAACTTTTCAAACAGTGCAAACTCCTAGTTTCTACCACTGCTCTTTACTGACTGTTAAATTTAGGCAAGACACTTAAACCTTCTTTAAGCCCCAGTTTCTTCTCCTGTAAAATAAAAAATAATAAATATCAACCTCTAAAGATTGTTATTACAAGACTAAAATTGGATATTAAAAGTTTATATTTTCTTACAAAACTGTTGGGATACCAGTTTTTAGTAGGTGTGCTATAAATGTGAGTTCCCTTGCCTTCAAAAAGATGCATGAAACATGGGCATGTTAGTCCCTTTAATTGTGAGACTCTTGTGTAGATTAGCTTGTTCTGTGACTCACTCAATTTACAAGTCCCTAGCCCCACATTATTGGTATCAGCAGTTTACTGTTTAGACTAAAGAAGAAAGACAGTGAAGAAGAGAAGGAAGGGAATGAAGAGGAAAAAGACTCCCGAGACCTTGACCATGATACTCGAGACTTTAGAGACCCCAGAGACCTCAGATGTTTTATATGTGGAGATGCAGGACATGTACGAAGGGAGTGCCCAGAGGTCAAGCTGGCCCGTCAGAGGAATAGCAGTGTGGCAGGTAAATTGAAAAGGTTAAAAATAATTTCTGGTGGAAATAATTTCTGTTGATATTATTCTAAGAACACTCTCTATTTCAAACCTAGCTGTATGATTTTGGACCTTACAATTTTTTAAAGTGATACAATTTAGACTTATTTTGAATAATACTTGGTTATGTTCACTATCGAGTTCTTAACAGTCTTTTGTATTCAGTCAACTCCCTCTAAGTATTCTTTAGATTTGAGTCACACACTATTTCTCTCAGTATCTAAAGTTAACAGAAATTAATGAGAGGTTTGTTTTCTGGGAACATATAGGAGAAATTATATCTCTTCCCACTGCTGTTATGAGAGAGGGAGAGCTGTTCCTTTTATATTTTACAAGGAATTTTAAGAATTAGAAACCCAAATGAGAGTTTATTGAAAGGAAAAGGAATGTTTGAGAACTGATGATTTTCATTTATTCAGATTCTTATCCCAGAAGGCATTTTCTTAAATATATTGTCTCCTTTAGAAAAGCAGTGCGACATTTGTTCTTGTTTCTAGGACTAGTGTATTTTTTCTTTTTGATGATCAGGATTGAAAAATGGCTTTAAAAAGTAGTTGTTTTAAGTCCTTTGTTAACATAATTATAGTTTAAAAGTCCAAGTTTATAGATGATCAGAGAGATTTGAGGCTTCTTACAAAAGAATCAAGTTTTTTAATTGTCATTTCTCTGCTGTTTTCTTTTTCTATTGATTTTTTCTTTCTGATGTCTTCTCTTAGCAGCCCAGTTGGTCCGCAACCTTGTAAATGCCCAACAAGTGGCTGGTTCATCCCAGCAACAGGGTGATCAGTCCATAAGGACTAGACAGTCCTCAGAATGTGTAAGTACTCTGTTGCAAATGGGTTAGTCTTGGCAGGACGATAGCACTATGTTGGGTGGATATTAGGGTTCGTCTTTCAGAGTGGCAAATATAGTCTTCCAGATTACATAGTGCCTTGTAGAGGCGTTCCTGCAAAAGCGTTAGAGGTGGTAAGAGCATTACTTTTGGAGTAATGTAGATCTGGGTTTATATCTATGAGCAATCTTCTTATCATCAGTGACTGTGCTTCCTTATCAGACTGTTTTCTATTTACCTTTGAGACTTAGCTTAAGGTCATTTCTTTTGGGAAGCTTTCCATGATTTCCTCTTTCTTTCATCTTATCTTCCCTCTGCTCAAAGTGGGTTTAGGTATTCATGCTCTGTGATTTCATTATGCACTGTACATTATTATATTCTTTATCATAGTGCTCATCATACTTTATTGTGATTGCTTATGTAATCTTTATCTACTCCTCTTCCTTTCCCCCTGCAAACTTTAAGCACCATAAGGGGATACATGTTACTATTAGAATAATGCCTAGTACATAACTGACTCTCAGTAAATACTTGTTGAATGACTCAGTGAAAGTGACTATGAGATAGTTAGATGTAAACTTCTAGTTACAATTGGAAATTGTAACCCTCTCTTTCTTCAGGCATTAAAAAGGTTTATGAAGGGGGTTCCCTTGTGGTGTAGTGGCTAGGCTTTGGCACTCTCAGCGCCACAGCCTGGGTTTGACACTCAGCCAGGGAACCACCAAAACAAGCAAACAAACAAAGAAAAACAAAACAAATAAACAATAGGTTTATGAAATAATGTCTATGTAAGAGACGGTTTGAGGACCTTGGGAAAAGTTCTACTTTCATGTAAAAAGCAGTTCTGTTATTTGTTGTTATGTGTACCATAGAGTTGCTTATATTCTTCTTAATGAAATAACTCTAAAATTTTATATTTTGAAAATCTGCTTTTATGAAATTAAGATGTTTGTAAATTAATTTAAAAATGTATCTTTTTCTCTTTGCAGTCCGATTCACCATCTTATTCTCCTCAGCCCCAGCCATTTCCACAGAACTCCCAATCAACTGCCATTACCCAGCCTCCATCCCAACCAGGATCCCAACCCAAACTTGGCCCACCACAGCAGGGAACCCAGCCCCCACATCAGGTCCAGATGCCTATGTATAACTTTCCCCAGTCACCACCAGCTCAGTATTCTCCCATGCACAATATGGGATTGTTGCCAATGCACCCCCTCCAGATCCCTGCCCCATCCTGGCCCATCCATGGCCCAGTGATCCACTCTGCACCAGGCAGTACCCCCAGCAATATTGGCCTGAACGATCCCAGCATCATCTTTGCACAGCCTGCTGCCAGACCTGTGGCGATCCCTAGTTCCTCTCATGATGGACACTGGCCTCGTACTGTGGCTCCAAATTCCCTGGTGAACAACGGGACAGTGGGGAATTCTGGTAATCCTTCCTTCTCTTGTATATCTGTCTGTCTCTAGAAGAGTTGGTTGATTAGATTATTGGTTAAACCTAGGGAAATAAATATGAAGAAAAAGATGGCAGGAAGTATTTGTGGATGGGCAGTATAGGATTTGATAGAGTATGGGCTATGGATTCAGACTTCCTGGATTTGAATCCTGGCTCTGCCATTTATTATGTGGCATTGGGCAGTTGCTTAATCTCTTTGTACATTCATTTCATCTATATAATAGGGATAGTAATAGGATCTAACTCACAGGGATATTGTGAATATTAAGTGAGGTAATGTACATAAATGTTATTTATTTAAAATTTCCACTGCAATCCTGCTTTTTGTAGGTATTACTAGCATTTTACATTTGAGGAAATTGAAGGGTTAAGTAATCATCATGCTGTCATAATCATAGTAAACCCAAGATCTTTGCCCTAGACTCTTAACTCCCAGTAAAGCACAGTTCTTTAAAAAGAAAAAGATATTGGTAGCAGTTTGTAGCATTAAAAAAGTAGATTTTTTTCTGATACCTAAATAATAGATACTCATTATAGAACATTTGAAAAAGAAAAATCATCTGTAATCTTAATTCCTAGACGTAATTGCTAAGTAATATTTTGGTCTATTACTATCCAGTCATTTTCTTATATTTGCATATTTAAATAGTTCAGGTTAGTTTTATATCTAGTGTTTTAGTGATAACTATTTTTATTTTAAAAACTATTATGGAAAATTTGAAATGTAAACAAAAGAAGAGAGTAAAGTATAATGACCGTACCCCATTACTCAGCTTTAATAGTTGGCAGTATTTGCTGTTCTTTTATTTGACCCCATTAAAAAATGGCTCAAGTTATTTAATCAAATCTGAGACATTGGACTAAATTTGCTTAGAAATTTTAGTTTTCTCTCTTTAAAAAAATCAAGACTATTACTATACCCAGAATCCTTGTTCCTTTTCCCCTATTTCTCTAAAATTAGTGTTATTGTTCATTTATTTGAATCTGGATTCAAAGAAAGCCTATGTATTGTATGTCGTTACTGTATCTCTTACTTCTACTTTAATTTATAACAGTTCCCCCTCACTATCTTCTTTCCCATATTAACTATTTATTGAAGAAACTGTATAGAGTTTCCCACATTCTGGTGTTGACCGACAGTATTTTTGTTTAACATGTACACCTGCCCCATATTTCTCATAAACTGGTAGTTAGGTCCAGAGGCTGGATTGGATTCAGGTGTTTTTGTTGTTGTTGGCAAGAATCTTACTTGTTAGTTAGTCCTATATGTTTTCTATTCTTGCACTTCAGAGGAAACTATCTAGTTGTTCCTCTCAGTCTCTTCTATCCATTATAAAGTTCCTCATTAATTTTTACATAATACTCTTAGCCACCATGAAAAATTATTGTTGCTTGCCATTATTTCACTACAGGTTGTAAAATAATGATTTTTCTGTTTACTATTTGTGATTCTTCTATAAAGAACTTTTCCTCATTAACTACTTGGTTACCCTGAAATATAATTTGTGTAGGAAGTGTAGATTAAAAGCTTGATTCCTTCCCTTTATTAATTTTCAGAAGAATTTTAGTGATGACTTTAAACAAAAGTATGGTATTCCTTAGACCACTGATGGAGTTGGAACAACACAGATAATGTATTTTGCTGAGCAGAAACGCCAGAATGTGAGAACTCAGATTTTCAAGATCAAAGGATATATGGCCATTTTAATGTGACTTCTGCTGCTCTCACTCAACAGATATTGCATATGTGCCATGACATGCACCATGGTAATCATTGAGTTATATAACCATGAAGACAGACCTAGTGTTTTGCCCTTTGTTACATTGGTTCAGTTTTTACAGTTTTAGGTCCGCCCTCTCTTTACCACTAGTTGATATCTGTTTTAGCCTTAATGAATTAATTTACATTCTACAAACACATGATATTATAGTCTCTTACCCCTTGTTGTTTACCTAAGTTGTTCCTCTTACTGGGATATCCTCTTCATTACTTTTCTTGCTTGCTCTCACTACCTCCTGCTTTGCTTCAATACTTGACTAATTCACTCATCCTCTATTTTTAAAATTCGATCATTTTCTTCAGGAAGCCTTTAACCCTTGCTGAAACTGTATTAGGTATCCTTTGACTCCTCCATGTTTCCTTAATATCCATATCATACTTGTCTTACTACGTTGAAATTGCCTGTTGAATTGTCTGCAGAACACAGTAGACTGAACTTCTAGAGGCTATTTATTCCTTGTCTGTCATTGTCTCTCTGGTGTCCAGTATGGTGCCTGATGTATGGGAGATAATATTATTTATATACTATTACATAAAAACTGTTACTTAGTAAATATTATTTGTTGGGTGGGTATATAACTCCTTGTTAATATTACAGCTAAAATTACTATTATGTAAATATGGGCTGACTGGATGGAAATATATTAAAAGGATAATGGTTGTATTAGACTATGAGGTTTGTGAGTTTTTCCCCTCTTTTTGATATTATCTTTAATGAGTTTGTATACTTGTGTTATGAAAATATTTGGTTGTGAAAAATGGCCAAGGTAGATTAGAATATATTCTTAAAAGCATACCTTTTTATGTTAAAACATTATTTCACAGTTGGTTAGGACCTCAACATGTATACCTAGTCTCATTTGTTTTTTTTTTTTTTTTTTTGTAAACTTAGAGCCCTGCAGCTTAACCTTTTAATTGTAACTTGACTTTATTAACTTTGGTAAACCATCTGCTTTATTTTCCTGGTTACTTCTGAAAAAACTGAGCTTATGAGAATGTGGCTAGAATGGGTTTTAGTTTTCTCTCTCCCTACTCTTCCTTAGTCTATACCTTACTATTAGGAAGTTTAATGAATAAGGGCAGTGTCTTTCAGATTATTTCCTGCTACTTTGTGACCCAGAGTGAGAAAAACAACCAAAAATGATCCAGAAGATTAAGGGGGTACTGTACTTTGAAAGATAGACTTAAAGATCATCGTAAAGGGAAGTAGATTGGTAGTGGTAGTTTGTCATAGAAAGAATAGGATTCATATTTTTTGAGTTCCTACTTACATGCCAGAATTTATGGAAACCACTTTTATTTTTATTATCTAATTTAATCCTGACAGCAACCTAAGGTTCAAAATTGAACCTTAGTAATTTTCGGAACTGGAATTTAAATGTATATCTGTTTGGTTCCAAAGCCCTAGTACTTAACCATTATACCACAGTGTCTCAGCTTCCAATAAATAGGATCTCCTTCCAGGCCAAGATAAAATTCTAGAATAGTTGGCATGGTCTTTAGGATAAAGTGTAAGCTCCTTAATGATGTACTAAGGTTTTTTTGAGCTACAGATTCTACCTACCCATCCAGCCTTTTCTCTTACTACTTCTTCCTTAATCCCCATCTCTGTATTGTCGATTGTTTTGCAGCTCCCCAAACTCTCTTTTCTTTCCTGCTTCTTGGTTTTTGTGCATGCTATTCCTTGCCCCATTTTTGCCTAACTTGCTCCTTGTACTTTAAAACTCAATTTAGTCAATCATTTTAGGAAAGCCTTCTCAGTCCTTGAACAACCTGGTTTTAGCAGCCCCTTTGTAATATCGCCCACTGATCTTTTATAGCATTTAACACATATTAATGTATATGTCTTGTACAGTGGGTGCCAAAAATATGTATACACACTTTAAGAAAGGAAAAAAAACACTTAAAATTTTAATACTCAGTATATACTGATAACAAAAGATGATGAATATAAGTCATGTTTAACTTCTCCAGTTACAGAAAGTGCTCAAAGTGGGTACCATCAGTGTCTAATACATGGATAACATCTCTTAAAATGTGTATACGTATTTTTGGCACCCCTGGTATATGCGCTGTATGAATGATTTGAGCACAATTACAGTGTCTGATTCTTAACAAAAAAAGGTTTTGGATATCCTTTGCATAGCATAGTTCTTTGACCAGTCATAGGTACTTAATAAGTCTTTGTGGAATATATGAACAAACAAACTGACATTTTACAATATGTCTTTCCTTTCTTACTGAAATGCAGAGCCAAGCTTTCCAGGACTGAACCCTCCAATTCCTTGGGAACATGCACCACGTCCCCATTTCCCTCTTTTCCCAGCTTCGTGGCCTTATGGTTTGCATCAAAACTTCATGCATCAGGGAAATGCCAGATTTCAGCCCAACAAACCTTTTTATACTCAAGGTACCATTGCTTACAAATTTGTTAATAAGCTGGGTGGGTTTTGTTCTAGGACAAAGAGCCTTTGTGAAGCCAGGATCTGGGAGAGAAAATGCATGCATTCAGTAAACATTTATTAAGAGAGCATGCTGTGTTTCAGATTGTGCTAGGTGCTTGTTGTTCAAACAAGAATGAAATAAAACCCCCACACTTAATGCATGTTTTATTACAAGAGACATGTAAAATAGACACGAATAGGAATTTAGAAGTGCTGGTAGAGAGAACCGGATATGGATACTAGGGATCAAATCACACAAGATTTTTACATTTGAACTAGATCTTGAAAGAGATACGGGATTTTTTTTTTCCTAGAGATTTTCTAGAGATTAGAGGAATGAAGTGTTCTCAGCTGAGGGAATAATACATGCAAAGTCTCAGAGTTTTCCCTGGCATAATGAGGGGAAAAAAAAGAAAAAAGAAAATAATAGGACTAGAGGATAAGGTAAATGGGAAAGATGTATAGGTGATGAAACTGGAGAAGTTACGCTGAGGCCATATTATGAAGGAGTTTAAACTTAGTACGCAGTCAGTATCTAATATAATTTTTTGAGTCAAGTACTGACATGCTCAAATTTGCTCAGTAAAATTGAGCCTTGAATGGCATTAGAATTCATTATATTTTGTTGGTGCTAATGTACCAATAACTGCTTTAATCCAAGTAATGAATGTTAAAAATTAAGGAGAATGCCAAGGAACTTGTAGAATTTTTATCTAGCCTACTTGCTTTAAAGGTATCTCAGTTCTAATAGGGAATATCTGAGTCTGATTTTCAGCTGTTGGTTAACCTAGTAGTTCAAAAAACTAGTCAGAGTTAATACATTTAAACTTTGGAGTTTAAGAAATTAAAGAAATGCACTCAGGAAATGTTGATTGAATAAAATGATAACATTTAGGGGAAGCCACTGGTATTAGCGTCAGGCTTGATACATTTAGGCCTTCCTAAACCATCCATGTGCTTCTGGGCATCCCTGTATTACGGAGTGGCAGAACTTTGACTATGACTGCTTTCTTCTTCTGAGCAAAGAACTAGGGCAGGGTGGGTTACTACTGGTCATACAAGCCCTTTTGGAGGGGAGAGTCTGAAATTTTTCCCTGGTAGCTTTGTTTTCCTTAATTCCTCCCCTGTCACTTTTTTCTCTCTTTTCTTTTCACATATTCAGATTTCCCTTCCCTCCTTCTTCTCTCCCTCCACCAAATGTTTTGACATGCTTCATTACCACTTTACTATATAAATAGAAAAAAAAAAGAGGATAGCTACAAGTTAATTCTAAAGGGTTGTCAAATAGGCACAAGCCTTTCAGTTTCCTGTCTGTGTTGTGTCCAACAGACAGATGTGCCACCCGTCGGTGTAGAGAGCGTTGTCCCCACCCACCAAGAGGAAACGTGTCGGAGTAACGCGAGTCCATTTTCTTTCAGCTGGTCTACCGATGTACAGCAACCAGCCAATCCTGCTGTCTCAAGGGTATCCGTACCTCAATGTCAGTTACAGTCAGCAGAAAAAGTGACATTTAATGGAAAGCAAAACAAATCAGGTCCTGATTTAAAATTTTAACACATTTAGATAGCTTATTTAAATTCTAAGACTGTTTTTAAAGACTGTATTATTTGTATATAAATATGAACTATAGTTTTTACCAGTATCACCAAATTGAGTGATACAAATTTCATCTATTTTATTACCCTATTTTTAAGGGAATTTTATGTTTTGTTTAACCTTGATGAATTGTATAAACAGAGAATTTAAAAAATTACATTCTTTATTTTCTATTAGCTGTATTCATACTTTGGTTGATTCAGACTTTATATATATTGTTCTTAAGAATTAGGAAAGACTTTCATGTGTTTTAAATTTGTCACTTCTATTCTTTACAGAACCTTGTAGTGCCAAAAACTTTTTAAAAGGTAAAAAAAAATAAAAAATAAAATAAAACTACAACATGAAGATTCAGAATTTTTTTCTTTTACATTCTTATATATTGAAAATATTCAAATTTGGAAAAAAAGTTGCTTTTATTTGTATTTGGAATAATTCTATTTTAAGTTAATAAATCTTTTTGACAATTTGGTTAATTCACCTGGATGAAGGAAATGTAATTCAACAATTCAGAGATTTGTTTTACTCTCAGTGAGTAGAGTATTCTAACTCTAAGACTTAGTTTTAGAAATCCAGAGATCTTTTTGTATCCTTTATTTTATTGGATCTTCACAACACCCATATGAAGTTGATAGAAGAAGATGCTATCTCCATTTTATCATTGAGTAAACTGTGGTGCAAAATAATAAAGTGAATTGCTAAGGTAGCACTTAAATATGTTGGAATTAGAATAGAAACAGATCTTTTGAAGAAGAATTATTAAAAACTGAGAGTGATACAGGCTATTAGAGTGGAGGGATGGTAATTCTTACTTACTGAAGAACTATTATAATAGTATGTGTCAGACTGTCCCTTCTGAGTTCTGTACTATTACCTGGAAAACAGTAATGCCGTGGTAAGTGATTATAACTGAAATTCACACCTGTGTTATTGGTGATAGATTTTTTTTTTAATTCATTTTTATTGTTAGACTTATTGGGGTGACATCTCTTAGCAAGGATTACATAGGTTTCAGGCATACAATTCTACAGTGCATTGTTGGTGATAGATTTTAAAGCTGTTTTTGGTACTGTACATTGAGGTAAAATCATTTTACCTAAACTCCTCAGTTAAAAAGTTTTAGGTTAAATGCTATAGATTTCTTTGGAACTCTCCCAAATAGGTAAAAAGAAATGTACTTTATGGACCATGTGTTAATCTTTGTTGTACTTCATCAGATATGCATTACTTAGGGGACTACCTGGGCTTTTGCCATGTTTTCCAACAAGGAAGATAACTTGAAATCTGTTGCGGGAGGTTAAGGGCTTTCCTGCCGTATTTACAGCCTTAAAAGGGTACTAATTAAATATTAATATTGAGTATATTTACTGTTAGTTTTTCATATTAAAGCTTCAGGTACCCCTCATTCCTGCTAAGTGAGGTAGTTGCTAATTTTGTTTTGTTAATGAGGTTAAAATATGATTTGAAGCATTCAAGATTTTCTTTTAAAGGAAGTGTTCAAGTATTTCATCTCCTTTCAGATCTTAGAAAACAGCTTATGAGGTATACAGGGTGTTCATTTTATTCTACTTTTGTATATATTTGAAATTTTCATTAAAGAGAAAACAATCTGGGAGCATTTGAGATCTTGCTTTCCAGCATGTTATCAGTTTGGATCGAATAAACTCTTATAAATATTAAAAAACAAAAAACCAAAACAACGCAATCAGCAATTAGAGACTGCCCCCAGCTCTGCCTTCCTTCCTAAAGGAAAGCACTATATCCCTTGGCAGAAGGGATTTATGGAACAATAAACCCCAGTAACCTAGGTTTTACTTATATTACAGTATGACATATTATTAGTAATTTTTAGCATCTCAGTTGTCCCTCCTTTAACAATTACCAGTGTTCATTGACTGGTACAGCTGTTCCTAGTTGAAAACTGGAAGACTCTTAGTTTGTAATTTATACAGTAGTAGCTCAGTTTTGTAAGTTTACACAATTTTCTTAGAAGTTGTAAACTTAAAAAAGTTTTTATGAATTCATATTCATTGTAGAGGGGTTGAAAAGTACAAAAACTATTCAGCTTATGGAGAAAACACTTTTTTTTTTTTTTTTTTTTTGATTTTTTATTTTTTATTTTTTTATTTTTTTTTTTTAATTCATTTTTATTGTTAGACTTATTGGGGTGACATCTGTTTTAAGATCCTATTGTTTTGAAATGTTTTGTATAATGTTTAATAACATGGAAACATTAATACTTTCCCTTGCCATTAACGATCATTCAAAAATGTGAATATTTAATCATGTACTATGTAATTTATTTGTTTAATCCCCTAAGATGGACATTTTTGCTATTTTCAGTTTTATTCATTATAAAAAATATATGTAAAATGAAGGGATAAAGCTATTTTTAAATTTTTATTTTTCAATTATAGTTGACATTCAGTATTTATTTAGGTGTCCTGTACAACATAGTCATTAGATATGTATATATCTTATGACATCACCATGAAAAGCTAGTACCCATCTAGCACAATACATAAATATTACAATATTATTGACTATATTCCCGATGCTGTACTTTACATTCCCATGACTATTTCCATAACTGGAAATGTATACATCTTAATCGCTTTCACTTTTTTCACCTATTCCTCTACCCACCAGGCTGACAATCATCAATTTGTTCTCTGTATCTATGAGTTTGTTTCTGTGTTCATGGTTCTTTATTTTGTTTATTAGATTCCACATATAGGTGAAATTATATGGTATTTGTCTTCCTTTGACTTTTTTCACTTAATACCCTCTGGGTCCATCCATGTTGCAAATAGCAACATTTCATTCTTTTTTAATGGCTAATATTTCATTGTATATATGTACCACATCTTTATTTATTTATTGATGGACACTTAAGTTGCTTCCATATCTTAGCTATTATAAATAATGCTTCAGTGAACATAGGGGTGCATATATCTTTTTGAACTATTGTTTTGGATTTCTTTAGATAAATACCAGGAAATGGAATCACTGGATAAGGCAGTTCTAGTTTCAACTTGAGGAATCTCCATAGTGTATATCATAGTAGCCGCTCCCATTTACAATCCCACCATCAATGCACAAGGGTTCTCTTCTCGACATCCTCACCAACATGTTGATTTATTGATAATAGTCATTCCTGACAGATATGAGGTGATATCTCATTGTGGTTTTGATTTGCATTTTCTGATGATTGGTGAGATTGAGCATCTTTTTATGTCTGTTGGCCATCTGTATGTCCTCTTTGGAGTAATGTCTATTCATGTCCTCAGATTGTATTTTTTGATGCTAAGCTATATGACGACTTTATGTATTTTGGATATTAACCCATTAGATATATCATTTGCAAATAAGTTGTCTAGTTCAGTAGATTGCCTTTTTGTTTTGTTGATGGTTCTTTTGTGGTGCCAAAGCTTTTTAGTCTGATAAAGTCCCATTTGTTTATTTTTGCTTTTGTTGTCTTTGCCCTGGGGGACATATCTAAACATTTATTGGTAATACTGGTATCAAAAGAGTTTATTGCCAGGGGGTTCCCTAGTGGTGTAATGGCTAGGCTTCGGCACTCTCAACGCTGCAGCCTGGGTTCGATTCCCAGCCAGGGAGCTACCCTCTGCCAAAAAAAAAAAAAAAAAGTTTATTACCTATATTTTCATTTAGTTTTATGGTTTCAGGTCTTATATTTCAGTCTTTAATTCATTTTGAGTTTATTTTTTTATATATGGTGTAAGAAAGTGGTCTAGTTTAATATTTGGGATAAAGCTGTTTGTGTGTATGTTTTTCTATTATGGTGAATGAGATTCACCATAATATCTGATAAATGAGATTATTAGGTAAAACAGATAAAAGTTCTAAGGTTCTTGTGACATATTGCCAATTTGCAGTTCCAACAAAACAGTATATAAAATATGTTGGTAAGCTTATAAAAAAGCTTTAAATTCCAAACAACTAATTTTTTTCCTTGTAAAGGATAATTTAATTTAAATGTTTATTTAAAAAGGAAAAAAGGATGAACATTAAATAAAACACTCAAAATTCCATCAACCAGAAATAAATACTATTATCTGGTGAACTTCATTCTAACCATCTCTTTTAAACATATAGACATATATACACAGTTTTACCAAAATGCGCTCATATGCTATATTTAGTAAATATAGCCAATTAATTTTACTTGGATTTAAAAGGAAAAAAAATGTGAAAGTGAAGAAATGCTCAACTTTAAAATTTTTTTCTGTAAGAGAATCGAGTTCTAAGTTTCCTCTGAAAATTAAAGACATGAAAACTATTTAATGACTGAAATAATTTTTTTCCTAGCTTCATGTATGTTTTAATTAGAGACAGTATATGACTCCTGTTATGAAAAGTGAAACTAGCACATTTGAGTTCCTCTCCTTCCTGGTTATATTATTCCTATGTAGACAATGATCAGTATTAATGTGAATCTTATAATCATTTCACATGATTTTGGGGGGGGGGGGAAGTTTTTAAAATGTTTAGCACCACTTCTTTTACTGCTTTTTTCCTGAGCCCTTACTTAATTTGATTCATTTGTTGGGTGAATTTAATTATTAGGCAGTTTTTCCCCAGAGTGACTGTATACTATTTTAAGTTCATGCATATTTGATAACGTCTCTTCTCTTTATTATTTAAATACAACTTTGGTTGGGTATAAAATTACTGGCACACTTTCCCTCAGACCTTTGGACCCTTTTGTTTTACTGCCTTACGAAGTTTGCTGTAAGATCTGAGACCTTGATTTTTTTCCTCTCACTATACATGACTTGGTTTCTCTGCTCAGATCCCCATGATTATCTTAAATTCATCAGGATATTTTTTTTATTATTGCTTTTTATTATTTCATGAAATTTTTTATTTGAATTTTTAAAACTTTGATTTGTTAATTTCTGATCAGGATTGTCAATTATGCATATACAGGGTTTCTTGTTTTATCATCTCTATAGCTATTATTATTTTCCATTTATCTCCCCCAGACTACTTTCTCAGTGCCTTCTGTTTATATTTTGTTTTCTGAGGTTTCATTTCTACAGATTTTCAAATCTTATTTTTTTTCATATTCTGCCAAGCTTATTTTCCATCTTTTACTCTCTTTGAACTTGTATGCTTGCATTTAAAAAAAAAATCACTTTGCCGTGTCGCTTTTGAATCTGTGGAGAACTTGTTATTAAATTTTTGGAGGGAGTGACCAGATGTGATCATTCTTTTCTGATTAATGCTTATTTAAACTTAGGTCAGTAATAGAAAATAATGGAAAGAGGTTAGGGGGAATGAGCTTTAAAAGTTGGGTTGTTATATTGGAAGGCTCTCACCAAATCCATTATTTCTTTTGCCCCTGAGAACACATTTCACACTTCATTTCTTAGTATTAAGAAGTCATTGTCCCAATGGCAAGTTTGTTTTGTTTTTTGTTGTTTTTTTGGGTAGTTCCCTGGCTGGGAATTGAACCCAGGCCTCGGCGTTGAGCACACCGAAACCTAGCCATTACACCACCAGGGAAACCCCTGCAATGGCAGATTTTTAAGGTATTAATTCAATTTGTGGGAAGGGAAATCAGTTTAGTAGAGTGCACCCAACTTTATCGGAATGCATTTTGCATAAGGAATATTTTCCTGAAAAATTTTTCAGTACTGAATATGTGTAAAGAGGTTAAGATACAAAATGTGTTGATTTTTATAGGCCATGGTTATAAAGCTACAGTTCCAAGGCCTCATCCAGTAGGGTAGCACAGAGATGACAGAAGATGGCCAGATTTATCCTTAAGCTCCATCTCCTGCAAATCTGTAATTTATCAAAACAATCTCCAGAGAGATGTTCATTGTGTCCCACTCATTGTTATCTTTTTGTACTGATGAGAGAATAGGGACAATTTGCTTCCTGCTATAAGTTAGCTGTGCTACCCCAATTTGATCCAGATTTCACCATATGCCTAAATAAGATGCTTTAAGTTTATAGTTTGAGGAGGTTTATTTCTGTTAAAAAACTGTTGGGGTTTTCTGAGGTAGGTTTTAAATTTTTTATTTTAAAGCGTACTTAAAAGTTTCTAATGATACCCTGGATGATGACTTGGTTGGTCTATAGGTTATTTAAGCCAAGATACCATTGGTAAAGGAAAAACTGCTAGGTCTATAACTGCTAGATGTAAATAGAAGTGCTTATATTTAATTTTTAAAGGCAGTCCTTTATATAATTGTATGCTAAACCCTAATAGCTCTATGGACTTTTATTAGCTGAAATATCTTCTGGAAAGCAATCATTGAGGAATATGAAATCTCAAATATGATTCCAGAATGCTTTAATATTGCTGCAAAAACCCTTTAGTTCAATAGCAAGCAATAGAATCTTTATCCAATGACCAGGTATGGCTTCCTAAGAAACTTGATCCATCTGGTGAGGCAATTGGTCTTCACAATTCTTCCTGGGATCAGAGCTGCAGAAAGTCATTCAATCATTTTCCCATTTTTAAAGGAGGAAAGGTAAGTACAGGTAAACAGAACTTTCCTAGCAAATAGCCCAACACCCTCTTGATTATCAATGCCCATGGATACTTTTTAGTCCTTATTTTGCTTCTTTGCCCTTACACCTACTCCTAATTCTCCTACCTTTCTTAAGGGTTCATTTCAGTGATTGTACTTTTTCCTCTTGCTATTGTTGCTGTTGCCTATGATTGTTAACTGGCTTTTGTTTTTTTACATATACACACATTCCCTGGGCAATTTATCTAATTCTACACATTCCACAATTACCTAAACATTGTTAATTCAGGTCTAGGTTAGTATGCTCATATGCTCATGTCTAGTCCCAATTTCCAGCTGCCTGGGCTTTATCTAGATATGCCATAGCTGTCTCATGTTAACCTTTAAACTGAATGCACTATTTTCAATACTATCACAACTCTTACTACCTCCCCCTCTAAAGCCGTCTCTTCCTGATGTATATTCTGGCTTTGTGAATGGCCCTACCATCCAGTAGTTCAGGTAAAAATCCTGAGTGATATTTTCTTTCCATCAAATCTTTTTAGTCTTGTTGCCCTATTGCTACTGACTAGCCTTGGATAGTATCAGTGCTTATAGGATAAAGGCTGAGCACCCTAATCTGGAATTCAAGGCTTGTGTGGAAGAAGAAACACTATATAAGAGTGCTGTATAAAAGGTGTTAAGTTTTACTGTTTGTTGAACTGTTCAATGTAAATGGATTAAAAGATTCAGAAGAAGCCTTATGTCTGCATTCTTTTCTTTCAAGCTTCTACTAACCAGTTTTCATATTGATTATCTATCTACTGGGTGGGAAAAAAATTGGTGCTAATGTTTTAACTTGATATTTGAATGTAACAGCAGCACAAATCTTAGGATTCTCAAGTTTCAATCATGGAGCAAACCAAAAATGAAACCACAGAAAGATGGGAAAAGGTGTGTCAATTTTAATAATAAAAGTTTCACTAGGCGGCTACATCCTCTCCTTAGCATTCATCCCTTCCACCCCTCAAATCCTTTCTACCCTCATAAACTTGAGTACAGTCAAGGTTGGTTGTACAAAGGGGTTAAAAGCAGTCCTTGGGGAGCATTACCCCTCAAACACTTGGATTAGGATTCAAAAAGAGATACAAAATGCAGCACCTCTTTCATTAAAAAAAAAAAAATAGTGGAGAAACTTTTAGGTAAAAAAAACCTAAAATATTCTCATAGCTGCCTGAGGAGTAGATCTTAATCTTTCCATGTAGACAGATGCCTTTATATTCGAAGGAAGCCATTTGGACTAAACTCAAACTGAGTTCATTACTCGTTCCCTCTCCGGCTCTTCTTATGGCTTTTCTTAGATCTGAAATGGCAACACATACAAATCGTTAAATTGAACATCTGCAATTGAACATCTGTTCAAGGAGCTGGGCAAGGACTTGAAGACTGGGGTAAGCTGATGGGGATGGAGATACAAATATTCATTAAATGTTCTTGGTGATTTTAGTTTGAGAACAACACAATGAACTGCATGTTGCTATCCAAACTTTACCATTGAGGAAATGACCTCTGAGAGGTTAAGACTGCACCTGACAGTGTATAGCATATAGAGATTTCTAATTAAATGTTTTCAAATGAAAGTGAATTGTCCAATGTCACTCTTCTGTTAAAAGGTGGATGCAAACCCAGGTCTCCTGAGACCAAAGCTATGCCCTTACCACTATCTAAAACTGCAATCCTACAAGCATACATAATTCTAATAATTCTCAGAGCAACAGCCCAATTTTGTCTTTTAATGACAAGAATTCCTTAATATCCCCATTTAAACAAGAAAATATCTGGTCCAACTGAGTTGTGATTGGGGCTTTAATTTATGAATAAAGAGTGAAATCTTTAAGTCAAAACAGAGGTTAATCCATACCTTTCAGGAGACTTTGAGTGGCTCCTGTGTCTGTGACTACGGTGATGACCTGGGGGGAAAACAATTGGATGAATGAGATTCTACTCTCTTCTTTCACTGTCATTTTCACCTCCCCTAACCCCTTCTAGTAACTTAATACTATTTTGGCCCATGCTAGGGATACCTCTGGTTGGTAACAGCTCTCCAAACTGGGCTCTGTGTGTGGTGGGGAGAGAAATGAACCCACTTGATATGCATTCAGGGATTTATGGCTAATCACAGAAATAGCACACTGGGTATTTACCACTATTCTGCTAGGTCTTACTCCTATAGTTTCAGATTGGAAAAAAAAAACAAACAAAGCTCATCCTATCAGCAAAGCTTACAAGTGAGAGTCAAGGTGTGAAGTCTTAATTTTCAAATTCTAAGTCCCAAGAACACAGGCATTCCTGTATTGCAGGAGGTTAACTGCTCCTATTACATTTATTTATTGAGACAACCAACAGCAAAAGGCCCACATGCTATATACCTGGGGACTTGGAGCGGGATCTGTGCCGTCTATCTCGAGACCTGCTGCGGTGCCGTCTTGGACTCTTGCTCCGATGCCTTTCTCGGCGAGGGGAGGGGCTGTGGAAATGACTGGTCAGACTCCTATATATCTCTGATAAATATACTCACAAAATAAGCATCCCCCTCCTCCAAATCCTTATCCTTCATCACAAATCACTGAAGGCCTACCTCCTCCTTTTTGGAGACCGACTCCGCCTATATGGAAAGGAGAGAGGAAGAAGACCTTAGTAAGTGCACTAGGTGGTATAGATTGCAAAAATTGCCCCAATTCTTCACCCAGCTCAGTTAACGTTTTAGCATCATCCCACTCCCAAGTGTGGAATTGGCCATGTGACTTGCTTTGGCTGATGGGATACTTATAGATGTGATACAAGCAGATAGTGGAAACATACTTGCTGATTGGGCTTATTTGCTCTTGAATTCTGACACTGCCATGAGAACATGCCTAACCTAGCCTAGAATGAAACACACATGGAAAAGAGTTGCTCACTCATCCTAGCTAAGGCCACCCACCTTCCACTGGCCAACAGACTGAAAAACAGGTGAGTAAACACAGCATCATAAAAAAACTGCCTACCTAATAAACGTAGCTTATATCACTGACTGCAGACGTGAACTTAAATAGGTGGTGCTTGTCTGCCACTGTGATATGGGTAGCTATTTTGTGGCAATACATTAGGTAAGCAAACATTCTCCACAGACTGGCATTTTTCCTTCCCTGAAGTCCAAATCTATACTCTAGTGCTAAAGTCTCTCTGGAAGGGCAAAATGACTAGGGCCTTACCTTCGGGGAGACCGGCTCCTACTTCTCCTGTAGCGCAGTGTGGGAGAGCGACGGGGCTTATCCAAGTCTCGGTAGCTTCTCCGGCGGTGATCAGGTGATGGTATTCTCTCCAGCTGGAAACAAGATGGGTGAGTGATGAACACAGGCTAATAGAGAGCACCTAGAAACACTGCTTACACACTCCTTCCCATTCTGTTCCAAATTCTCCCTTCAAGGGACTTCTAAATCTGTAGCAATAAGCACTAACAGTGCCCAAACTGTGTTATCTAAATACCATATCTTCTCAGTAAATGGAACCAAGGGCTCCTGGAAAATGGCTAATTCCAGGCTGGGGACAGAAGCTAATGACATGATTAGAATATATTGTAACATCAAAAGCAAGGAATTAGAGAATACTATGATTATATCAAAAGGCCTCATTATATCAAAAGGTCAAGTTGAGGGGTCCCCACTAGCCAAAGATAGGACAATTTGAGCCCCAAGGACAATAATGGTTCAAAACACATATGCTTAAATCCATGCATTCACAATGTTACTAAGAAGAAAAGAGCATTCAACACCTTGGGAGGATACAGTGGAATCAATTCATTTTAAAAACTGAGGGAAAGAATTTATCTTGCCTTTCCTATTTAAATTATACATATGAAAACTTTTCAGCATTATGACTAACAGTGAAAGAACATGACCATGCAGTAGGTACCTTCCCCCCAAACCAGGCTTAGACCTTAAGATGGGTTCAATTACAAACAGTATTTTTTTTGTCCCAAGTTCCTTATTTTAATAGCTACCACTTATTAGGCAATTATACTGTCCCAGTACTATGCTAAGGGCTTTTTGCATATCATCTCGTTCAATGCTCGTAAGTCCTAAGAGAAAGATATCATCATCCTTGCTTTAAAGAGGAGAAAACTGAGATTAGGTAATTTGCACAAGGCCACACATACACATACATACATACATACATACATACATATATATATATTAGAGCTGAGATGAATCTAGGCCTATTTGAAGCCCATACTCTTGAGTGAGTACTGTACTTTTTGGGTTGAAGAATGTTAAAACTTGCAAACAAAACAAAAGAACCATTCCCATCTGCTATAACTATCCCTCCTCCAGCCCTTAAGCTCCCAGGTACCTGACCTTCTCATCTTCTTCTTCCTCCTCTTCACTAGATTCCACGTCATCCATGTCCTCTTCTAGAGCACTAACCCGAGGCTCCAGTTGCTCAGCTTCCTCTAGCACATAGCGTTTCTACAAAGAACACAATGAAAGTTAGGGGACCCTCCTAGCTCCTCTATGTCCTAAAGCCCCAAAAGTGGGCTTCCGGGATTAACAGAAAAACAATAGAACATCTTGAGGCAATTACATTTCAAAGACATCCTAGACAGTACACACTATCTTTTGTCTGTTTTTTTCCCACTCAGCACAGTTATTTTGTAATTCATCCATGCTGTTGTGTATCGGTTATTTGATTTTTACTGCTGAGTAGTACCACTGTATGGATGTACCATAACTTGTTTGTCCATTCACTTATGAACATTTAGAAGGTTTCCAGTTTCTGGCCATAACAAATAAAGCTGTTAGGATTATTTGTGCATAAGTTTTTGTATGGATGTGTGCTTTCATTTCTTGAGTAAATACCTAATGGTGGAATGGCTGGATATACGTGGGCTGTCTGGAAAAATCCAGCCTGTTTTTCATATTATATGGCTGGATACTTTCTGGACAACCTTGTAAGATTAACCTTTTAAAAAAACTGCCAAAATGTTTCCAAAGCAGTTGTACCATTTTGTATTGTCACCATCAGTGTATGGAGACTTGCCATTCTCTCACTCCTCACCAATACTTGGTATGGTTAGTCTGATTTAGTCATTGTAATAGGTATATAGTATGTATTATTATGGTTTTAATTTGCATTTCCCTAATGATTAATGGCACTGAGCATCTTATGTACTATTGACCAATTGTATATTTTCTCTGTTAAAATGTTTGTTAGAATCTTTTGTTCTTTTTTCTATTGGGTTGTCTTTTTGTTATTAAACTCAAGAGTTCTTTAGATGTTGAGATTCAAGACCTACAAATAAATTCTTCTAGACTATGGCTTGCCATTTGAATTTTATTAAGTGTCTTTTGAAAGACAAGTTTTTAGTTTTTATAAAGGCCAATTTATTAAATTTTAATAATTCATGCTTTCTATATCCTATTATAGAAATTTTTGTCAGACCTAAGGTCACTAAGATTTTTCTGTTTTCTTTAGAAATCTCATATTCTTAAGTTTTTATAATTAAGTCTATTATCTCCTTCAAGTTAATTATTTTTCTTTGTTAGCCATATTGGGGTGATACTGATTAAACAAGTTAATTTATATATATATATATATACGTCAGCTAAGGGTGAAGGTTTGTTTTCATGTGGTTACCCAATTGTCCCAGCATCATTTATGGAAAAGATTATTCTTTCTCAATGGTTTTGTCCTGACATCTCTGTAAGAAACCAACTGACCATGTATATATGCATGAGGGCTGTCAGGAAAAAATCCAGCCACTGTCAATATAGCATTGTCATATTACATGGCTAGATACTTTCCAGACAGCTCTCATGTATATATTTATTTCTAGTTCTACTCATCCATTGTCTCTTTTCATGCCAATACAAGACTGTCCTGGTTACTATTACCAAATCTTGAAATCAGTAATGTTTGTCCTCCTACACTGTTCTTTTTCAAAGCTGTTTTGGGTATTCTAGGTCCTTTGCAAATTCATATACATTTTAGAATGAGCTTGTTAAGTTCTACCAAAGTTTACTGGGATTTTGACTGCAATCTATAGATTAATTTGGGAGAATTGACAATGAAACAATTGTAAATCATAGTATAAGATACACACCATGGACATGTCTTTCCATTTATTTAAGTCTTTTTCAATTTCTCTCAGTAATATGATGTTCTGCAGTTTTAAGTATAAGTTTTGTTTATCTTTTGATAAAATGATCCTGAATTTTATTTTTTATGAATAACTTCAATAAAATTTTAAATTCCAGTTGTTCATTGTTAGTATATGAAAGTATAACTGATTTTTGGATTGACTGTGTATTCCACAATTCTGCATAAACAGATAAATGGGTAAAAAGAATGTACTGTATTAATTCCAAAATGCAAACTAATGTATCATGACAGATGGCATATAAGTGGTTGCTTAGGAGTGAGGGAGAGAAGTGGTAAAGAGGGATTACATAAAAAGTGAAGTGGAAGCTTTTTGGAGTGATGGGTGTATTCGCTATTCTTGATTGTGATGATAGCTTCAATGGTGTAAGCATATTTCAGAACTTACCAAACCATACACATTAAATGTATGGAGTTTATTCTATGTCAATTATACTTTAATAGAGCCATTTAAAGAAAAAAAGGCTTTGTTCAAATGAAATCTCATTCTCAAGCCCATAATGTAACTTGAGAGGAAAAGGGAGCTGCCCTGGTTGGGGTATGTGAGGCTGTCTTCTCTTACTCCTCTCAGTAGCCTTAAAACAGTCCCACAGGGCAGTTTAAAGGCTACTGAGGTTGTCTAATTTCCTAATTTTAGAGATGGGAAAATAAGACCAGGTCCCATACTAGTCAGCTGTAATAACAACCCAGAAACTTAGGTCTTTTAATTCCCTGTTCAGTCTTCTCTCCACTCTCCAGAAATCTCCCTATATCTCTCTACATTCCCTCTCTCTTTAGGCTACCAACTGTTATCTGTTTTCCCTTTGTATTTTCAAAAGTATTTTTAAAATCATACTCTGTAAAAACTGTTCCAGAAAGGTGCTCCATAGACAATCATTTATCTCTAGGAAAGGGAGGCAGGATGATTACAGTGGTATTTTAGGGGTCAAGGTTTTAGTCTTCTACTCCTGACCCTCCTTTTATCTGTTTTATATCCTGAATTTTTATATGAAGATCAATTTGTAAAAAGATATCCACAAAGTTAAAAAATCTACCCTAGCTACAATCTCCTTGATATAACATTTTAAAGAAGTTTTCCTGTGTTAATTATTCATTTTTAAAGCCCTACCCTTCAATAATCTGCTTTCCTCTCACTCCCAATCCCCTATCTTTTTCATAGACGTGAAGACTACTTATTAAGAAGACTCCTGAAATCCATCAGCTTCACTGATTTGTTGTATGTGTGTTTGTCTGTCTGCCTGTTTTAGGTGGGAGAAGGATGACTCAGATATATGACCTTCACCTCTTACCTGTAGCCGGGGCAGAATGATATCACATACTCTCTCACTGTGCAGTAGTTCATCAATGAACTCATCTACATGCATCAGTTCAAACTCTGAAAGAAAAATCGTAAGCTCAAGCAGCGTGGAAATACATTTAGATAGCCAAAATGTAAAAGAAGTGTAAGACTCTGTATGTAAAATAGCTAACAAAGTACTTAGTGTAAAATGTGAATTTCTGCAGGTTCCCTTTCCCTGCACATTCATTAGTGAAGTTACTGCAGTGTGGCAATCACACAGAAGGGACAACTATCAAACCTGGGCTCATACTACAGCCCTTCATCACCACCTATCTTCATTCAACTCACCTTTCTTTATTGAGACCATCTACGTGCCAGGCCTCTTTTAGGAGCTGGGGAAAAATGTGTAAATGCAGCTATCCCAATTAGCAGGAGAGACGAAAGCAAGCACAAATAGTAGTAAACTGTATAGGGGTAATATTCTCGAATAGATTATATAACTAAAGTATAGTTTCTCATGTGGACACACTATGTTTCTGAATACAGAACATAGATCTTATATGGTAAATAGAAAAATTTCCAAATTCCTACAGTAAACATTACCTTAGTTCAGTAGTTCTCAACCGGGGGTGTTTTGCCCCTGGTAACTAGGGCAGGGTAAGTGGTGCTCCTGGCATCTGATGAGTGGAGGCCAGGGATACTGTTCAGTATCTTACAATGCATAGGATAGCTCCCTACAACAAAGAATTATCTAGCCCAAATTGTTAGTAGGATGAGAAACTCTATGTTAATCTAACATAATACAATCATAAATAGTAATTCCATGATGGCCATGACCATGTCCATCTGTTCACACAGTACCTGGTATTAATGTTCACATTTACTATGTATTTATTCAATGAATGAATGAATAAGTTAACGAAGTTTAAAGTATAATACCACGTTCTTAACCTTCAAACTGCTTAATAGCACATGTAGAAGGGAAAGGCAAATGTCACCAAACTTACATGGCACTGAGTGAGAAAAGGTTTTGATTGCATAATCCCATATCCCACTTTACCATTCAAGGTGTCTCTTTCTAAAAGGTATAGAGCTGCCCATTTTATTTTTCAGTGGGACTCCGATATAAGTATAAGCAAATACACTTAGTCTATGAGGGCTGTCCGAAAAGTACCCAGCCATGTACTATGAAAAATAGAGGCATTTATGACAGGATTTTTTCCAGACAGCCCTCATATATACTGCAGTGTGAAATATAGTGCTAGAGGAGTAGCCTAATGGACTACTCCCCACAAGAGAAATGAAGGGAAGCACTCACAATGTATGTGACAATGTGAGGATAGAGATATTGGTGAAATAAAAAATGGCTCAGGGACCAAGATCCAGTCACGTGGTACCATTCTCACCTCCATTTCGGTTCTGGCTCTTGATTTTTCTATAGTCGTTGTATAGAGGCTCCAAATACTTGTAGCAATCAATTGCAGTGCCTGTCAGCCTCATGTAAAGTGCTCCCAACATGCGGACATACCTGACCAAATAAATGAAAGTGAAACAACAGGCCCTAAAAAGTTCTAAAAGGTTCTAAAAGTTTATCCTAAAAAGTTTCTGAGTTTTACAATTGGCTTTTCTCATAATAGTGGATAAACAAGTTTTTTCTGTCTCTGTGGCAGATGAGAAAGGTGCAATTTTAGAGACAGCCTAGGGCAATAGAAAGAGCTAAAATATGGAGACCTGGGTTCAAGTTCCATTCTACCACTGAACTGGTTGTGGGAACTTGGGAGATGTTGTTAAACTTTCAGAGTCTATTATATCATCTGCAAAACTAAGATAGAATCTATTTATCACATAGCATTAGTCCAAAACATCAAATGAGATGCTGAATTTAACAACAAAGTGTAAGATATATTTACTAACAATGTAAGAACTAATACATATAGACATGAATATAAAAATTGTTGCCAGGTAACAGAATGCTGCCTCTGGAAAAAAAGTTAAAGTCAACTGAGTTCAAATTCTGATTCCATTATCTATTAACTTCCTAACACTGGGCAAGTTACTTGCTTTCTGAATCCTTGTAAAATGCAGATGATAGCATCTAATTGCTGGCTTTACGTATTAAGTAAGAAATGTGTGTGAAGTGCTAAGCATAGCACACAGCACACAGTAAATGCCTAATAAAAGTTAGCTATTTTCTAGCTCTTAAAGTTTTGTAAGATTCCTCCCTTTACCCTTTCTCTTATATCCAACTACCCATTCGAATCTCTACTTAGATAACAGACTAGCAAAGAATATGGGCTCTGAATTCAGCTTTGTCACTTACTGGCTGTTTGACCTTGGGGAAATTTCTTAATCTCTTTATGCCTAAATTTCCTCCCCTGTAAATGGGTATAATAATTTTACAGGGTTATTATGAAAGTTAAATAAATTATTGTATGTAAATCCCTTAGAATAGAGGGTGACACATAGTAAACTATTGTTGTGTCTGTCTCTTATACTTGCCTGTAAGCTCCTTGAGAATGGATAATTAAAATAAGAGTAGTTGATAGTTTTGGAGTGTTCACCATATGAGATACACTGTGTTGTTAGATTTACAGCACTATCTTTAACCTTCATATCATTCCTGGGTTGATACTACTGCCTTTATTTTATAGGTAAAGAAAATAAAGCTTACAGGGGGTTCCCTGGTGGTGTAGTGGCTAGGCTTTGGCGCTCAACGCTGTGGCCTAGGTTCAATTCCCAGCCAAGGAACTACGCTCCTCATCCCCCCCCCCCCAAAAAAAAAGCTTAGAAAGTTAAGTAACTTCTCTAAGGTAAGAGTAACAAAATCTGGAAATGAAGTTACCATGACTGAAAAAGTAAAGATCAATATAATCAAAACAGGCAAAGTACAAACTCAACGAGTTAAAGAGCAAAATTCTAGAGTGGAACTCCCTGCGGAAATGAAATACATTGTTATTACTTCTCTTAACCAAAGCCAAATTCTGGACTAGTGAAATTGAAGCTTTTATATTAGCTAGTTAACATTTCACTCACTTGAAGTCTTCATTTTTTATGAACTCAACAATAATATCCTTCTCCGGTTGAATCTGAAGCATCTTCAAGGTCAAACACAGAAAGGGAGTTGGCTTTATGTTGCCACCATAGACGCCACCCACAAACCTTAACTCCATGGCTTTATCAACTACAAGTTCAGCTAAAACAAACAAACAAACAAACAAACAAAAATAGAGTGGCATCTCAGTCATAGTAAGGTTAAGGGTTTCCCAGTTTGAAGTGGAGAGAAGTTAGTTTAAGATTTGGTGATCCGGCATACTAATCAACATTTTAATATTAGAAGAACAAATTATTATAACTATTATAATATTAGAACAAATTAGTAGTTACAATAATAAATGATGAGGATTATGCATTGATGGATACTATGCCAGGTAATCTGCTAAACATTTCATATTATCTCATTTAATCTTTACAACAAGCCATGAGGTAAATTCTAGCACTGTTTTCAACTAAGGAAAATGAGGGCAAAGAAAATTAAGTGACTTGCTCAAGGTCCATAGCCACAAAGTCAGTCCTGGATTTAAATCAAACCAGTCTAACTTCAGAACCTACTTTTGTCAGCATCATGTTAGGGGAAAAATTCCCAGATTAGGAGTTAAAAGTGTCAACATAAGAATGTCCAAACCTGTAGAAAATTTTTGTAAGAGTTTATTTGAGCCAAACTGATGATATGCTGGGAAGCAAGATCTCAAATGCTCTGGAGAATGACAGTTTTGCAGTTCTTATACATTTGGAATTAGGGACGATTACATGATGGTAAGAGAAAGCAAGGTGGGGAAATCTCTATTATTAAATTACAAGATAGTGAAGATTATGTGCTTCTAAAAAGAGGATTATTCTGACATTTCAAAGGTGTGTTAACCTAGATGCACTAGAACCAGGCCAGGGCTTACTTAGGGCAAAGGTAAACCTTTAATTTAACTAAAGAAGTTACATGCCTGGGGTATCACTACTCACAATGAAACGAATCTGAAGGCACCTACATGTACACGATGTAACTATGTTATGGAGATCATCCAAGGAGAGAACTATGGAATGTGAAATATGATTCGTCCATGGAACCCCAGATAAGGTGGTAGCAGCAGCACTAATAGCACAGTATGTGACAGTGATAAAAACTAGCACTACTAATACCATTAATAAACACTGATTACTTTGTATCAATATACGAGGGCTGTCCGAAAGAAATTCAGCCATAATTGCCTCTATTTTTCATATTACATGGCTGGATACTTTCCGGACAGCCCTCGTATACCTGTACCTATACCAAATACTTTTTATACGTTATTGCATTTAATGATTAGAACCCTTGGGGGGAGTATTATTATACTCGTTTCACAGTCGAGGGAGCCATGGCTCACTGCAGTACTAGCTACTAAAAAGAGAAGCCAGAATTTGAACAAAGATGAAAAGACTACCTGGAAGACTTCTCTGAAGAACTGATAAAATACTAGAACTCGAACGTGAAAATACTGCAAGTGATCCAGATTTAGGGATAGTAAAATCATGGATTTGGTTAAGGGCAAGCCGACTTTCCTTTAATACCTTCCGAGGTCCCCGAACTTAACACTGTTTGGAACCCAACAAATTATCATTAAAATATGGAATGACGCAAAGAACCCAACCGAGACACCCTTCGGAACAAGGCCCTATCATCTGTGTGCCCAAAGCCCAACACAAGTCTAGGCACCCAGTAGGCACTCAAGGAAATGAATGACAGGTTCCCCTCCAGTCTCACCTCCAGGGGGCCAGTCCTAACGGCGCCCTGGGCCACACAACGGCCGATGAGGGGGTCGGAGCGCGACCACTCACCCGTAAGTCCAAAGCACTCCTCTTTCCAGTACTTAGACTCATAGATTCGCGTCCGAATGATCTTCTCCACCAGATATTGAGGGTTAGTGCCGTGGATGCTATGCGCATCCTTCACTGTGCGGTTCGCCATTTTAGAACGCCTCCAGTTCCATTTCCGTCGGGTCCTTTAGTGCGTCACTTCCACGTTAAAAAAAAAAAATCAGTGAGAAATGGAGGAAAGTAGAGGAAGTCTCATTTAAAATTGCTTAGGCGACCATCTTGAAACGGGAAATGCTGCTGAGTAAGGTACACCCACCAACAGCGTCGCCGCAGGTAGCAATGATGGCCTCTGGACGTCGGCGTACGTACGTCATGCGTTCCCTCTTAGGTGGGCGGGACGGGAGGGCTGGCTGGTGACGGGACGTAAGACAGCCTGGGGGCGGGGCCACGACGTTCGGCGCGAAATTTTCTTTTCTCCACCTTCTTTCCATTCCTAGCGAGGACGTGGCTTCGGCTGTAGTGTACGTCTTGGTGTCTGCAAGAGGAGTCCATCTGGTGTAGGTGAGTGTTGCTGCAGCTCCACGAGCTCTGAAGCGGAGACGGTGAGAAGTGGAGGGCTTGAGCCTAGTTTTAGGAAGGTTCGGCGCCCGGCGAGTTTGGCGTCCGGCGGGGGACCTGAGTTGTGGGGACTGAGGGAGTTTGTTCTTTGTAGACTCACTCAGTCATTGATTCATCCAGCAGATATTTACTTAGCCATTGATAAGTGCCAAGCCTGTTCTAAGCTCATTAGGAGCGTTCTGTTCCCACAGCCGGAGTGCTAAAAGTTTTCCCGCTCCACCAGGGACTTGCGAGCCCGAAGCCAGCAGCATAGAAGCATGAGCATTGCTACCTTCAGTGTCTTGAGACTTTTAGTAATGATCTTAACCATCCCTTCTATCTGCGTTGCCCTTATGGAGCATCGTGCCTTTCCCTCCTTTGAGCGGTAGGGTAGCAAGCAGCACAGGGAAGATGGAGCAGTAGAAGTTACTACCCCATTTTACCAATGAAGCAGTTGCGCTGAGAGAGAGACTTGTTTGGGTCGCTTTTTGTGACTAAGCGGCCTGGACTCCTACCCTGGTCTATTTCCAGTTGCGATGCTCTTAGCTGCAGGGCACTCCCATCCCACCTTCTTTCCAGGAGAGAAGTCTAATGGCACCTCTTCTTTATATACTCTAACCCTAGAATAGAAGGGCTTTCTGTTTTGACAGTTGGAAAAAAAACCTGCATTGTTACAATTGTTCTGCTTTATTATTTTAATCTCTTATTGTGCCTAATTTACAAATTAAACTTTATCATAGGTATGTATGCATATGTAGGAAAAAACAGTACATGTGAGTCCAGTAATCCACCGTTTCAGACATCTGCTAGGGGTATTCAAATGTATCTCATGAGGATAAGGGGACTCCTGTACTGGTCCCATTGAACACAGCTGATGTAGAAAAGGAATGTTAAATTTATCTTGACTTTATTTTGAAGGAGGATGCCTGCTTTAGTAAACTAAAATATAGCCTGGAGTTAAAAGAATTGAGAGTATGGATTTGATGCCTTAGGTATATGAAGGCTGTTCGGAAAGTACCCAGCCATGTAATATGAAAAATAGAGGCATTTATGGCTGGATTTTTTCCGTACACACCTCATACATGAGTACTTTATTGGTATGGAGATCGTTCTTCTGTATGCCAATTTTTGGTTTGCAAAAATGTGTATCATAGTCAAAGTAACAAATCGGGCCATTCCAGATTATTTAAGAGTTGTGGAAAGTTTGCTGAGAGATACCAACTTGCCACAAAGCACTCTCGCTGATACTCCATTTTTGTTTTTAATGGCAGAACTTGGTGAGTACTTTGATTTACTTGCATCTTTTATCTGTATCTCAGTAGCCTATTTTGCCTGATTCATTGAGGAAAAGTGAAAAGTTCCAAGTTTACTTCTGACAGTTCTGTGCTACCTGAACCATTAAAAGGAACCTATATTGAAGGTAAGTTAGTGTTACATATTTTCTTGAACATTTATTGAATGAAACACTTGCACTAATTTTTACCAAAAGATTATATGAATCCTAATTCATTTGTTGCTTGAGCACAAGTCTTCTACTTGTTTTTACTCATCAGTCATCTTTGCTGTTTGTTTCTTTCTGCAATGTACTCAATTGAAATTAGATTGATTTCAATAGTACTCTATTGTGAATTATCCTCTTGATGTTCTTAATAGCAGCCATCCAGGCGTCATTTGTAAGCTTTGTATTTACTCATGACTGAATAGCATCTCTTCTTTTTGCTAACTAGTTTCCACAGAGTGTACTAAAAAAATACCTTTTTGGAAAGCAGAAAATCTTATGGGTCAAAATGTTCTCAAATAGAATGTAGAACATAATGCTCTTGAACTTTAGGAAGCCAGCTTGTTTAATCAGGATGTTAATATGCTGTTCTAATTTTGTTGTTTTCAACATAGACTGAAATTTTTGGTCCCATTGTCAGTAATTCAGAATAATTTTGTCAGACTGGATTTAAAAAAAATTTTTTTATCCTAGTTTTGTCCAATTTTAGTTCCATAAGAAAAGAATTGAATTTAGAAGAAAGATTTCTTTTCTTAATTACTTAAAACGTAAGATACTGGGTTGGCATTATTATTAGGTTTAGTTGATTGTAATTTCCAGATTTTAAAGAGGATTGGCATATGTTTGGATTTTTCATTCACATTTCTGTTTTTGTCAGTAAAAATATCTTTTTTCATGTACTTTATTACAAGCATTTCTTTTCAGCTATTCAAAATACTTATATTTACGACCTGTCACTGCAAAGAAAATACCTCTTACAACAGCTGCCAGAGCAGTACAGGTTAGTGACACTTTTTTTTTCTTTTTAAAACAACTTTAATGGGGTATATCATAGAATAAACTGTACATATTTGTAGTATATAGTTTGATCATTTTCACACATGTATATACCTGCAATACCATCACTGAAATCAAAATAAGAAACATACTCCCCTCCAAAAGTTTCCTCCTGGTCTGTAATCCTCTCTAGAGTCCCTTTCCTCTCACCTACCCCATCCACACAGGCCCCTGGCAACTACTGATCTATTTTCTGTCACTAAAGTCAGTTGCATTACTGATTGGATTTTTGAATGTTAAAACAACCTTCCATTTCTGAAATGCACCCACCTTAATCATTACATATTAGCTCTCTTTCTTACATACTTCTGTATTCATTTATCTAACATTTTGCTTAGGATTTTTGCTCCTATATTTATAAATGCAATTGGGCTGCATTTTTTCTTTCTATTGTCCTTGTCATACTTTGCTGTCAAAGTTATGCTGGTCTCATAAAATGGGCTGCAGGGTTTTTCTCTTTTTTCTATTCTGTGGAAGAATTTGTATATGATAAATGTTATGTTTTCGTTAAGTATTTGGTTTGAATCAACCAGCAAAACCAACTGGACCTAGAGATTTCTTTGTGGGAAAGTTTTTAATTGTTGATTCAATTTTAAAATATAGAACTGTTCATTAATTGTTTCTTGTGCTGTCAGAATTTGTAAGATGTATATTTTCTTGACTTTATTGAGATGTAACAAACACAAAGTAATGCACATAATAGTGAGCTTTATAAAACTTGATTTTTTTTTTTTACAAATGTACTATTTATTAATATAAAGTTGCTTATAATATTCTCCTTTGTTTTACTATCTGTAGGTTTTGTAATGTTTTCTCTCTGTTATTCCTGATATTGGTTATTTAAACTTACTCCATTTCTTCATAATTCTATATGGGGGGTTTATAAATTTGTCATTTCTTTTCTTTCTATTTCTTAAGCTTTTTATTAAAATTATAGCTAACATACAATATTATATTAGTTTCAGGTGTACATCATAGTTATTCAACATTTATATACCTAGATAAGTCCAGTAGCCATCTGACCGTGTATCACACTGTCACAATACTATTGACTATATTCCCTATGCTGTACATTACATCCCCATGACTTATTTCTTTTATACCTGGAAATTTGGACCTCTTATTCCCCTTCACATTCCCCTTTTATAATTTTTCAATTACAATTAACATTCAATATTATTTTATATTAATTTTAGGTTATACAGCATAGAGGTTAAATATTTATATAATTTAAGAAGTAATCCCCCCGACTCATCTAGTACCTACCTGGCACTATATATAGTTATTACAATATTATTGACTATATTCCCTTTACTTTACCTCCCTATGATTATCTTGTAACTACGAATTTGGCCACTTCTTACTTCCTTCACCTTTTTCATCCTGCCCACCAATGCCCCTCCCATCTATCACTCCAAAAAGTCCAGTACCCATCTGACACCATACTTAGTTATTATGATGTTATTAACTGTATTCCTTATGCTATAACCTACATTCCTATGACTACTTTGTAACAGCACATTTGTACTTCTTAATCCCTTCCCCTTTTTTATCCAACTCCCCAACCCTCTTTCTGTCTGGCAACCATCAAAATGTTCTCTGTGTATAGGAGTTAGTTTCTGTTTTGTTTATTTTGTCCTTTAGCTTCCACATATAAATGAAATCTTTCTTTTTCTGGCATACTCCAAGTAGCACAACAACCTCCATGTCTGTTCATGCTGCTGCATGTGGCAAGAACCCATTCCCTTCATGGCCAAGCAATATTCCATTGTGTGCATATATGTACCACCTCTTTACCCATTCATTCATTGATGGACACCCAGGCTGACTCCACATCTTGGCCATTGTACACAATGCTGCACAGAACCTATGGATGCACACATCCCCTCGAAGTAGTGTTTTGGGTTTCTTCAAGTAAATACCAAGAAGTGGGATTACTGGGTCCTTCTTTGTCTCTTGTTACAGCCTTTGTTTTAAAGTCTATTTTGTCTGGTATATTATGTATTGCTATCCCAGATTTTTGTTTGTTTGTTTCATTTTCATGAAATATCTTTTTCCATTCTTTTACTTTCAGTCTATGTTTGTGTCTTTTAATCTGAAGTAAGTTTCTTATAGGTGGCGTAGGTAAGGTTCTTGCTTTCTTATTCATTCAGTCCCCCTATGTTTTGATAAGAGCATTTAATCCATTTGCAAGGAAAGTAATTGTTGATACGTAGTTATTGCCAGTGTATTATTCATATTTTTTATCTTTTTTTAATCTTAAATTCCTCTCACTTTCCTCATAATACTGGTTTGATGATGATGAACTTCTTTAGCTTTTTCTTATCTGGGAAGCACTTTATCTGTCCTTCAATTCTAAATGATAACTTTGCTGGGTAGAGTAATCTTGGTTGTAGGTCCTTGCTTTTCATCACTTTGAATATTTTGTGCCAGTCCCTTCTGGACTGCAAAGTTGTTGTTGAGAAATCAGCTGACAATCTTATGGGAGCTCCCTTATCAGTAACTACTTGTCTTTCTCTTGCTGTATTAGGATTCTGTCTTTGTCTTTAACCTTTGCCATTTTAGTTTTAATGTGTCTTGATGTAAGCCTGTTTGGGTTCACCTTGTACCAAACAGGGACTCTCTGCACTTTATGAATCTGTATGAATCTGTATGTCTATTTCCTTCATTGGGTTAGGAAAGTTTTCAGTAATTATTTCTTCAAATAGGTTATCAATCCCTTGCTTTCTTCTCCATCAGGTAACCCCTGTGATATGAATGTTGTTACACTTGATACTGTCCCTGAGGTCTTTAAACATTCCTCTTTTATTTATTTATTTATTTATTTATTTATTTATTTTTGGTGCTGTTCTGTTGGGTGTTTTCTGCTACCTTGTCTTCCAAATTGCTGATTCGATCCTCTGCTTCATCTAGTCTGCTGGTGATTCCTTCCAGTGCATTCTTATTTTAGTTATTGTATTCCTCATTGGTTCTTTCTAAGTCCTTTTTTATGCTTGCTATTTTTTTTTGTTGTTGAAATTCTCACTAAGTTCCTTGAGCATCCTTATAATCATTGTTTTGAACTTTGTATCTGGTAGGTTGCTTGCCTCGATTTTGTTTAGTTCTTTTTTTCTGGAATTTTTCTCCTGTTCTTTCATTTGAGATGCATTTCTTTGTTTTCTCATTACTGCTGCCTCTGTGTTTGTTTCTATGTATTAGGGAGAACTGCTATGTCTCCTAGTCTTGGCTGGGTGGCCTTATGGAGTAGGTACCCTGTGGGCCCCAGTGGCACAGTCTCCTTAGTCACCTGCTTTGGGTGCTCCAGGAGTGTCCCTTGTGTGAGTTGTGTGTGTCCTTCTGGTATAGTAGATCCTTGATTGCTATTGGCACCTCGTTGGGTGGAATTCACCCTTAGTCTGACTGGCTGTGGGGTTTGGTTACATCCACAACTTAGGGACTGCTGTTTGGAGTCTTACTCTTGTGAGCAGGATTTGCCCTGGCAGTTTCTGGTGTCTGTTGAGATTCCCCTTTGGATATGCCACTTGTAGGGCTAATTGGCTGGTGTTCTGCTGTGTTCTGAAGCCAGACTCCAAGTTTGTTGTTTCTTGGGGCCTCTTGAGAGGGGCGTTGGTGCAGGCCCAGGTCACCCACTCTCTGTGGCTGGCCAGGAACTATTTGGTAGGAGCTTCAAAGTAATCTGTGGTTAGTCACTGCCTGTGCTAAATCTGGAGGCATGCGGGAGAGGCCATGCTGTGGATCAAGCGTGGCTTCCACTAGTACTGGATCTGAGGGTAGCTCTGCACCCTGAGGCCTGCTGCCACCTGCTCGCTCCCATAAGGTTCAGCAGCTGATAAAGATGATAAAGCCTTGCTATTTGAGTTGGATGAGACAGGCTTTCAGCGAGTCACTGGAGTGGTACAGAGTTATGGTCATCAGGTTAATGTGGGTTCTGGTTTGTTGCCAGTGCTGAACTTAGAGCTACTCACCAAAAGTCTCAGAGCACACACCAAGGCCATTCGTGTGCCCCCCAGGCCCCTGCTCCCCACCCCACCCCTGCCTTGGGCCCTTGGACCCCTGATAGTTGTCCAAGAAAGAGTGCAATGCAGGCATTGCTTGCTATTGGCCGAGAAAGTGCCTCCAGCATTGGGTGAGTTAGGAGTGGCAGGGTCCCAGAAGGTAACCAGGGTAGAGCCAGCAGATTTGGCCATGGGCCTTGGCGAAGGACTCAACACAGGAAAAAAATGGCACCCAATAGTCCGCAGCACAGAAGGAGGACCCTACACAGGGAAAATGGTGACTGTGCCTCCAGTTCTTTCTCTGAAGCCACACAATTCAATCTCTCCCTGTATGTCTCAGACACCCTCCTGAGTTACTGTCCTTCCACTGAAGCCCAGGGTGAGTGCCTGCACATGAGTAAGTCTGTGCATGGGCCCTTTAAGAGGATGTCTGGGTTTCCCTCAGCCATCTTTCTGTCCTACCCAGATAGTTAGAATCACCACTGTTTTTCACAGTCAGATGTTGTGAGGCTCCTCATCTTGGCACCAGTACTCCAGGCTGGGGAGCCTGGTATGGGGCTGGGGTCCCTTGCTCTTCTAGGAGGAACCTCCATGACTGAGGTATCCCTCTCCATTCTCAACTACCACATAGAGATTTGGGACTGGCAACTTCTGCGTCTCCACCCCACCTATCGGTCTCAACATGACTTCTTTTTTATATTCTTAGTTATAAAGCTTTTGTTCAGCTAGATTTCAGATAGTTCTCCAGATTAATTGTTCTATAATTTAGTTGTAGTTTTAATGTATTCACAGGAGGATACAAGCCCAGTGTTTATCTACTCAGCAATCTTATATCCTTTCTCAACACTTTTTTCTTTTTCTTTTCATGTAAATGGAATAATATGTGTGCATGTGATAAAACCCATTTCGTTCCCCCAAATGCTTCTTGCACGTTTTTGCCTCTATCCCTTGGAATCCTGGTTTCATTCCATCTTATCAATATCTACTCATTCCATATTCAGTTGAGGAAACCCCTTCTGAAGGAAGCCCTTCCTCCCTGAACAGCTAGCTGTAAGACCTGGTCCTCAATTTGCAGTAGTCTATCTGGCTCTTTCTGTTGGTTCTGCACTATTAGTAGTCCTGCACTAAAGGACTACTAATAGTGCAGAGCCAACCATATGGTTCATCCCTTTCTAAATTTTTTTTTTTTTTTTTTTTTTGGTATGTGGGTAGCTCCCTGACCGGAAATCGAACCCAGGCCGCAGCACTGACTGTGCCAGCACTGAAGCCTTAAGCCACTACACCATCAGGGAACTCCCCCTTTCTAAATTTTTTAAGTGTTATTAAGATCTTTATAACTACTGTTCCACTGCAGTTCATTTTCTAGTTGTTAGATGTTTATACTGATCAATTACCTTGTAAGTACTTCTAAACACTTACAGTTTCATTTTTTACATATTGATCCTCCTGTTTCCCTGGATAGGAAAAGATAGATGTAGTATAAGATGTACCCAGATGATTCTAAATTGCTTATGTTTAATCTTCATAGAGCTTCGCTTTTTCTTCAAAGTAAATGTTTTCTAAGTTTGTAATGTGTGGGACTGCTGCTGTGGCAGAAAAGAAGGCTGAACTCATTGAAGGCAAGGATTGTGTCATAGAATCCATCAAAGCATTATCACATTAACTCAGAGTAAGTGACTTTTACACAGGAGCCATGTCATACTACCCTACAAGGCCGAAGAACAGACGAATTTATTCTTGGGTTGGCAGGCCATTGTTGGATCGAAAACTACACTACCTAACCTACAAGTGAGTGATAGAGTACTTTGGTTGTCCTGAAAATATAGCTTCTTCAGGCTAAACTGTTAATAACTTGTACCTCACCTGTTCTGGTTACTACAGATTAAGGATTAAGGAACAGTAAATATGAATTGATTGTAAGGGGAGGTTTTGTTTGATGCAAGAAGATGGGTAGCATAAATAAAGCAGTTAGTGATAGAGGAGAACAATATGTCAGGTTAATAAAATTTGATGTGTATGATAATGTCATGTCTTTTTAAGGTGAGTTCTGTGTAATTCTGCAGGATCACAGAGTACGATTAGATATTACTATGTCTTCCCAGCCCTGGAGATTACTAAACAATTTGACACTGTTATTGGACAGCTTTCATGCATTGGGAAGCCTTTGGTGTTCTTTGCTAATAATTGAGAGCAGTAAGGTTCATATTAAAGCCTCTGGATTAACATTAATGCTAAAACAATTCATTCAACCCATTTCATCTATTGCATGTGAATTAGCTTCCTGGTGGAGAATTGGTCAACAGAAGTAAACTGTTTAGGGGATTTTCCAGTTGGAGAGCACTTTGCTTTGTGCCTGGAGGGTCTGAAGAGCTTAGCCCACCCTAAGTGATTTCCTAACATGTTTCTCTGTTACTTCCTAGAGAAATGAGTGTAATGTTAGAAGATTGCTCAACTGAGATTCACATCCGAGCTGGACAGTTCGTGTTGGTTGAAGGGGATGATGATGAAAATCCGTATGTTGCTAAATTGATTGAGCTGTTTGAAGATGGTGAGTTTGAGCTTGAACTGTTCCTTGTCATGAATACTTGGGAGGTGATAGGGAAGAGGGGCAGTTGCTGATTCCTCTGTTCACAGCAGCATATAGGGTGTGAATCCTAGATTCTGAGGTGGGGTCACTTAAGCACTAGCTGTACCATCTAGTGAACTTTACTCATTAGAGCAGTATTGGATAAAATGGGATTAGGGGCTCAAGAATTTAGCTTTTCTGTTATTTTTTAGGAATGGGTAAAAATGACCATTAAGGCAGGACTTTTAGAATGGAGTGAAAGGATGAATTCAGGAAGAAGGGGTAAGAAAAAAACTAGGTGATTCGCTCTGTGATGAAGACTTGCTCTTTAATTTTGGCATGAGGAAGTTAGTAATGAATTTTGCAAATGTAACTTCTTAATGAGGGAGGAGGTAAGTTGAATTGGGAAGGTATATCAGTTGATGTTCAGTTGGAAACAAAAAATGCTTTAGGTGTTTTACCCAGAAGGACTTCATGTGTTGAAAAGGAAGGAGGAAATAAAGATGGTGTTTCCCAGAGATTAGTAAGTAAAGAAAGCTACTACTGCCCCTAAAGCTAGAGGAGCAAAAGGGAAAGTAGTATGAACCAGAGTCCGAAAGTCCTGACTCACTGCTTCAGCTGATTTTCTGAGCTTTTAACCCTCTGCAAAGTAGAGAAGAGTAAAGAAAAATGGGAATGGGGCTGAGTTTCCAAAAGGAAGATTAAAAGCAAAGATAGCTATTTGAAACTATGCAATACTACCTCTTCCAAGAGGCAGGAGAGGGATGAAGAGGAAGTTACACCTGTGGCAGTTTGTATGCCTAAAAGAAAGAACTGATCCAGTGAGTAAAGATGTTTTTCATTACAGAAATCTGAAGGATATTTGACAGGTATGGAGGAAAAGCTCATTAAGCTAACATCCACTAGGGGGAGCACCTCAGCAGTATGGGTTTTTGTATTTGAAGTACTGACCCTTGTGTACAGATTTTTGAATCCTTGTGTAGTTGGTGCTCCTGTGGATGGCTTTAGTCTATCTGAAGAGAGCTAAGGAATAGAAGAGGTGATGATGATGGTGGCACTAAAGTGTGTGTCCTTTCACTTGGAGCTAATGCTGGTAGGGAGTGATATTAATGGTATATTACAATGATAAAGCTGAACTTTGCAGGCATGTGTTTGCCAGGAGTCTCAGTGGCTGATGCTCAGATTCTTGCCAGAAGTTTTGTTTTTGTGCTGTTGGATAGCTTGTTTATAATCACTGTTTTGCAAGATTTGTTCAGTGCCCTTGATTAGAATTGGTCCTCTCAAATGCCTTTTGTAATCTTTTTTTTTTTTTTTTTTTTTTTTTTTTTATAACAGCACCATTAGGAAGTGGAGCAAAGTGAGAAGAAGATGGGTGCTAGGTTGAGTCAGATTGCTGCTTGGTTGGTTCTGTGACCTTTGACAAATTTTTTAAGGTTCCTGTAACTTGATTACTTTGCCTATAAAAGGGAGATGGCCACTGTACCTACCTTGTATGGTTATTGTAAGGATTAAAAACAATGTATTAATCCATTATCATCAAGTACTTAGCACAGTGTTTGGCACATACATAGCACTTAATAAAATGTTCTTTCATTTTCTTAATCTTCCCTTTTCCACCTCTCACTCCTAGATTTTGAACTTCATTCTAAGAAACGGGCTCGAGTGCAGTGGTTTATTCGATTCCATGAAATCCCTGTCTGTAAACAGCGTTTGCTGGACCGGAAGCCTGCTGAACAGGAGATATTCTGGTATGATTACCCTGCCTGTGACAGCAATATTAATGCTGAGACCATCATTGGCTCTGTGCAGGTAGGTGATACCTTAATTTTCAGTTCTATCTTGAAGCTTATTTCTGGCTGCCTCCTAAACTGTATAACCTCAGGGGCATTACTGGCTCTAATTTACCCCCCAGAGATAAGTTTGTTGCTATTCATCATCTTCCTTGCTTGTCTGCCTATTTCATCTCAATAGATATTTATTGAGAGTACTTACCGTAATGTGTTAGGAGCCTTCTGGAGGCAGTGACATTTAGATTATGACCTGAGGGATAAGGAAGAATTAGCAAATGGACCTCAGTGTGAAATTATATTTAGCTATGATTGTGGCAGGCATGAGGCATTGGGAGGCTGAATATCCTTGCTTAAATGAAGACTTTACCTTCAGGAAATCCATACAAGGAGTGCTAGTTGCTATAGGCATATTTGTATTCATGGGATTTTATGATAAATCAAGTGCCAATGAGCTGTAGGCTGAATTGAGACCCTGGCTTGGATACTAAAACAGGGTTATTCCTTGAGCACTTCAGTCCCAAAATGAGATTAGATCAGGATGGAGATGTGGTCATATGGTGATTAGGTGGGCAGAGAAACTTTGGTCTGGCCTGACTATTCAGATTTTTCAAATCCGTAGGCCTAACATAACATATGCCAAGCTAAATGAGTGAAGGAATGAAAGGCAGATATAGAAATTGAAGCAGCAGATGGGTAGATTTAGAAAGGCAGAGAGGGAAGAAGGTGTTTAGGCAGGAGCACGATAGCTGGAATGAGCAGGACTGTGACAAGCCAAGCTCGACCAGTGATGGAAGGCCATTTTGAAAAGTATTGAGCATTCTGGAGGTAAGGTGGGGCCAGATTTTAGAAGACATTGAAAATCAGTTTAATCTGATCTTGCTATAGTGGGGAGCCATTATAGACTATTGAGCAAGGGCGCATGCTTAGAGAAGTTTTTGTGGGGAAATGTCATGGTTGAATAGAATGGCCTGGAAAAGAAAGCAACATGGGCTATGGATATTAGTGAGGAAGAGCCTGCAGAAATATGCTATGCCATGTTTGTGCCTCTTTAGTTTGGAAAAATAATGTTCCAGCTAAGGGTGCAGATTTAAATGCTTTTTAATCATAGCTATCATGGAGCATTTCTTGGCTATTGGTCCTCATTTCTTCCTCTTCACCTATACTTTCTAAATTCAGGTAGTGGCTTTAGCCCCAGATGAAGAGATACCTATGAATGTGAAAAATAAGAAGACACTCTTTGTGAAACTATCTTGGAATGAGAAGATGTTCAGACCACTATCCCCAGAACTATTTGCAGAATTAGATAAGCTACAAGAAGGCAGTCCTAGAAGCCAGAAGCCTGTGGAAGCCAAGACCAAGAGCACAGAAAGCCCTTCTCGAACCACAGCAGAACATGTGGTTAAAAGGATTGAATCAAGGCACTCCACCTCCAAATCCCATCAAACTCCTACCCATCCGGTCACCCCAAGGGCAAGGAAGAGGCTAGAGCTTGGCAGTAAGTGTGGAATGGGTCACAGTGGGCAATATTGAGGCAAAAAGAATATGATAAAATATTAATTCATGCCACAATATTAAGTTAGGGCAACAGTGGGCCAGGTACTGAATGGACACATATTGAAATATGCATAGCATAAAATTTACCATTTTAATTATTTTTAAGTGCACAGTGTAGTGGTGTTAAATATATTCACATTGTTGTACAACTATCACCACTGTCTTCCAACCATTAAGCAATAACTCCCCATTCCCCCATCCTCTGGCAGCCACCATTCTACTTTCTTTCTCTGAATTTGACCACTTACAATACATCGTAAGTGGTATCATACAGTATTTGTCCTTTTTCTGACTGGTTTATTTGTTGGCATAATATCCTCAAGGTTCATCCATGTTGTATCATGTGTCAAAATTTTGTCTCTTTAGGGCTGAATAATACTCCATTGTACGTGTATACCCCATTTTTGTTTATCTGTGAATGGACATTTTGTGTTACTTCCAATTTTTTGGCTATGAATACAGGTATACAAATATCTGCTCACGTCTCTGCCTTCATTTTGGATATATACCCAGAAGTAGAATTTCTGGATCATATGGTAATTCTATTTTTAATTTTTTGAAGAACCACCATTCTGTTTTCCATAGCAGCTATACCATTTTGCATTCTCACCAGCAGTGCACAGGGTTCCAATTTCTCCACTTCCTCCCCAATACTTGGTATTTTTTGTTTTTGATAGTAGCCATCCTAATAGGTGTGAGATGGTATGTCATTGTTGTATTTCTCTATAATTAGTGATACTGAGCCCTGTACTGAGCTATTTCTTCATGATCTCTGCCATTAAGGTGACATTGCTTTTAGATCACTAGTGGAAGACCTAAGGATATGTATATTTTAAAACCCTTGAAATCATACTGATACTTCTAATCTTAGATCACAGGGCTCTTCCCCTCCTTCCCGTGATTCATAATTGTATCTCTCTGCTTTAGGGTCTCAGTAGCAATCCTGATATACACAAAGAGTTTCACAGTAGTTACACCAATACTCCTACCAGCAATAAAGTTCAAATTTTATTTGCAGTGCTTTATGCCTTTAGAATATATTCCACTGAGGAAATAAAGTAACTGATTAAAATTTTTTCTTCTCATGGAATATTGGTGATACACACTTAGGTTCTTTTATATTTTTTTAAATTTTTAGGGCTTTTCCCATCTTTCATTTTTCAGACATGTAAAACATGGTTAAAGAGTCAAAACTATTTAAAACAAGCATACTCAGAGAAGCCCCACTCCTTTCTTTACCCTCACATCCTATTTCTATCATTTTTTTAGGTAATCAGTTTTATTAGTTTCTAGTTTATCTTTCCTGTGTTTTTGCAAAAATCAGATATATATATAAACACTCACAAACATGCACTCATATACATATAATTTTATTTTCCATTCTTATTCAGTATTCAGTAAGGTAGCATACCAGATACATATCGACGAACTTGGCATGTACACAAAAAATTCAAAAGAACTAATGACACATAATAAGGATGAATTCTCAGAACATCCACAGAGTGACTTTCATCTAAAGTCACTCTGTGGATGTTCTGAGAGTTCATCCTTATTATGTGTCATTAGTTCTTTTGAATTTTTTGTGTACATGCCAAGTTTGTTGGGTATAAGTTATTTCTGAAAGTCACTCTGTGGATGTTCTGAGAGTTCATCCTTATTATGTGTCATTAGTTCTTTTGAATTTTTTGTGTACATGCCAAGTTTGTTGGGTATAAGTTATTTGTATTCTTGATAGCTCCTTATTACACTATGTGTTTAGGAGCTGAACATAAATATATAAAACATTTTGAAAATGCAGAAAACTTATTAAAGAAATAATCTAATATTCCTAGTCAGAAATAATTGCAGTATTTTATAACTTCATTTTGTAGGGTGTTGAAAGTTAGGGTAAGAAACTGACAATGGTTATATTATTAGAGGAGGGAGGATATGATGAAAATAGTTTGATAAAGTGTTTTTGACAGAAAGATGGGAAAATGAGTTATGAATGAGACTGGGACATTGGGACATTTTTATGGTAATCAAGACCTGAGTTGAACTTATGTTTGCCAAAAAATATTAGTAATTTTAGCTTTATTTTCAAAGATCTCTATGATCTGACCCTAGATAACTTTAAAGTGGGGATTATTGAAGCATAATTTACTAATAGCAAAATTTTCCTTTTTAGTCCAACTTTTTTACTTCCTTGGGCCACATTGAAAGAATTGTCTTGGGCCACACATAAAATGCACTGACACTAACCAACGATAGCTGATGAGCTAATGAAAGGTCCGTGCACAATCTTTGTAATATTTTAAGAAAGTTTGTGAATTTGCGTTGGGCCGCATTCAGAGCTGTCCTGGGCCACATGTGGTCTGCGGGCTGTGGGTTGGACAAGCCTGGTAATACAGTTTTATAAGTTTTTGCAAACCCATAGAGTTGTGTGACTACCACTATAATCAAGATACAGAACAATTCAATCACCCAAAAATTCTTTTGTGTTCCTTTGTAGTCAACTATCCCTTCCCTTTCTTCCCAGCCCCTGGTAGTTATGGATCTGTTTTCTGTCTATGGTTCTGCCTTTTCCAGAATGGCACATATGAGGGCTGTCTGGAAAGTATCCAGCCTTGTAATATGACAAAGTTATATTGACAGTGGCTGGATTTTTTTTTTTGTTTTTTTTTTTTTTTTTTTTTTTGCTTTTTGGTATGTGGGTAGCTCCCTGACTGGGAATCGAACCCAGGCCGCAGCGCTGACAGCGCCAACGCCAAAGCCTTAAGCCACTACACCAGCAGGGAACTCCCCTGGATTTTTTCCAGACAGCCCTTGTAAATGGACTCATACTGTATATATCCTTTTGAGTCAGAATCCTTTAACTTAGTGTAATGCATTTGAGATTCATCCATATTGTTGAATATGTCAATAATTTGTTCCTTTTTATTGCTATGTAGTATTCCTATGGATTTATTGCTGTGGATTTATCATAGTTTATCTACTCCCAGTTTAAGTATGGTTGTGTGGTTCCTAGTTTTTGGTGAGATGAAAAAAGCCACCAGAAGCATTCATACACAAGTACTACATGACTCTTCTCATCTGTAGCTACGCCCCACAGCTATGTGCTATGACTAAAGTGAACTACTCTATGCCCAGTGCTTTCCTGCCTCATTGCCTTAGCTCATATAGATCTCTTTTATTTTCACATATCCCTCTTCTTCCCTTTTCAACTTTTGAAATTTTGCCTTTCAAGCTTTATCTCAAAAGCCATCTTTTAGCACTTAGGTGCTTTAGTACAATTATTTTACTTCATATTATAAACATTCATGTATATCACCTCCCCCGATAGACTGGAATGTCTTGTGGTTGGGGACCAGGATTGTCTCATTCAACTTTTGTTTCTTCCAAGCACCTGGCACATATATACTTTGCTATTGTAATACCTCAATTGATATCTGTGAATGAATGGCAGGTTCTTGGTACCTGTAGTCATGGTGAGAGTGGAGCAAATCCAGATGTGGTTCTGTGTATTCACTGAACTCAGCTGATTGCCCCCAATGATCCATCTTTTCTCTATTTGTAGATACAGTTGGAGTTAACAAAAATCTAGGCCTTGGTGTTAATTAGCACAGCCACTGGTATACATTTTTTCAAATGCTATTGATTGGGGCATGAGGATGTACAGTATTATCCCTGGTTGAAAACCACTCTTCTGGTAGATTACTTCAGAGAAATCTGATTGAGCATTTATCTACAAAAGCTGACCTAATAGTTGACTAACTAGGAAAATCATCCATGGAATTGAAAATAGAGACTAAAAATAATAGCTACCTGGCCTGCGTAAAGAAAGCATGGAATACTTCAAAGTATGGATAACATATCTTTGTATAACTTTAATGGATGAATTTATAATGAGATTGGAGGTGTGTATAGCTAGGTATAAAATTCATACATTATGGTGATTCTCTTGGGCTTAGGTTTCCCCAGGACACCTGATACTAGCATTTCCCAGAAGACTTCATTGCCCTCTTTGGATTCTCCCAGAAGAACTAAACGGAAAGTGGATTTCTCTGAGACCACCTCACCGTCTAAGAGGTCTCAGCCTGATGTACGTCAGACCTCATCTCTGGCTCTGAAAGCCCCAGAGAAAACTGGAGAGATCCGATGCTCTCGTACTAAGGAGGACAAGAAGGCTTCACTTGAATGTCACATGATCCTGAGAACCCGAGACCCAGTTTTGAGAACCACAGAGATTATTAGTGAGGAAAGAATGCTTACTCCTTTCAAGGGCGGAAAGAGATCCTCGCTGGTGTGTTCTGTGGTTCTGAGTCCAGAAAAAATCAAAAAGAGGTACTGGGACATTATCCTGCCTCCCACAGAGCAAGTTGTGATCATTAATTAATCTCAAAGGTTTGGGCCCAGGAATCTGCATTTTTGAAATGTTTTTTGAATGATTCTGGTATACCCATCTGTCATTCAGAGATCATTTCTCCAGAAGATAATTTCCCAAACCTGAGTTCCCTCACATTCCTGGGATTTTATTACTTACTGTGGCTCTTTGCCATGTTTTGATGGTCATTTTCTTAGTGTTTTTTTGTTTGTTTTTAAGTGAAAATCATTCTCAAATACATATAATACAAGAAGGTAATGCATCTAGAACAAAGTTTGCAGTTTTGACACTAGATAGTATTTGGGTATAATGGGTTGTACAAGTGATGTGAGAAGCCAGCAATTACACATTTCAGTGTTTGCTGCTCAGAAACTATAGCACCCAGCTCATAATAGGTTTGCTTGATAAATGCTTTATATTTAATTATATAGCTGTATTTAACCTTGAGCCTAGGTGGACAGTGAATTCATAGCTGTGTCAGAAACAAAAGAGAAGAAACTGCCTGGGATTAGTATATTCTAGTCTCTAGTTAGGGAGGTCGTGAGTCTGATTTAAATTATATGCTTTAAGCCAACTTTGATCTCTGGGTTTGAGTCAATCTTCAGTTTTAAACTTTTTAGCAAAAAGTGAGTCTAACTCCTTCCAAAGTAGCTGTAAAAAGACAAGGAGCCTGTCGGTCTACCTAATCATCTTCCAGTACCTTCTGCTGATCCCTAGTGCCAAAACTGCTTTCCGTGACCTTGCTGTGATATCTTGCAGGGAGGCAAATGGACCAGAAGCTCAGGATGAAGCTACCTCTACTATTCATCGTACCCGCAGAAAGAGTTCTCTATTGACTGTGAATCGGATTAGGCAGCAGCTTCGGTAAGAGTGCTTATTGGGGAGTTCCCTGATGGTGTAGCGGCTTAAGGCTTCGGCGCTGGCGCTGTCAGCGCTGCGGCCTGGGTTCAATTCCCAGTCAGGGAGCTACCCACATACCAAAAAGCAAAAAAAAAAAAAAAAAAAAAGAGTGCTTATTGGCAGACAGAAAAACATAACTGCCATCTATGGTATTTATAATTTTGTTTCTTAAAGCCTCTGATAGTTCTTGTTATTTTCTGTTCCATCGAAATTCACCTTTTACCTCGTATGTCTATAATTATATTAATTTCCCATAAATGTAATAGTTTGAAAGGGGCAAGAAACACTCCCCTGGGCTTAGGTGGCTCCCAGGCCCCCATAATCATCACTTCTAGCAAGACTTGGTGGGGTGCCTAAAAGCAAGGACTTTGAGTCTGATAGACTTGGATTTGAAACTGAGCTTTGTCATTTACTATCTGTGTAACCTTGAGAAGTTTTCGTAACTTTTCTAAGCCTCACTTTTTCCTCATCTATAAAATGGGAATAATAATGTACAAGTCACAAAATAATATAAATAAAGGCTTTAGCTTAGCACTGCAGTAGCAAGGAAGTGGATCACACCTGTATTGCTTGGCCACAGGAGAGACTCTACAACACCTGGAATCCACACTGACCTGTTAGGGAGCTTCTTACTGAGACTTCAGACACTAATAATCAGAAAATAATGTGTCCCACCATTTAGGTTTTTAGATAATGGTGAAAATGACCAAGAAGAGGGAGAGTTTCTGCCGGCAGCACAGGCTTCACACTCTAATAGTGAGGAGGAAGAGGCTTCCACACCCCGTCGTCCAAGGGGAACACGAGGCCGTGTGTCCAGGAACCTGCGCTCTTCTGTGAAGTCGTCCTTACAGACCCCCTCCAAGACACCAAAGAAATCAGTAAGGTTCTTTTAGCTTTATTTTCCAGTGAATCATCTATTACCAGAGAATGGGCCCTCCTTGGCACGGTGTCCAGGTTCTTGGAGTCCTGAACAAAGAAGTGAGCAAGATGCAGAAATAAAGTGATGAAGAAATAGTTTATTAAAAGCAGAAAGTACACTCCAAAGAGGCAGGAGCGGCTTGAGCTTCTCAATTAACAAGGCTTTTGTAGTTTTATTCTCTTTACTTGTAAGAGGTTCTGCCTATCTGGGCATGCGACCTTTTGATTGGCATCTTTGATTGACTGAAGGAATTATGTCCCCTTCCTTTAACTGCACATGTTCCTTCCCAGAATGTAGTCTGTTACGGTGATATTAATAAACTTGCATAGGTATGATATTATAATGACAATATAATGAGGCTTAGGTGGAATGGGGGTCATTCTGATCCTTACTGGGCAGGCGCTAGTAACTGGCTTAAACCAGTGGACTTTTGTACCCTACAGCTTACTGTATTAGTTATTTTTTCCTGTAATTTCTCTGTGGTTGCCTAACTTGGGGCAAGAATTACTTGATAATCAGGGTGGTGACTGCTCCAGCAAGGTAGGTCTCATGGGAGGGGTCGTCCCAAGATCCCCCTGTTCTCTCTGCCTACCGCACTTTCCTCTTGAGAGGCGTGATCCCCATAAATCTCTATGGGTAGTTGAAGGACGGGAGGTCTCTTCTGTGTCTGCTTCCTGCTGAATGTGGTCATTGTCTCTGCTTATTGGGGATCCACGGAGCTCTCACTTTATCTGGTCTAAAAGGGAGTAAGTGGTCTCAAGATCCCCCTGAGAGACTGTGTTGACTTCTTTAGTTTGGGATGGGTTGGAAGCCTTGCCAGGGCATCATCTGTATGCCAGTGGTCCCTAGATGAGGAAAAATAGATTCAGTTATTAGATTTAAAAGCATTGGCCTGAGAAGCAGGCCTTCAGAGCCACTGATGCGGATTAGCTGCATGATGGAAAGTCCATCTAGCCCTTTGGACCCTGTGGCCTGTTGACTTTTGGCCATTCAGATGTCGTCACCTATCCAGGAACAGGCTGGGAAGGGTGCTGGGCTGTCATGATTATAATCAGCAAGCACAGATACAAGCACCAGGATAATTAGTCAAAGTCTAGCAAGCACAACTACCTAAAGTTTTGCCAGCACAAATCACAAATTCCAAGATGGTTAACTAAGGCTGGGGATGGGACATTTTGGGGATACAATTAGCAAACACTAATTACAAGTTTTAGAATAATTAGCTAAAGCTGGGGCAAAGGATATCCTGGGAGATCCGGGCTAACAGCCTATTGTTTAAGTCTCAGGGTAACAATCTATTAAGGCTAGAGATTGAGAAAAACTGATTGAGAGGGTGTTTAAGATTAGGGACTAGGAAGAAGGTAAAATTGGGGAGTTAAGAACTAGGGAAGAGGGAACTAAAAGTCCCCATAGTGAAAGGCTCTTTCATTTGGCCCCTGTCACATCCCTCTCTTAATTTAAAAATTGTGATGGCTGGGGTCACACTATTAGTAACAGCTGAATATGAGCAGCCCTGTCATATTCAAATCTATTATAATGTATTTGGAATATTTATGTAGGAAAGGATCTGTGTGAACCCAAGGGCTGTAAATGAATCCAGTAGACAGTGAATTTTGAGTCCAAGTTCCTTTTAAGATACAGAACCAAATGGCTAAGAGCCGAACTTCCAGAGGGAGGGACAAAACCTGGCTCCTTGTCTTTGCATCCAGTAGAGTGCTTTGTGCATAATCAGCACTCGGTGGATATTGAATCCAGGGCTGCTGAGCGACATTGTTGGTTTCGTTGTGCCACTTGATACACCTGAGAAACAGGGAGCACCACTCAGGTATTGACAATGAATTGTGTAACAGTAAGATGGAAAAGATAAATGGATATCTCTTCTGCTTCCTGTGGAATTGCTGAAAGCCATAAGAAAAGAGGGTCTTCCCGTTTCAAATGTTTTTGAGAAATGTTTGGATTAGACAAAGTTAAATTGTTTCATTATCACGTGACTTCTCAAAGCCTTTAATTTATAAATGTCATTGTGACCTTCAAAGAGAGCATTATTTGATCAGAACACTTTTTTCATGGAGCATGTTGTTCTTTGGAATGCAGAAATGCCTAGTTAGACTTTCTAAAGCTGATCTCCATTTTTCCATATCAAGAAAGATGTGATTGGGCTTGAAGTCAAAGAAAGACCTGTAGGAAAGGAAATCCAATAGATTACTTTTGGACTGGGCAGTCTTACCCAGAGTTCTTTATTATGCAAATAGCTTACTTGGGTTCTGGTTTGAGTGCTCAGAAGTGATACAGGGTGTGAGGGCATCTTTAGGATAACAAAAAAATGGTCAGAAGTCCACCCAAGTTTTTGATACCTTCTCAGCAGGGTTTTTTAAACTCCTGTTTTCTCCAAAGTTACTAGATGTTAAACGCTTAAACAGGGTCTCAGTACTTTCTGTGGGAGGAAGAGGTAGAGATAGTGTTATCACTGTATAGTCTGGCTGAAAGCAGAGGGTGGGTAAGTGAAAGGCACCCCTAGATGGGAGTGCTTTGAGGAAACAACATGAAGGGGTAGCAGGCCTGCTCTGGGGAGCCAGCAGCAAGGAAAAAGAGAGTAGGACTGTTAGCCTACACTGAGCAGGGACCCTCGGATTTGGAATGGAAAAATCTGGTGAGCTCTCCAAGTACTGTATTGTGGATTGTGAAAGTCATGGGCTAAGGTTTGACTATATTTTCAAACAAATCTAGGAGCATCCTAAATCAAACCCTATTTATGCCTCCTAACTCTACCTTATATTTGGGCAGAGTGGTTAGGATTTCTTAATAATTTTCTTACCTTTCTTTCAAGGAAATATTTTACTTTTAAATAGTCTTTAATTTACACTTTCATTCATTCTTTCCTCAGATTGACATTGTTTTCAAATCCTAATGCTATGTGTAAATTAGGAAAAAGAAATCGCATTTGGACTATGAACAAAGTATATGTGTAATGCGAGGAGAGAGAAGGGGAATCATGGCACTATATATATATATAAAGGAACTAAGAGGAATTCACTACCTCTCATCGTTTTAGCAGGTCATCAGGAATAAGAGTTGCTGATGTGTCTTGAATGATGTTTTGCTTTGGTTTTTTTCCTTCTGAAATAAGTTCTCTTTTTGAATGCAGCCCAGAATGCCACATCATGCCACTCCCCAGATCCGCAGCCGAAACCTGGCTGCCCAGGAGCCGACCAGCATGCTGGAGGAGGCCCGACTGAGGTATACTGCCTGTGGGCCCCTTTCCGTTAGGGAGAAATAGGCCTCTGTTTCATTCACGTGGAACAGGAGTATCAACAGTGGAGAGTAAATGGATGTGCATGTTTAGAGAGAAGAAACCTCAAAAGCAACGTCAATGCAGACAGGTTCTAGAAGGAATAACCTTCCAGACTACTGCCATCATTTTCTAAGGGATGAAGGATGATTGATTAGTCAGGACACTGCTTCTGAGTTATGGTGCCCTTTAAAACTCTATGGGGACTTTTTCAAAACACGTAAGTATAGATCCTGCCAGAAATCAACTGAATCAGAATCTCTTGTGGTATGAGGTCCCACCCATGTGGTTTGGGGAAAGCTTCCCAAGTGATAATAATACTCCCTTGGTTAGGGCCACTGAGTTGGGCAATTGGGGTGGAGAAAGGGATTTCTTACCTTGGATTTGTGATTAAGGTTTCTTATTAGAAACTATAAATAAGTCTTTTCCATTTATTACTGAGTAGATAGTGCGTGCTTCTACAGTCCTCCTTTTCTCCTATTTAGGCTGCATGTTTCTGCGGTACCTGAGTCTCTTCCCTGTCGGGAACAGGAGTTCCAAGACATCTACAACTTTGTGGAAAGCAAACTCCTTGACCATACTGGAGGGTGAGTCATGCTGAGGTGGCCAGGATGGTCCTGGGAGACAGCCCTGCTAGTATACTACTTATGTGTCGTAGTTCAACCAAACTGTTTTTCCTCAGGGTCAGGAGAACAGGCAAAATTATGGCTGAAAGCTAAAGCTTCTGAAGCAGCTTTTGTTGTCAAAGTAATTCTGTAGGAATAGAAGTTCTGTCTTTCATAGAAAAATGAAACTGGCCTTCTCTAGGTAGGCAGTTTGCATATAGCATTGCTTGTGGAATGAGTGGTTCTCTGTAAACAGGTCCTGTCCTGACCAGACTCTAAGGATGGTCCTTGCTGCCTCCACCTCCATATTTCATTGGTCTCAGTCCTTCCTTCAGGACATATTTGCATACTCCTAACAAGTGATAGTATGAATTAGCTGGCACAGACCTAGCCCATGCGTCTTCTCTTCTTGCCTAGGTGCATGTACATCTCTGGGGTCCCTGGGACAGGGAAGACTGCCACTGTACATGAGGTGATACACTGCCTTCAACAGGCAGCCCAAGCAAAGGATGTTCCTCCCTTCCAATATGTTGAAGTCAATGGCATGAAGCTGACGGAGCCCCACCAAGTCTATGTGCAAATCTTGCAGGTAAGTCAAGCTGTTTGGGCTTTTTAGAAAATAAAGTTTCTTGGTGGCACATGAAAAGGGAAAGATTTTACTTAATCTTATGCATATTACATGTTCTCAGTATGCCAGGAATTATCCTTTGTGTAAAGGCTGCAAGGGCAAGGAAGGCAGAATTCCTGCTCTGAAGGACCTTAAAGTCTAGAGGCTCCATATGAATTCCTGGAAGTCAGTACTTACCAACACGGTGAAAACCATTTGCACACAGGAGGCAGTGTGGCAACCTATAGAAAAGGGAGGGGTTAGATGTAGGCCAGAGTTTGATTCATTGGCTGTTACCTTATAACAAATAATGTCTAGTTATAAATAGGATCATGTAATAATGATTTTGGAGGGGCTTCAAGTACCAGTCTAAGGCTCATTTGCATTTCAATCCCACAGACTGTCTTCTGTTTTGGTGACTTGACTTCTCCTTCTAGGTTAAGGTTAGGCTAGAGTGGAAGGCAGAATACAGGATACTGAAGTCCTCAGACTAAACAGCTTCCTCCATTTGCAGATTTAACTTTCAGCCCAGGGGACTAAAGATCTTAAAATTTGTCACACTTGTTTTCCCCCAATACAGAAGCTGACAGGCCAAAAGGCAACAGCTCACCATGCAGCCAAACTGCTGGCAGAGCGATTTTGCACCCAAGGCTCTTCTCAGGAAACCACTGTGCTGCTTGTGGATGAGGTAAGGTAGTACCCACAGGAGGACTAGAAATGGCATGGTTCTTGACTGGAATGTTCTAGGAGCAAATACTGGGCAGAAGGGAAGTCTTGGCTCCCTTCTTCATTCCTCTGAGCCCGTTCTGTTGTGGTGAGAAGCACATGTTTATTGACTTCCTTGCTGCATTGGTGGTGGAACATGAGAAGCACATGCAGCTAAAACAGTGCTAACAGGTCTTCACTCTGGGGCCTTGGCGTGGTCTCTGTGGTTGACCTGGGATTTTTCTCCCTTTCTCTGGCAGCTCGACCTTCTGTGGACTCAGAAACAAGATGTGATGTACAATCTCTTTGACTGGCCCACTCACAAGGAGGCCCGGCTCGTGGTCCTGACCATTGCCAACACCATGGACCTGCCAGAACGCATTATGATGAATCGGGTGTCCAGCCGACTGGTAGGTCCTAGTGCCATTCTCAAGCTGTTCTTACAGATTCATAAGTTGGGCCAAGGAGTTCCACAAAAATGAGTATATAGGAAATTAAAATAAATGGAAAAAGTAAGAAATGTGGTTTCTGAAATTCTTACCATTTTAAGTTAGAATTAAGAATGTCATCATTGCATGCTTTGCTGCAAACATATCTTGGTGTCCTGCTACCTATGTACTCTTAAACTGCACAGAGCCCTGGAGGTTTAATTATTTTTAAAAACTATTTTAGCACTTACCCTTGCCAGGCAGTGTTAGATGCATAGAGCATAGCATTGAGCAGTCTCTGACCTTGTGGACCCCTGGTTCTGCTGGAAGCACAACATCAGGTCCTTAAAGCATGATGAGTCAAGCTAGGAGCTGTGCCTGTACAGATCACAGAGCTGATGATCCTCCCACCTACTCTAGAGCACCTCTACTTCTAAATGTAGTAGAGTAAAAGGATCTTTTAAACTAAAGGCAAAGTAGCTGAGAACTACTGCCCTGCAAGATACCACTGGCCATCGTCGGTAACAGAGCAGGAAGCACTGGTAGTCCCAGCACAATGTGTAAGTTATTATATGGAACTTGGAAATCAGGTTTGAGGACTAGAGGGTGGTTTTCCACCAGTGCTATCAGAGAAGGCAGTTAATGAACTTGGTCTTCTGTCATCTTGGCTCCCCAGGGTCTCACCAGGATGTCCTTCCAGCCCTATACTCACAGCCAACTGCAGCAGATCCTAGTGTCTCGTCTCAAACATTTAAAGGCCTTTGAGAATGATGCCATCCAGTTGGTAGCCAGGAAGGTAAGTCACCCTCAGGGAGCTCCTCGCTGTGCCAGCAAACCAATTGGCAAGTCTTTGCTGAGCACCTGTGCGTGTGAGGCCCTGTGCTGGGTGCTTTGGGGATGAAGAGAAGTTTAGAAAGTCCTTATGAACAAATAACAAAAGGCAGAAATAAAGTTCTGAAAAATTATTTAACCTTCTTATTGTGTAATTAATTAGAAGGCTATGACTATGGTAGGCTTATATACAAATAAAGATTGATTGATTCAGAAAGCAGGCAGGTTTGTATAGTGAAAAAGGCAATAGTTAGATAGCCAAACCTGGTTTGAATTCTGGCTCTAACACTTAATCGGAGTGTGGAAAGTTATAGGAAAGTTACTATAAAACTTTCTCAGCCTTAGTGTTCCCTGGTGTTGTAGGTGCTGTCAACGCTGCGGCCTGGGTTCGATTCCCAGCCAGGGAACTACCCACATAAAAAACAACAACAACAACAAAACTTTCCCAGCCTCAGTTTTCTTTGAAACAATTAATTCTCACAATGACCCTAGCTACCTCATAGGTGAGAATTAAATTCAGTCATGTTTATAATGTGTCTAGCAAGGCACACACTCCATGGTAGGTAGATATAAGGTTTGGACTGTCTACCTCCTTCAGGTTCACTGGGAGAATGCCAGCTGAGATTCCACTAAGTCTGTCTCCAAGGCTGCTAAGGAACAAAGTGGCTTAAATACCTGCCTCAAGCTAAACACAAGAAACCACATATTCACAGTATTTTAGCACTTAAAAGAATTACAAACATATTTCTAGTATCTTGCCCAGAACCACGTGAACTCTGACTGCCTGTAGCGGCAGTCCTTGTCTGTAACACCTGCTCAGATCTGACTACTTACTGTATTAGGTACTGGGGTTAGAGGAGCCAGATGGTGCTTGTCTCCAAGATTGGCTTTGTAGGAGAGAGATCCTCAGAGTTACCATCCAACCTTTCTGTTGGGTGGTTTTTTACTTCTGCTATCATGCCATTTCTAAAAGTTTGGGTTTTTTATCTGAATATTCCTTTTTTTTATGCCATGCTATTTATTTGAGGTTGTCTTCTTCCTTTTCCTCCAAGATGCTTTTGTCTATTGGTTTATCTTGTGTTGTTACTTTCCTCAGATGACTTGGTTGTCCACTCAGGTGTCAGAGTGGAGATGATAAAGCTTATTGAGCTCTGAGCACATGAGTGGGGCTTGGTCACTGAGAGCTTCACTGGGATAATCTGTTTGGACCAATTTCTGTATTTTCAGTCGTTTCGCATTGGTATGGTCAGATTTCCCAGAGCAGGCATCCTGTGTCCTGCCCGGAAGGCAGTGTTCTGGGGGTGGGGGTGGTGGGCTGGAGTCAGAGAGGGTAGAGATCTTGAAATTCATCCTGCAAATAGTAAACCATCTATATCTTCCCCTGCAACAATACCTAGTGTCCATGGTCCAGAGACTTTTTTGCTTATACTTGCTCGATGATTAATATCAGGTCTTCTGCCGTGGTGTAAGAGGGAACATCTCCAGGGCAAAGGGTTTTATGGAAACAGTACAAATTGCCAAGGCACAGAATTTTCTCACAGAGCCCCAAAACATTCCTCCCCTCTGTGGCCCTAATTAATGTTCATCCAATAGCATGAAATAGGAGAGGATCTATTCTAGGGCAAGGGTCAGGAAACTTTCTGTGAAGGGCCGGGTAGTAAATGTTTTAGGCCAACCTTGTCCACTCTGGCCCACAGGCTACATGCAGCCCAAGATGGCTTTGAATGTGGCCCAACAGAAAGTTATAAACTTTTTAAAACATTACAAACATTATGCACAGATCTTTTTTTGCTTATCACCTATTGTTTAGTGTTAGTGTATTTTATGTGTGGCCCAAGACAATTTTTCCATTGTGTCCCAGGGAAGCCAAAAGGTTGGACACTGCTGTTTTCACTTTGTGGTCCATAACAGTCTGTTAGCACTATTCAACTCTGCCCTTGCATTACCGACAGCAGCCACGCACCATAGGTAAAGGAATGCACATAGCTGTGTTCCAATAAAACTTTATTTACAAAACATGTGATGGGTCAGAGTTTGCCAAACTCCTGACCCAGGACATCAGTTTCTTAGCATTCAACCAGTCCTCCTCATTACCTCCAGTTCCAGTACCACTAACCTGAGCGTTTCCAAGATTTTTAGTGTAACTTACATTTATTTTTGGATTCCTCCTTGCTGGCTTAGGAATTGGTTTTCTTCAGTCTGCTTTTAAGTCAACCACTACTCTGCCACCTCTTTCTAGCTTGCAGAATTATATTGTTTACTCCTGTCGCTTTTATTCCTTTTAGGGTTCTTGACCTTCTAATAACATTTCAGAAGTCATCAAATTTGGATGTTGTTTTTACCCAAATTCTTGCCTGTAATTTCAAACCTCTCTGTTTTTAACATATAAAGAAACACCTATTTAAAAATTTTTTATTATTGTTTTGCAGTGAAAAATTTTTATATTTAGTATTAGCTAGCTGGACTCAGGTTAGATGATCCCAATTTTGTTGGCAACATCCAAAGCATCGTAGTCGGGAACCCACGGAACATAGATCTGCTTCTCTTCATCAGGCCTGATCAAGATTTTTTGTTCGTTTGGTTTTTGTTTTGTTTGGGTAGTTCCCTGGCTGGAAATCGAACCCAGGCCGCAAGCCTAGCTACTATACCACCAGGGAACTCCCCTGATCAAGATGTTGACCTTGGGGCACATCAGTGTCACAGAGCTTCTTCACAGCCTTTTTGATCTGGTGCTTGTTGGCCATGACATCATCAATAAACACAAGTGTATTGTCTTCTCTCTTCTTTATGGCCAACTTGGTCGTTAGGGGGAACTTGATGATGGCATAGTGGTCAAGCTTGTTTCTCCTGGGGGTGCTCTTCCAAGGATATTTGGGCTGCCTTTGGAGTTGCAGTGTCTTGGCCTGTCGGAAGGTGGGTGTTGGGATCTTCTTTAGTGAGTGTGGCTGTGATGCCTTTCAGCACTATTCTTTTTGCCTTGAAAGCCTTTGTTTTGGCTCCGGCTTTGGGAAGGGCATCTTCGTGAAAAAGAAACATACCTATTTTATATTCTATATCTTGTAATTATAATATCTGAAGTCTAGGAGTTCAGTTCTGTTGATTGCTGGTTCCCATGTATGTATGAGGGCTGTCTAGGAAAAAATCCATAATTGCCTCTATTTTTCTTATTACATGGCTGGATACTTTCCAGACAGCCTCTTTATGTCCTTGTTTGCTTGTTGTTTTGTCTTTGTTTCTTGGTTTTGGGGGGTTTTTTTGTTTTGTTTTGTTTTTTGTTCTTATTCTTTTTTCCTGTATGTTCATCTTTCTTAGAATTTTATCTGAGAATGGATCGAGGCCTGGGTTGAAGTTGAGTTCGTTTGAATTTGTTTTTGCTTCTGTCACTTACTGAGGGACACTATCAACTGGGACCATTTTAAAACAAAACTCTCCACTTGAGGCTTTTAGGAGACACAGCATAAATTTGGGCTGCTGGTCAATGTGAGGCCTTGCGATGGCAAAGACTTCTTTTTTTTGCTGCAACACTAGCACCATGGTCAACTAGGCCATTGTTCTTGCTGTCCCTTCTGTGTGATGGTCTCTTGTCTCTTTCACCACAGTAGCAGTCAACAAGTATGCTTACGGTTGCCAAGGATGGCAAGGATGGAGACTGCTTTGGGTGTTTTCTTGCCTCCCAGGGTCTCCTGTCCACTTCATATTTAGGCCTCTGCAGCAGCAGCAGATCATTAGCCCGTGCTGTTAACACAGTACTGCCTCACAAGGCAGTGGTAAGGGTGATTGGAGGAGAGTGATAGGGCAGAAACATCCACAGGACATCCTTACTAATTGGGGAGATTAGAGGAAGGGAAGACTTACAAGCTGATACTCATGATTTCTGCCTTGGGTTACCAGAAAAGCAATTTTTGGGGGGGGTTGGGGGGTGTAGTTCCCTGGCTGGGAATCGAACCCAGGCCACAGCGTTGAGAGCGCTGACACCTAGCCACTATACCACCAGGGAACTCCCAGCAATTTTTGTTTTAAATGGCTTAAAGTTAAATTCTGAAAACACAAATATACACAAAACATTTCTAAAAACTCCTGTAATCTCACTTCCCAGAAATAACTGTCTTTGTGTGTGTGTGTGTGTGTGTGTGTGTGTGTGTGTATGTGTGTATACAGTTTGCTTTTCTAAACTTAATGTAGCATGAATTTTGGAAGTAATCTTTTCAGCACATTGTCAGTCATTTATATTGTCACCTGTGATGGTTGTCAGGCAAGTGGTAGGGATTGCTGGCAGGTACTGGGAATGCAGAAACTGAAAGAGATCCTTGCAGGCCACAGTGAGTCCAAGAATTCCTCAGTGAAATTTAAAATGCAAGTGGCCTAAAACAGCGTTGGAGGGAGTATAGGATTACTTGTGAAGGGAGCCCAGAAGCCCCTCGGCCTCTGTGCACATGTAGAGCAAGGAGCAATAGCAGAGTTGCTGACAGAGTGGGTTGGTCTGACTTATGTAACCACAGATGCCTCTGGGTCCTCCAGATTTGTGGTGTCTTCCCTTCTTGATTCTGGTGGTTTAGCCACTTACCAGGCCGCCTCCAAAATGCACCTCATGCTGTGAGGGAGGCTCAGCTTGTGGCTTTATCTCTAAAATAAGCTCCACATTAGTCTTTCAATTTGGCTGGCTGCTTCTGGGGACACATTTCTCTCTTCATGCAAGAAATGAGAACACTCATGTTTCCAGATGGTTCCATATAATCTTGGGCCATGAGTCTCTTCTTTTAGATTTCATTTCCCTAATATTACATAAACCTGAGAATCTCTACCTTTTTCACTGTGGAGTTATCTGTAAAACCAAGAAAAAAAGGTTTGGACTCAGGGAAGAATCCCAGGCACAGTATACAGTTATGTGCTGCATAATAGTATTTTGGTCAATGACAGAGCACATATACAACAGTGGCCCCGTAAGATTATAATGGAGCTGAAAAATCCCTATCACCTAGTGATATCCTATTCGTCATAATGTCATAGCACAACGCATTACTTGTTTATGGTGATGCTGGTGTAAACAGACCTATGTCACTACCAGTTGTATGAGTGAAGCCTGTACAGTTATGTACAGTACACAATGCTTGTTAGTGATAACAAAAGACTTGTTCCTGGTTTGTGTATTTATTATACATTTCATTGTTATTTTAGAGTATACTCTTTCTACTGAACAAAAAGAAAGTTTGCTGTAAGACAGTATGCTATGTTATGTTGGCATCAGCCTTATATACCTTGTGTTTACCTCGTATCTTGATTACATCATTTTGTCCTCAATATCATGTTTTACACAGTAACAGGCTATAGAGGCTTGTATCCTAGGAGCAATACCATCTAGATTTGTGTAAGTATACTCTGATGTTCACACGATGATGAAATTTCCTAATGACACCTTTCTCCGAATGTATCCCCCTTGTTAAGCAGTGCATGCTTGATAATTTATATCTGGGCTTCCACCAGGTTCCCAGCCAGAGCTAAGTACTTCAGGAGTAAGTCCATTCCCAGCACCACCTTTCTGTTTTAGCTGAACACAGAATCTGTTGGTTTTTCTCCTGGGCTGAGATGGCAAGTGGACTTCAAGGAATAAAATGGTCCCTTTTGTAGGTAGCAGCCCTCTCTGGAGATGCACGACGCTGCCTGGACATTTGTAGGCGTGCGACAGAGATCTGTGAGTTCTCCTGCCAGAAGCCTGACTCCCCTGGCCTGGTCACTGTAGCCCACTTACTGGAAGCAGTAGATGAAATGTTTTCATCATCATACATCACTGCCATCAAGTAAGACCCTTCTGTTTCCTGATCTTGAACATTCCTTGGAAGACCGTGGGAGAGGACCACAGTCTGGGAGGGCCAGGGAAGCACGTTTCCCTTTCGAAGCCTTTACTCATTCAACCTACATTTTCTGAAGATGGGACTAGGTTGACAGAAATTACACCTAGTGTAACAAAAAGAATTACCACGCATTGAGTTTATTCTGTAGATGTTTAGTGAAGTTCTCTGGGAACAAGAATCAGGAAGCTACTTCTCTCACACTGAATGATGTACTCAGTTCATGAAATGGGGGTGCTATCCATTTCCAGATGTAGTTGCTGTGTTCCTTCACTTCCAAAGCTGCATTTATTATTATCATTTTGAGATTTTGGGGGTCAGGGAGGATCCTTGCCAAGTCATAAAGGGGGAAGTAGTCCCCAGTTTTTTCCTCTCTCTTCTCTAAAGATGCAAAAAGCTTTATTTGGCTTTCTTCTTGGTTGTCGGTACAGCCGCTTAGGAGAATTCACATCTCTTCATTTTCTTTAAGAAATTCCTCTGTTCTGGAACAGAGCTTCTTGAGAGCCATCCTTGCAGAGTTCCGTCGATCAGGACTGGAGGAAGCAACTTTTCAGCAGGTGATTGATATCCTTTTTTCAAATCCTTCTAGATTTTGGTTGGGTGCCTTTAAAATACATGGGAATTTCAGTTACTGCATAACAGTTTGTCTCTATTTTGTGCCAAATTGATTGTGCTAAAGAATATCAGAGCAGTGCCTATTTTTGTGTGATATTTTATTGAGTTGCATGGGAAGACACCTTTAGCAACTGGTTTCTGCATATTATATTGAAGGTTTACTGTGTGCCAGATACTGTTCTAGGAGTGGGAGAGTCAAAGATGAACAAGCCAAAAGATACTGCCCTAACATAACTTATGGCATAGTAGAGGCAAGGCTTTCAGAATGATCCATGTTTAAAAATAAGTCACTAAGATCAATCTGAACACTGTTTGAGCCTTGTTTCCATTCTGTATTGAGTAAAAGGAAGTATCAGGGCTTGTGCTTTAGTGGTTTATTTAAAACTGGTATCCATAAACAGTGTGCTACCTAAGAAGATGAGTTATTAAAGGTGTGTATATCTGTATATGTGTATGAGTATGTTTTAGACATACAGATAGAGGTCAAGAGAACATTTTCCTTTCAGCTACTTCTTCCTTTCAGCTTTTCTTTACTTATTTAAAAAAATTTTTTAAACATTTAGTTGCTGGTCATATTTTGCCCATTATTCTCCTTCTAGAGCCTGAGACAGCTCTTTTGCAGAGAGTGACTTTCATTTTAGTTTGTGAACATTTATAATGTGTCATTAACTGTGATAGGAGCCAGGAACCCTGATCTGAATTAGCTCCTGATGAGCTCCCAGTCTTGCTGGAATTTAGGGGTGGAGGATAGACATATAAAGATAATAGAAAGTGACCAGGAAAGTGCTACAGATGTGACTGAACTACTTGGGACTTTAGGGTAGGTATCTAGGTTTCCAGCTATCCTTTTGCCTCTCTTTATTCAGTGTTATCTCTGGGCCTTTGCCTAGGTACTAATACTATACACTATATCTACTAAAGAAAATGCTTTTTAGCAAAATTTGACTGTGACATTCTCAATTGTGGAACTCTCAGCCCCTGGATACCAGGGCTGTTTGTATGACAGTCATTATTACTAGACATTATAGTATCTCATTAACTCATGAGACTCTATGATATTCTTAACAGATAAAATTGAAGCTCAGAAAGTGACATAACTTGCCCAGGGTGTCATACCTGTTGTTCTCTGATCCTGAGGTCTTTGCTGCATTCTGCCCCTGCATGTGTGCCCCGTTGGAGCACCCATTGATGCCTTGCCAAGGATATTGAGTATCCTGGCCAAGAAGTACCTGATTTTCCCAAAAGAAGAAATAAACGATTGGAATACAGACCCAGGACTACCTTTCTTCTCTTAACCTTTCTGGCAGCTGACTTCAGATTCGCTTTTTGTCTCTAGGTATACAGGCAACACGTGGCACTGTGCAGGATGGAGGGACTCCCATATCCCACCATGTCAGAGACCATGGCAGTGTGCTCTCATCTGGGCTCCTGCCGCCTCCTCCTCGTGGAGCCCAGCAGGAACGACCTGCTCCTTCGTGTGCGGCTCAATGTCAGCCAGAATGACGTGCTCTACGCGCTGAAAGAAGAGTGAAGGGCCTCACTAGGCAGGGCTGGTTTTCTTTTTCTAAGCACATGGAATTGCTATGGCAAACTATATTGAATGGAAATGGCTATCATGTTTGGAATTTTCCATTGAATAATTTTTTTTTCCAGAGCGTTTGAGAAATACATAACCATTACAAATATTAGATTATAGGCCCTCCCTCTGACTTTTATTTTTGTTGGTAGCCCAGCCATTTATACCATCTATATAAATATCTGCGCACAGTTACTTGTGTTGATATAAAATAGTTCTGGGAGAATATGAAAGAAATTGTGGTTAAATTTCTGGCCTCTGGCAAAGAACTGGATGGCTATGACTGGGCTAGAGGAAGACTTTTCACTGAATGTTATTATGTATCAACTTTGGAATAATGAGTGTAACAAAGTTTACAAAAAAGAACTAAAAAATATCAGCAATGATAAGTAATCTCTAGTAACAAAATAGCTAGAAAATGTAAATTTTTTTTTAATTCATTTTTATTGTTAGACTTATTGGGGGAAAATGTGATTTTTCAGAAGGCACCGTTTTATCATAAAAATAAGTCTTTAAGTAGAAAAGACTTAGATGGCACAGAAAATACAAGGTACCTGGTAATAAGGCTAATAAAGAGATATAATTAATCTCTAAATACAACTCAATTCCAGTCAAAATTTTGGCAGGGTTTTTGGTACAACTGCAAGTTAATTCTAATATTTATATGGAAAACAACAATGGAACAAACACATCTAAATCTTTCTCATGTGAGGCACTGAGAAAGACACCTCACCCACGTATTAGTGCTGTCAGAAATGTTTGACATGAGTCTATTAATGAGAAAATTTCAGATGAATTAAAATTGAGGGAAAAATACTCTGCACAGCTCCTGTTCTCTTCAAAAAATCAAATCACAAAAGACAAAAACAAAACAAAATGGAAAACTATTGTAAACTAAAGGAAAATAGAAAAATGAGAGCTAAATAAATAAATGTACTGTGAGTCTTGATTGGGTTGTGGATTTAAGAGATAGAAAAAATTATAAACAGTATGGACTATATTCATAGTAAGTAATAGTATGATGTAAGTGTTAACTTTTGTGAGTGTGATATAAACTGTAGGAGAATGTTCTGTTCTTAGAAGAACCATGAAATATTTATATTTATTTATTTATTTATTTATTTTTTGCTTTTTGGTATGTGGGTAGCTCCCTGACTGGGAATCGAACCCAGGCCGCAGCGCTGACAGCGCCAACGCCGAAGCCTTAAGCCACTACACCATCAGGGAACTCCCTGAAATATTTATATTTAAAACTGCACATAATGGACTGATGATCAGTATCAGAATATTTTAAAGAATTACACAAAAGGAAAAGTGGGTAAATGTCATCCACAGAATAAAAAACATGAGTGATCAACAAAATGTAAACATAGTATAAGAGGCCTGCAAGTCAAAACCCTTTCACATCTATTAGAAAAACTTTCCATGGTGATAATGAACAATTGAAGCTCAAATGTCCTACTGATGGGAGTGTAAACTGTAAAATACTTGGTAGATAGTTTGGAATTATTATTGTCTGGAAAATGAGCCAACAATTCCATTCCAAGGTATATATCATAAAAAACAGGTACCCTTGGAGTTGTGTACAAGAACATCATAGCACTGTTAATGGCAAGCTATTGGAAAACTGAATTATTTTTATACTGTGAAATACTGTACAAAAATGAGAAATAACTAAATAAAATTGTGTCAGTGTAGATGAAGCTTACAAATAGAGTTGAGCAAAGAAGTTACTATATATGCAGTAATATCAATGACATAATGTTAAAGCTTGCAAAAAAAATAACTATTCCAGGATATATACAGACATAGTAGAAATAGAAAGAAATGCTCAGAAATAATAAACACCAATTTCAGGAGAGTGGATATTTCTTTGGGAAAGGATTGCAAGGTAATAGGTGTATAGGTGGCTTCAACTCTATTATTGTACTGTTTTTTTGTTAAACTTGTGGTTTCTGCTCATGTTAACTCACAAAAGAAATAGGAACTATTGAGTACCTACTATGTGTCATGCACTGCTCTAGACACGAGATAACTTAGAGAACAAACACTTAGGCCTTTGTGGAGCTTGCATTCTAGTAAATGTGAAATACTGTATATCTTTGAATATACAATATTTCATTATAAAATTTTTAAAAATTTAATGAGAAAAAATGGGAGTGAAACTTCCATTTTAAAATGCTTAACTAAGGTCAGCCACCCCGAAGCAATGGGAGATGGAAAAGCTTTTTGTCCAAGGGAACTGGTAGCGCTTTTAAACTGCTAACTACAAAACATAACAGTAGTTTAACAGGTTAGGAGATCAGAGTGAGTTGCAAGGTTTGTTTTAGATGGAAGATTCTTTTAAAAGCCTTACTCCATCACCCATTTCATTGCCCTGCAGGGTAGGGGAGTAAGAACTTGGTGTTAAACTATGGAGTGACCTCATAAAGGGGTGCAAAGAGCACTCACTGCCTGTCATATCTTCAATATTTAACCCGCCTTTTGGCTGGAAAAGGTACATTCAGATGCTGAACGATTAAGAAAAACGTAGTGAGCCCATTTGCATTACCCTAGAGACTCAGTTTTAAAAGACGGACGCAGAAGGTGGCTAGCAGAGAAGCCCCTCCTCTAGGGCGGAGCCTGCATCAGTCCCGAGAAGGACATGAGGCGGGCGTGCGCCCGGGAGTCTCGAACTGGGAGTGAGGGATGAAACTTGGCAGGGAAATTGTCATTGCGAAGAGCAGTTGATGCGTCTAGTGTATTTGGCTAGCAGCTGGATAGCCGGAACCGTCCAACTGTCGTCTCAGCAGCCTGCACCCTGACAACCCCACCCTTGGAGTCACCTGTTGGCGTGCCACGCCCTCTTCGCTTGGCGCATGCGTATTGCGCGCCGCAGGGGCGTGGAGTCACGTGTTAGGGCGCGAGCGGTCTTCGCTGGGGCGCTTCCTGTCAAGGCCGCCGCGGCCGTGTGGCCGCGGGAGCTCTGGGCGGTTCCGGGCAGGAGAAAGCTCCGGCCGGAAACTTGGATCTGTCGCGAGGTATGCCGTGTACCTGCACCCCGGCGAGGAAAGACCTGGGGGTGGCGGGAAGGAGTCGGCTGGGTCTAGGCAGGGCGGTGCGTCTTGCTCGCGGGAGTGGGGTCCCCCAGCTTCGTCTCTCCTGCGTACTCTGCCTCCCTCCTTTCTGCTGAGCTTGGGCCCGTGTGCGGCACCGATACCCCCCGCCCGGTGCCTCCGGAACCACATACTTGGCGTGCCTGACTGACCTCATCTTTTCCCTGAGCTCGCTCACTCCCCGTCCCCGCTCGGTTGATGGCCCGCCATTCACCACGCCACTGAAATCTGACGCCTGGAGTCGCCCAGAGCTCCTCCTCCCGTGCGCCCACATCCAGCTAACCTTGGAGCCTTGTTGATTTTACCCCCAGCTCTGGAATCCCTCCACTTCTCGCCACCCCCACGCCTCCGCAGCTCACCCCTTTCGCCAAGACCGTTGGAAGACGGGACGGCTTCCAGCCTCCCTTCTCCCTCCTAGCCCCTTCCTTTTCGCGGCCAGACGGATGTTTCTGAATCGTTCACATAAGTACCGTCACATACGTCATTGCCCTCAGAATAATACCCGAACTCCTTTAAGGTTTAAAGGTTTTTCTTTTTTTCCTCCTCACGTTTTCAGCTTGGCTTGTAACATTTCGTGTCTCACTTTATGCCCCAGTAATCTCAGGTCTCTCGTTTCCTTGTGCAGGTCAAACTGTTTCTCACCTCAGAACCATTATCAGGTTTCCTCTGGAATCCTTTTCCCCATTTTCTTCATGACTTAGCACAGACATCACCTCGAAGAAACCTTTTCTCTGTGTGCTGGATACCGCATGGCACCTGGGCACTTACAGCCCCTGGAGGAGCCCGTATGGTTTTTGTCCATTGATGATGAGCCTGTATCCACCACGTAAATGTCCTTTGAGGGTTGAGAACGTGTCATATTCATTCCTGCTTTCCCAGTACCCAACACAGGGTCTCTGACACATAGTAGGTTCTATGAATGGTGGTGAGATCTCTGAGAGAATCAGAATTATGAGTCAGCTTTCTCCAAGGCTGAACTGTCTGATAGAACTTTTTGTGCTGATGAAAATGTTTATGTTGGCCAATGGTAGCCACTGGCCAAGGAACTGAATTTTTAATTTTAATTTAATTTAAATGTAGTCATATATGCCTACCATATTTGACAGCACAGCGTTAGAGCTTTTTTGAATCCTCCCCAGCCTTGTACTTACCCACCCTTTACCTAGAGTTACATTCCTGAATCTGTCTTTCTAGGCTCCTCCCCACTCAAGCTCTTGGGTTTAATCCATATTTTTTCATCAATTTGGTAACTTGGTGTGTGTCCACACTCCCCACTTAAACCCATTTACAGGGGGTCCCCATCCCTTCCATCTCCCATGTTGCTTGCTTCAGTGCTATACTCCAGTGTTAGTATTTCATGCTTTGGTGTTAAGCATTGGGTTCTTTGTTTGAGTTGGGAGTTTACTAACCACACCCTACTACACTGAGCACTGTTGGGGGAGGGGCTTGTAGGCTGCTCCAGTCTGAGTGTCTTCCACTCCCTACCAGACAGGTATCTAGGCTGCTAAGATGCCAGGGCCAAGACCTCGGAAGGGCCTTCAGCCCCGTGGCCAGGGTGTGGCAGCTGCCAAGCAGGTGTGTATATAGCCTTCTTCACCCCTAGGCCAGACTGAGGGTGGGGGTTCCCAAATAGCTTGGGCAAACTGGGTTACCTGTATGGTATCCCCATTAGTCCAGAGACTTGGAGCATTGCCTTCTGGAGTTGGCAGAGCCTTTAGAGACTCTGCCTAGCCCCTGCCATATACCTGTGTTTCAGCCTAGTCATTCTCCTGCCCATTGCTACCTTCATATGAGTGATCTGAGGTGTTCAGGAACCACCAAAGTTTAAGGCAGGGGTGTCCAACTTTTTGGCTTCCCTGGGCCGCACTGGAAGAATTGTCTTGGGCCACAGGTAAAACACACTAGTGATAACTGATGAAAAAGTAGATGGATAGTGGTGATGGTAGCACAACAGTGTGAATGTACTTAATGCCACTGAACTCTACACTTAAAGATGGTTAAGGTAACAATTTTCATGTTGTGTGTGTTTTCTACTTAAAAAAAAAAAGGATCTTCCTCTCAGGATTGTGAGAATTAACTAAGATAATCATGTAGAGTATTAAGTACAGTGCCTGGCAGCTAGTGCTGTTATTGTAATAATAATGTCAGTGTCATCTTACTGGGTTCTCTGTAGAGTCACCAGGGAGATAAGTGTCCTGAGGGGTAATGTTGGGGCCCTATTTCCCTTTATGCACACTGGGCATCAGACAGTGAAGGAGCCACTGACCTCCAGGAGCCTGGCTCTGGGGCAGGGCTCCACCTCTGTCTCATTGTGTAACCTAAGAAATCTTTGCTCTCAGTTGGGGCTCTTTGTGGAGTTTAGCCCTGAGGAGATGCTGCTGGGCACAGAGGAGACTGAAGATGACGGGGACCTGGAGGCTGAGCTGCTGGCCCTCACTGGGGAAGTGGGAACCACAGGCAGGAAGCCAGCACCCAAGGGACAGGGTGAGTTTACGGCACTGGGCGGGCCTCAGTGCTGGGACCACATAGGCTCAGGCAGGTGGGGAAGAGGGTTCTCTGTGCCCTCTCTTCCTCCCAGGAATCCTCAGAGACACCCTACCACCACCACCACCAATCCCAGATTCCCCTAAGCTGGGGATAATGGGGGTAACCTTAGAAGGGGCTCACTGGTCTGGAAGAAACACAGCCCTTCATTCTCTCAGTACAAAACTGCTTTGGGGGTTGACGAGCCTGGGTTTGAATCATGGCTCTGCCACTTAATAGGACTGCAGTATTAGGAAAATTAATATTGGTAGTTCTCAGTTTACTCATATATAAAGTGAGGATAATATTACCTATCTTGTAGAATTATTGTGAAGCTCAATTGGATGTTAAAAATCTTTACATATGTGGAAAGGTGGGGTAGGGGGAATGTATGAATATGTCTATGAAGAGCTACTGCAGCAAAAATGCTGAGAAGGGAGCTCTTGTTGCCTGTTGGAGGGCCCAGGTTTCCATGCTGAGAGTCTTTGAGCTGAGTCATAAAGGGAGAGCAGAAGTTTTACAGGTGGGATTTGGCAGTGGAAGGGCAGGATTTCTACCTGGGTATAGAAATGGACCTTTCTAAGTTGCCCTGCCCCTCTGCTCTCCAGCCCCCTTGCCTATGGCCCACATCGAGAAGTTGGCAGCGGATTGTATGCGGGATGTGGAGGAGGAGGACGAGGTGGAGGAGGAGGAAGGCCTGGAGGAAGATGCAGACTTGCTGGTGCGTCTACCACACTGGTGTCCCAGGGCTCTGTGGTCAAACCTGTGGAGGAAGCCTGGGGTTTGCCCCTCTGTGTGCTCTGATGTTGAGTGAGTGCCTTGCCCTTCTTGGGTCCGTTTTCCTGACTGTACAATGTGAGACTAGTCTCCTTTGAGTTCTCTTCTGAGCTCTGCATTTGGGGATTCACAGATTTGTACTCTTCACTGTTCAAAAGGCTATCCTCAGTCAGATTAAAGAAGTGTTTTGGTAAAGGGGACTTTTAAGCACAGTGACTGCTGGAAGAGAGGGTCCTTTATTTTCAGATCCAATCATAGGTATGGCCATGAGGCTCCCAAGCTCCTGGGACTTATGTCTCCCCAGACTGAGCTGCAGGAGGTCCTGGGTGCAGACGAGGAAGCTGGGCCCCTGGATGGTGATGAGTCAGCCAGCCTGGGTGGCTCTGAGGAGAAGGGACAGGAAAACATTGAACCTCCAGTGCAGACAGCTCTCCTAACAGCTTCAGTTCCAGTGGCTCAGGTAGGTTCTGGAGGGATCCTTTGTGCCTGTAATACCTCTACACATCCATCTAATACATTCATGTAGCATGGCTTCTATAGAAAAGCTGCAATAACCCTTCTAGGGCCCTCCTCCAGCAGTGCCCCAAGCAGTGACTGAGCACAAGAAACTCTTTGGTGGTTGGTTGGCCTCAAAGGCCTCTCTGTTCTCCCAGACCACTCCCTTCAGCCATCCATAGATTGTCTGGGTCTCTGTGTTTGTCTCTGACATGGCCTCTGGCCTCTCCAGGGAGGCTTTGCCTCCTCCCTTGAGACCTTTAGATTCTTCCTTCTCCTTGAATCCAAGAGTTTTGTTTTCTGGGGCAGCTTCCTTGCAGGGAGGGAGCAGCAAGGGCCTAGTTGGTCCTGAGTGGCCAGGTCCTGAACTGGAGTATCTACAGGCTGGAGGGCCTCAGGGGCTGCAGGCTCTGCTAGAGGATCGGATCCACAACTATCGGGAAGCTGTGGCCAGCGCCAAAGAGGCAGGTGAAGCGGCCAAAGTCAGGCGCTGTGAGCGTGGCCTGAAGGTCAGTTGGGCCCAGTCAGGGAGCAGGAGTGGGGCTGAGGGCAGCGGGTATGGTAGCAGAAAGTTGGACCAATGGAGGGGAGGGATGCCTGGACTGTCTTCAAGCAGGGTCCAGACTGAGATGGCTGCTGGGTTTCTGGCTCTTCTCTCCCTCAGACTCTAGAGTCCCAGCTGGCTGCTGTGAGGAAAGGCAGGAAGATCAGTGAGGATGAGATCCCACCTCCAGTGGCTTCAGGCAAGAGGCTTCTAGCTTCCCAGGAAACAACAAGCAGGAGCTCTGAAGCAGACCCCCCAGCCCCACCCACCATGGAGCCAGGTATCTGGAGACACTCAGATCCTGTCCTGGTTCCCAAGGTCAGAGCCCATCACCTGCTTTCCCATCATGCCACAGTCCATTGCCATGTCACACCTTCCCTGAGAGGTCCGTGGGCCAACTAGACCTGTGGGCACTGGGAACCCAAGTCATGTACCTTCTTCTTTGACCCTGATACCACCTCTCTGGGCTTTTTGTTTGTCCACAGACAACCCTTCTCAGCCTGAGACAACCTTCTTGGGCAGGCCTGACGCCTCTGTCCCACCTGATTCAGACCCAGATCCACGGCCCCTGTTGTTGGCCCGACAGAGACAGTACAAAGTGGCTGCCCTGAATGCCAAGCGAGCTGGAGACCTAGATGGTGCCCGAGAGCTCATGAGGATTGGGAAGGTGCGCCATCTGGCTCAGGGGCCCTATGTCCAACCCCTCACAGATGAGGGTAGTGACCTGCTCAAGGTCATGCAGCTAGACTGACTGAGACTTGAATGAGACTGGCCTAAGGGAAAGTTTTTCCAACTCTTGTGATTCCCTGACTTATGCCCACATCTGCTTTTCCTACTACTGCAGAGATTTGCTGCTGTCCTGGAGGCACTAGAGAAAGGGCATCCTGTGGACCTAAGTGCCATGCCCCCAGCACTTGAGGGTCAGTATGAGGATGGTGGCGGGGGGACCTGGTCAGGCTGGGGCTGGCCAAGCATCCCACCTACACTTCTGCTCTGGGTCCCTCAGACCTGAAGCCCCTCCCACAGTCCTCCAAGGCCCTCACAGCACCCTCAGTCGTACCCCCAGCATTGGAACAAGTGCAGCCAGTGATGGCCCCAGCAACCCCAGGTAGGACGGCCTGGTGGGACTCTGGAGTAGGGACCTAAGGGAGAGGCAAGCAGAACTGATGACATCTCCTTCCTCTTTTCAAGTGACCCATTCTGAGCCACAGACGGTGCTAGATGCGCTGCAACAGAGGCTGAACAAGTACCGTGAGGCAGGCCTCCAGGCCCGTGGCAGTGGGGATGAGCGCAAGGCCAGGATGCACGAGCGCATTGCCAAGGTGGGCCCTCAGCCATGCAACCCCCTGCCCTGTGGCATCCCCTCTCCATAGCTGGATGCTGTCTGTCTGTCTGCTCCTGCAGCTAGCCCTGGTCTTTGAGTCTTCGCCTGCCTGTCTCTCTCTCTCTCTCTCTCTCTCTCTCGAGCTCTTGCTGCCTTTGGGGCTTTTTCCTTCTGGGGCTGCTGTTTTTCATTCTTCCTGTCTCTCCCAACGTGGAGCCTGTAGACTGTTGCTCACTGTAGGTCCCTCCCTCCCTTCCCTTACAGCAATATCAAGATGCCATTCGAGCACACCGAGCAGGACGGAAAGTTGATTTTGCTGAGTTGCCTGTTCCTCCAGGTGAATGGCACTTGGCCCATGGTCTTTTCTGAGGAGGTCTCTAAGCAAGATGGTGGGAGGGGAAGATGATTGCTTACATATATGCCTCCATTCTGTGGGAGCCACCCATCCCAGACATGCCCAGCAAGACCCAGCCGAGCCCACAGCAGGGTGCTGCCCTTCCCCTCTCCTAGCTCTCTCTTCTACAGGATTCCCCCCCATCCCTGGTCTGGAGCCCACTGCGGGCACTGAGGAGGATGCAGTGGCAGCTACTTTAGCAGCTGCCCAGAAACTGGCTGCCTTGGAGGATGCAGCCCCAGCAGAGGAAGATGGGGAAGAGGATGAGGTTTGGCTGAGGGCCAGGGGTTGGTGGGGAGACAATGGTACATGAGGGATTAACCCAGACCCTGTTGTCCATAGTAACAAGCCCAGGGAGGCAGGTATTCTTCCATTTTACAGAGAAAAAACTAGGCCAACGACACCCAGATAGGTGTTAGCAGAGCTAGATTCAAACCTAGGTCTAACTGACTCCAGAGCCCTGATCCCTAAACCCTGCTGCTTCCTTTTGGGGAGGTAAGCTCAAAGAGCTTTGAGGCTTTTCTATCTCTAGAGCCCATAAGGGGAAGCCGTTTATCTCATTTCACACAGTCAGTTAGTACAACATTTAGGAAGAGAGTCCAAGTCTGGGAGCTGACACGGCTGGGGTGGGGATCAGATCCCCTGTGACATCTCTTGATCACCTGCAGGATGAGTCTCCAGCCCAGGCTCCAGTGGCCAAGAAGCCAGCACAACCTCTGATCCCTTCTTCCCGGCCCCTGCCTGAGCCCAAGTCCTCAGGTTCTAAGGAGTCTCTGAATTCCTCTGGTGAGATGGGGAGAAGAGGGATGAGTACAGGCTCTAGAGAGGGGCAGGCATGGCTCTAACCAGTGCTGCTCTGCCTTCAGTGCGGGAGCAGCTGGCACTGCTAGAGGCACGGAAGCTGCAGTACCAGCGGGCGGCCCTGCAGGCCAAGCGTGGCCGGGACCTGGAACAGGCCAAAGCTCATCTGCGGCTGGCCAAGTGCCTTGAGGCTCAGATCGTCCAGGTCCGAGCTGGCCGACCTGTGGACCTCTCCAAGGTGAGTCCTTTCTGGTTAAGCAGCAGGACTTCTCAGGCAGAGAAGGGCATGGGAGGCTTGATGGACAGGGCTGTGAATGAGGCAGCTGCTTGGAGGTGGTAGAACTTGGGATGGGACGTGGTGACAGCTGGAAAAGAGCCTTTTTTTATGCCTCTCTCTATCCCCAAGGCTTCAAGAGAGGCTTAGGGAAGGCCAGGTGGGCTGCCTGTGGTCAGATGACAAGGCAGGGCAAGGCCAGTGGGAGGCAGAGTGTTGTGGCACCCTAAGACAGAATGGGAGACAGTGAATTCCCATCACTGGAGGCTAGTAGAAGGTGGAGACCAAACACTCCGTTTGGAATCCTGCATTTGTTAGGCTCAGTAGAGGAATAATCTGACTCTTGGGACCCCTGAGGGGGCCTTGTGACCTGGGTAGGTGCCTTCACCCTTGACGGATGAGGAGGGCGACTTCATCCTGATTCACCATGAGGACCTTCGACTCTCCCAGAAGGCTGAGGAGGTGTATGCCCAGCTACAAAAAATGCTTCTGGAGCAACATGAGGTCAGTAGACTGCTTGTCTGTCCTCCCCTTTCAGTGCCTTCCTCTTTCTTCTCTTTGGGGAAAGGCATGGATGGAGCTCACACTAGATATTCCTGGATTCAAATTCTGGCTCTTCATTTTACTTGACCTTGGGCAAGGCACTTCCCCTGTCTGAATCATATTTCCCTCATCTATAAAATGAGAAGACAAAAATGATTCCTTCAGGATGGTTACGAAGTTCAAACAGTAGAGTGGAGGAGAAAGTACTGTAAAGATGGGAGGAAGAAGTGTTAGGAGGCCCAGATACATACGTATATAGAAAAAACGTACGAGGGCCGTCCGGAAAGCATCCAGCCATGTAATATAAAAATAGACACATTCGTGGCTGCATTTTTTCCAGACAGCCCTTCGTGTGTGTATATATGTGTGTGTGTGTGTGAATTTTGGGGAATGGCTATCATGAGGGAGGAAAAAGCAAAAACTTAGCAAAAAAGTGTTACAGGAATTAGGAACAGTGACCTTAGGGTGTGTGTTGCGGGAGGAGAGGGTGATACTATAGAAGGTTAGAGCTTTCCGAAATCAGTCCTCAAAAGCCAACGTAGAGTCACTCTGGGCCTCTGTTTTCAGAAGTGTCTGCTGTTCTCCAAGCAGTTTATGCACCAGGGCAATGTGGCCGAGACTACCCGGTAAATGCAAGGATTGGGTCTGGGGCATATGGAGTGGGGAGCAGAAAATGAGCCCTGTCTTGCTGACACGTGCACCCATCCCTGTCAGGTTCGAGAAGCTTGCTCAGGACCGCAAGAAGCAACTTGAGATCCTGCAGCTGGCCCAGGCCCAGGGCCTCGACCCTCCTAGCCACCACTTTGAGTTGAAAACATTCCAGACTGTGAGGTAACACTCCTAAGGGAGACATACCCTACACTTGAAACTAATATAAAATAATGAATGTCACCTGTTATTGCGGGGTGGGGGTGGGGGTGGGGGAATAAAAGCCTAAGGGAGACAATGGCTCCATGCAAGGATCAAGAGCCTGGGGGCCCAGGCTAGAGATTTAGGCCCCTTTAGTGCAGCTTCCCAAGCTTGGCCCTGCCATAAGCACAGGGCCTGGGGAGTGAGGGAGGTAGGGTATGATGCCTGCCCATAATTTCAGAGCTGCGGTGGCTGGGGAAGGAGCCCTGAACTGGGGGTCATAGGCCGAGGTCTGTGTATCATCTCGGCCACTCCTAGCCCAGGCAAGCTTTGCCTCCCTGGGCCCACTCTCCTCCTGACCACCACCATCAGGCAGGCAGGCACTGGAAGAAGGGATCTTTTCTCACTGTGCTCCTTTGGCCTTTTTCTCATTGCTTCCTGGTTATAGGCTCTTCTCAGAACTCAACAGCACAGAAATGCATCTGGTCATTGTCCGGGGACTGAACCTCCCAGCCCCTCCAGGTAGCCCCAGGGCCACCCCTATTTGAAGAAGCCCTTGCCCACTCTACCTCTAGCCAATAGGGAGGCAGTGGCTCTCTCCCTCCACATCGAGTGCTGGGCTCCTGGCTACTCCCTCTGACCCTGACTCCTATTTCTCCTTCATAGGGGTGACCCCTGATGACTTGGATGCTTTTGTGCGGTTTGAGTTCCACTACCCTAACTCGGTGAGGTTCAGGTAGAGGTAGGATCCTCTGAACCTCATCTTCCATTCTTGGACCCTGTGCTCAATTTCTCCCCATCCCTGGGCGGTCTGGCTATAGGAAGGGGTTTGAAGACACCTGGGCCCATACCTTATAGGGGTCTCTTCCCTCAACAGTGACTTAGCCCAGAGTTTCTGGCCCTGTAGACCTGTTTTTAGAAGCTAGCCTGACTTCTCCCTTCTTACTGCTTTAGGACCAGGCTCAAAAAAGTAAAACAGCTGTGGTAAAGAACACAAACTCTCCAGGTGAGGGTTGCTTTCTTCTCCCTCTCACTTTCAGATATGTGTGTGTAGCACTTGTGTTTCCAGATCAGTTACCTTATTTGGTACACAACTTGGGAGATAAAGGCAGGTATTATTACTACTATCTCATGCAGTTGGGGAAACAGGCTCAGAGAGGTAAAGGGAGTTGCATATGGCCTCAAAGCAAGATGGTGGAAATAGAACTTGAAGCTAAGAATCCTGACTCCAAATTCCAAGTCCCTACCCCTTTGGTATAATCTGTGTGATGAGTTAAAAACTGCCCAGTGGACTTCCAAGGCTGGGACCTAGATGTTCTACCTCTGTCTGGAGGGAGTCCCTTTGAATAGCAGGCAGAGAGATCTAGGCCTGGTACCACTTCCTTAGGAAATCCCTTGGAGCCAAGCCCCTTCTTGTCTTCCCCTCTTGCAGAATTTGATCAGCTCTTCAAACTAAACATCAACCGAAATCACCGGGGTTTCAGGAGGGTGATCCAAAGCAAAGGAATCAAGTTTGAAATCTTCCATAAAGGGTGAGGTCCCTGTCAGTCACACTGCCACGGTGGGCTGGGAGGAGGGAGTGGCTTCTGTTGCTCCTGTCGCCCCTGCTACTACTATTTTCTTGCACTGGGCTCAGCCAGCTCATTTCTGCTTTTCTTGCCCAGTCCAATCCTCTGCTGACTCTTGGCTCCCTAGATCCTTCTTCAGAAGTGACAAGCTGGTTGGCACAGCCCACCTGAAACTAGAGCGGCTGGAGAATGAGTGTGAGATCAGAGAGATTTTGGAGGTAGGACACAGAGATTGTGGAGGTAGGGCGGGCAAACCAGAGGACTTGGCAGGTGTAGAGCCAACATTTATTGAACATCAGTCCCCATTATAGGTTTTTTGTGCCCATTAATTTCAAAATAACTACAAGTGTGCTTATAGATAGGTACTGTTCCCATTTCACAAATGAAGAGATTCAGAAGGTCTGAGAACATTCTATAGCATCATCCAGACAGGAAGCAGCTATACTCTTTCCACAACACTCTGGGCCACTCAGTTCCCAGGGGCGGTGGCTTACAGAGCCCTTGAGGGGTCTGATCATTGCTATCAGCTTGGCACACAAATTCCTAGGTCTGGCAGGGAGCTGGGGGAGTTATTGTTGGGGCAATTGTCTGGCAGCATGATGAAGTAGAACCAGCTCTGAATATAAAGTTGATATGATATTTCCAGATCAGGGACCCACCACAACAAAGCTAGTCAGTGTTTAGGAATTGTCCCCAGACAGCTCCTTAAGCTTCTGTGAACTCATCAAATTTCACAGGCAGGGACTCTTTTATTAAGAGTTTGCCTCTGACAGATGAGGAAACTAAAGTCCAGAGAAGAGGAAGGGTGTTACATAAGCTCATACAGTGTGTCCCTGGAAAAGTGGAGCCCAGACCCTTTGCTAATGCCTTCGTAGGTGAGGCTTTTCCCACTACAGTGTACCTCCCTCCCTTCATGACCTGTTTGGAGTTGTTCTTAAGTGGGGCCTGCTCTGTATTGGCCACATTAAGGGTACTCAGGTTTCTGTGGCCTGTAGCACTACTTTGCACTCCAGCTGCCCTGCTCCTGCCTGGGAGGGAGGCAGCATGATGGGTGGTAAGGAACCCTTGACCTGGGTTCTAGTGCTGGCCTTATCACACTATGGCTGTGTAATGAAACATCCACTTCTCTCTGGGCCATCTGTGAAGTGAGGGTTTGAGCTTAGTGGTTTTCAGGCTACACCTTTAAGTCAGAGCATTTCTTCCAAGAGTTGCCATGGGGAAACTGAGCAGAACTCTAGGTTTCTCATCTCCACTTCGGAGCACTGATGCTTATTTGGGTTTTCATATTACTTTTTTTTTTATAAGACTTAGCTAAAACCACCACCGCCAAACAGCAAGAGGGCAGAGTTGTTGTGAAATGGAGACTCCTATGTTGACCTTGCAGGATGCCTTAGCTCCTCATTCCTTACCTGTAAGCATAGGGAGCTGTCTGCTCCCATCCTCTACCCCCACCAGTTACCATCTCCCTTTTTGTGGTCCTCACAGGTCCTGGATGGAAGGAAACCCACTGGGGGCAAGCTGGAGGTGAAGGTGAGGCTGCGGGAGCCTCTGAGTGGCCAGGATGTGCAGAGGGTCACTGAGAACTGGCTGGTCCTGGAGCAGCCCAGGGGCCTGTAAGGTGTGCAGCTCTCTGTCCCCTGCTCTCTGCCTGGGCCCCACAGAGATACTTCCAGTACTCAACGCACCTGGGGAGAAAGCCTAAAAATTTCTCAGCTGTGAGGATAATGAAGCGGCAAAACTGTTGGGTAGGGCATAGGCTGAGTTTCTTAGGATCCTCAGTACAGTGGGGAGAGAAGTTAAACCTTCCCAGGTCTAACTATCTTCAGGAAATCTTTTCTGGACTCTATCTGTATATTCACTGTAGTTCAGACTTACTTCCTACTTTCTGTGCTTTGTGCCTTGTGCAGCAGATGGTCAGCGTTGAAAGGAGTCAGGCCAGTGTACAGAAGCATACTTTTCACAGCTTTGCTGGCTACAGAAGCCTTACATAAGGGAGATAGATGCTGCTACACAAACACCAAAGACCTGTTAAGTATGTGCACTACTGACCACAGCCCTGGTCTTTTCCTGTTTCTAGCCCCTTCCAAAGCAGGCTGGATTCCAAGAAGCTGCATCCCCATCCCTCTGGGCAAAGACCTCATTGCTCTGTGCCATGGATTGTTGCAGCCTCTTAACCCCTGTGTAGCAATTGTGTACAGCTTGCCCCAGCCTGCAGCTGCAACATTTCTGGATGTGCCTTTAAAAGACCTAACTAAGGGATGAGAGAACTTGAGAGTGATCAGAAACCCTCCCTGCTTAGATAGGGGCAGGGTTTTGTGACTCCAGTTTGTCAGGGGCAGCCTGTGCCACACAACTCAGTTTACCCTTGCTCTGCCTGTGCTTGTGCCTTAGTTCCTGACAGCTGTTGCACTAGCCTCCCTGCTTCCCATAGCTCTCGGTGGAGGGAGGGAGTTATGTTCAGGACTTTGTGGTGGGAAGTAGGCAAGATTGTATCTTGGGTTCAGTTCATGCACCTAAGACTAAAAGACTGCTAACTGAAGGGAGAAAAAATATATAGTTATGTAGCCATCTTTATTTAAGAAAGTAGGTCTAATCCATTATAGGAGCATTTCTACTCTATACACAGTGTAACCACAACTCCTTCCTAAACAAAAGTCCTGTCACTTTTTAAAGTGACATCAGGTTCCCTTCGCAACCTGTTCAGTTCTAGAGTAGCAGGACCGTCTGATTGACAGACTGCTGCTGTGGCTTCCTCTTGAGAGGACAGAGGAAGCCTTGCCTCTTTAGCTGATCACCTAGGGAAATCCCTTAGTTCTTTACCAAGAAATTCTCCTTTGACTTTGTTTTTCTGAATAGGTGGTGACGATAGATTAGTTGCAATAGATTTAATATTCAAACTGCAATACTCTACGTTTGTTAGAAATAAACTTTAATATCCCAACCCCCTTTTGAAGCATTAACTTAAATTCAACAAAGCATTCCTCAAGATCATTTTTAAAGGCTCGAAGTGAAGCGAATACATTCTGTTCACCGACCACTACAGTATTGCATAAGCACAGCTCAGGGATTCAGTTTTTGTGTGTGTCTTTTTCTGGGCTAGGGCTGGACTGTGCTTCCCTACCCTTAAGAACAGATCTTTTAGTAGGTAACAAGCACAGACAAATGATTTTTCTAAGAGCTTTTTGGCCAGTTTTACTCACCTGTAAAAGTCAACTACCAAAATTTCCACAGATGTGAGGTTTATTATTTAACTGCAGTCACATCTGTGTGTCAAACAAGCAGTAATCTAGAATGAAAAGGAGAGTTAGCCTTCCTAAGGTGGTCTAGAGCAAACAAGGGTGACCTACCCAAACCTTCCCCTCAGGCTTTGCACCCCAGTGCTTACTAAGAGGGCTAGGAGGATAGCTGTGTTTATTCTCAAAGGTTCCAACAAGCCCTAAGAATTTTTAAACTTGGGGCTCAACTGGAATTGCCCTATTGCAATTTGATAGGAAATGTTCTGTGGCTCACACATTTCCCCTCACAACCTGTTCAGTTTTAGTCTCCTTCATTGCTCTTTGCTTTTTGGAAAACAACCTCCAGCCTGAAGGAGGCAAGACAAAGCTGCCTACTGAACTTGGCCACTGACAGACATTCTTAAAAGGCCTTTGTTTCAGTGAAGGCATGCCGGGGTCACTTGTGGGAGGAGGCTGCCCAGTCTCATTTTATCCTAGATTTGCTCAAATGCAACTATTAAACATTGGAGATTAGTGACTCAGTGGGCATTTGGGAACCAGCCATCATCTAAATCACTTTTAAATTTTAAATACTCTCTTCAGTCTAGTGCAAAGCACATTCTTCTGAATTAGTGAACTGAATATCATGGAAGAAATTCTTAGAATCAGGTGGTCCTTGTGCACAATTAAAGGAAAAACTACCAGGGGTGCCAAAAAAAATGCATAACATTTCAAGTGATGTTATCAATGTGTTACGTTCTGAAGTTGAATTATGGTAGCAATGTGTACGATGTCTGCTCAGAAGATGGCATTCATAAATGAATGCTAGCGTCACCATGGGACAGGCAGGGCAGTCAGAGAAAATGGTGGAAGCGCGGCTGTTGTTCGAGGAGCACAAAACCATTTTGAAGTGGTACTTGAATTTCCAGAATGTTGAGTTTCTCCCACGTTCTTCTGACTTAATAACCTGTGACTTCTACCAGTGGGGGACCTTAAAGGGTGTGCTGTGCTGCAGAAAGCCGGCTACACTGGTGGCAGTTCAGGAAAGAACTGAAACAGCATGTGCAGTGACACAAGTGGGCACTCTGGTCAACGTGGCTCAAGCAGTAGTTCGCCCTAATCAGAAGTGTCTGGACGCTGATGGCAACCACTCTGAGCACCTCTTGTAAGTGCAGAAGTCAAGCATGACTTGTATCCATCTTTTGTAATCGGCATATATTGAATATTACAATTTTAAGTTTCTTCCTTAAAGTGCATGTACATTTTTGGGCGCCCTCTGTATTTTGTAACATCAGCATCGTTTTCCTTTCTTATAGCACCATTTTGAAACCTGCAGTCAGTCCAGATTTTGAGAGCTTGTTTTCCAAAATTAATGAGCACCTCCTACAAGATGTTGCCCCTTAAGTAAAGGCAGCTCATATTTTGGGATGAAACTGGGGCTGAGACTGGTAGAATGAGGGAGCCAGCACCTGGTGCAACTCCATTACGGATGGATTCTTCCCTCTCTGGGTCTCCGCTTACCGGACGGACGTTAGAGCGGGCATTACCATTCCCGCTCTACTCCAGCCCTTCTGGCTTCATACACAGGGCCCAGCAGAAGCAATGCCTGGACTTGAGTTATGATTTTATTTAAAAAATCATAAGCATACATGTTTGTGATTACACAAATAATGCCCCATTTTTATGAGCTGGTAATCTATATAAAATATTTTATTATAAAATCATAAGCATGTATGGTTATGATTTTATAATAAAATCGTAACTCAAGTCCAGGCGTTGCTTCTGCCAGACCCTTTACGATTCCTAAAAATTCCATGACCATTATTATTCAAATTATTTTAGCATTATTAAAATACAGAAGCATAATGTTCAACAAATTGCTTGAGTATTGTCTGAAATGCATTAAATGCATAAATTATTCCCTGAATGACTAGTTATGATGGAAGTAAACTCAGTTTGAAATGGGCCCACCAGCATTCAGGAACCACTGTGAATGACAGAAAATAACAGACACAAACTTACCCAAGGCAAGGCCCAGATTTCTATAGTCCTACAGTCCAGTAGGTGCTCCGAAAGTATTGATAAAAATAATTGGAGAAACTGCATTTGCTAGCATTTGGTAAGAATTCAGTAACTTGAAAAAGTTTTAATGTTACCAGACAATAATGTGTAACTCCATTCCTCTTCAGTTTATAAGGATCTGTCTTTAAGTTTACAGTGTAGGAAAATTTGACTTATTTAGAAATGTAGTTTCAGCCCTCTACTTTTTATAACTCTTAAAATAAACAGTATATAAAAACAAATATAACACAGGAAAAAAGTAAACGAGCCTTAGCTATTTTATGCCCAATTTCACAAGATGATTTTACTAAACCTAAAGGACATTTTATGCGATTGAAAATGGACCTGACTATGCAGGGCTAGAGTTTGTCATTATTGGGAGAATTTAAAAGCTTGCACTGATCCAGAAGAAATATGTCCAACTGCATGATGTATTTAGCTGAGCAGGAGGCAAGAGAAAGCTCTGTAGGGAAAAACAGAACCAGCTACTCTAGAAGCTCCAAACTTCCGAGGCATATACAGACCAAGCTGGATGTTATACCCAAAACACCTGCCCCTATTGACAAGTGTTTCCCGTTCTTATCCAGGTTTTTCTGGGCGGGGGGAGTGGAAGGGTCGCAGGGCTCAGTCCTTACAAGCTGGTGTTCCTGTGGGCATCTACTCGTTTTTTCCCTTAGAAGCTCTGGGTACCATCTGAGTCTGTGGGAAAGGTTGTAGTCACAGCTCTCTGCAGCCACCACCAGCTAAGTCTATGGAGACAGATGTAGAATGTGGATACATCCCCCACCTGCAACCATCACCATGGAAAGGGGATAAAACCAGCTCGACACACTTCAAACAGAAGGCTAGGTCTCTGGGCCCCTGTTTGGAAAATAGCTGCTGCCCTAAACATAACTCTACAGCCAATAACTGCCAAGTGTTGAGCCCAGCTCTAACCACTGGGAGCAGCCACTCACTATCCCAGAGGACTGCATTACCTTCCAGAGGGTTCTTGGAGCTGTGCTTTTACTGCAGAGGCACCATCTACTGCTTGACCTGCACATTCAGAAAACAAGGGAGTAAGTTATCCTAGAGCAGTGTTTTTCCAGCTCTGGGTGGTGAAATCCACTTGGTCTGTGACCAGGATAAATTTTTAATGAAAAAATAATCAGAGTGCATCATACATATCATGGGCAAACCAAATCTTGGGTTTCTGACACCACTCCCACTAAAAGAAACCATTGCTGATTCCAAGGCTGGGGTAGGGTAAGCACAAGGTGAGCCTGGAGCATCCTGTTAGGCCAGAAAAGGAAGTTAAAAAAAAATGATAGGAACATTGTTACAAGGACGTAGGGGGCTACCTTGAAGGGGCTTGCTCGGGCCAAAAAAGAGGCCATTATAGCACCAAAATAATGAATGAGAACCATTCAAAAAGTAACACAGAAGTCCACAGTGAAAATTAATTGAATAAATGAATAGGAAAGAAGGACTTTGCTTATAGATGACCACATATAACGTGAAGGGAGTGCTGGAAATGAAAACCATTCTGTAGCCAACACAGTAAAAGATCAATTCAGATAAGAAACATCTGTTAAGACATTTGCATGATCTGAAAGTGTTTCTACACACTGGTTATTCATTCCAAAGAGAAAATTATAACAATGGAGAAATTAGACCACACTTTGACCACGTGACTAAAATTTGTCATCATCAATGAGGGGCAGATGGATATCAAGTGACCCCAGAATCTCTTAAAAGGATACAACATCACTTAGGAGGCTGGCCAAAAATACTTAAACTTCCATGTTTTCTAATTATGCAAAGACACCAATCAAATTCAAAATAAGGCATTTTCTATTAAAAAAAATGGGATGGGAGAACCTATATTCACCCAAAATACTGAGGACATAAAGATAAAGGTGAGTCTGGAAAGCTACTTGCCACGTCTGACCCTAGGCTAGCAGCAGCTTTACTGGAGGGGAGAAATGCTACCAAGGACGTTAGATGCTGGGTTAACGTATCTTACATTAAACTGACTGAGGCTGAAAACCGCAGTACTGGGAGAGGATGTCCTTATGTTTAAGAAATAAGCATTAAAGTACTTAGAGGTAAAGGGCTATGATGTATGCAACTCACTCTCAAATGCCTCCATTTTTATGGAGAGACAACTGACAAAGCAAATAAGGTGAAATGTTAACAGGTGAATCTACGTAAAGCATACATTTTTTTTTCTTAAGTTGCAACTTTCATGGAAGTTTAAGTTATTTGCCAATAAAATGTTTTCAAAAATACCTCTAGTGAATATTATAACTAAAAATGTCCTGGGTGTATGTATTCTGTCAGCTTTTTCAGAGAAAGGCCCAGTCACCTCATTTACAGAGTCATCTGTCCGTCCTTGGATAGAAAGGGGAAAATCCGTTGGGTCTTTGATTCACGTGAATGAATAATCTGATAAAATCAAATCTAAATGTCACTTCTACTTGCAGTCACTGTTGTAATGTAAATTGGACAAGGCTGGTGTGATAGTCATTATATATCAATTCTGTACAAAGAGTACAAGACTGATGCTTCATTTTTTTATTTCCCATTGCCCTCCCACCCCACCCTTGGTGATGGTTGTACCCATCTGAGCATTTCTGAGCAGAAGACCACAAGTAAGTCTTAAAACAGGAGCAGAATTCTTGTCTAAACAGTAACGGAAGGGGATTAGCTGCAAGGATAGCGTAACTGTTGTGCAGGAACGGAAGCTGCCCAGATCTTCTTGGTGGATAATGCATAGAAGATTTAGAATTAGGGAACACCTGTCCCCCCAACCACCCTTTCCCACCCCAGTCCCCCAAACTCCCATCCCACCCCCCACCCCCCAATTAATAGTGTTAACAAAAGCTTAATCTTCCAGTTCTAAAGTGCAAATGATTTGGGTATGACTGCTGTTGGAACAGGTCTGAACAGAAAAAAAATGAAGTCCTCTGTCTATGCGATGTTTTCCAGAATATAAAAGATGAGCTCCATGACGATGGGGCCCTCACTGAGCTGGCAGGCCCCTCCATGGATCACCGGCACCAAAGCGCTGTCCAGATCATTCATGTACTGCGAGGGAAGGGGCTGGCCATTGCTCCCTGCTTGGTAGCCAACCTACACCACAGAAAGAAGGGGAGGACAGGTTACTAGGTAGAGATCTCTCCAAAGGGCTGAGGGCCAAGGAGGCTGAGCAGGAAAGGAGATGTTCTTCTTGGCCATGGGCTAGACACAGAGCACTTAATACAAATTCCCCCTCTTCCCTGAATTTTCTGTCATCTATGCATCCCAACCTTGTTACTTGGTAACTGTGAGGCCTTGGGCAAGGCACTTAACCTATTAAAGTCTTAGTTTCCCAAGAAGGGGCTGGGGGTAGCCTAGAGAGGTAGTCAGAAAGAATACCTAAATCTATGGCTGTGAAAATGAGAATGGGAAATATACTAGTTACAACTCCTCAACAAAACAGGAAGTAAACTTTGTTCTGCTATCCATCCATTCATCCACACCCCATTTTCTGAGCACCTGCTAATAAGAATTCAAAGATGAACAAGGCCTTTGCATCAAGAGACCACACATTTAACAGAAAAATTCTTGTTTTTTAATTGTTTTAATCTCTCCTCAGCCAGGTTATCAGTACCATTCAAGAAAGGACTCATTTGTATCACCTTGATATTCTTAGTAGAGCATTAGGTAAGACCTCAAGCAGGAAATATTTGTTGACTGATGACTAGTCAGGAAATGGAGCCAGATACATAATCTTTCACATTTTCCCTGATAATAGCACAACTCTGATCAAAGCAGGAGCACTAGAACATGTCACAGGGACCCAAAATACAAAGGAAACTACTGAGAGCTTGCTTTACTGCACTTTGTTTCAATGTGCTTTGAAGATACCTGAAGAACTGAAGATACCTTATAAACTGAAGAACTGGGGCAACCCTACTTCGAGCAACTATATTATCACTTTTTCCAATAGCATTTGCTCATTTCTTGTCTTTGTGTCACATTTTGGTGATTCTTAGAATATTTTAAACTTTTTCATTATTGTTTGTGAACAATGATCTGTGATCAGTGACCTTTGACATTACTATTGTAATTGTTTTGGAGCACCACGGAACTGATACAAGATGGTGAACTTAATAAATGTATGTGTTCTGACTGCTCCACTGACTGGCCATTACCCCATTTCTCACCCTCTCCTCAGGCCTCCCTATTCTCTGAGACACAACAATATTGAAATTATGACAATAACCTGACAATGGCCTTTAAGTGTTCACGTAAAAGGAAGAGTTTCATATCACTTTAATCAAATGCTTCAGCTTAGTGAAGAAAAGTAAAAACTGAGATGGGCAGAAAGAAAGATCTCTTGCACCAAATAACCAAGTTGTGAAAGCAAAGGAAAAGTTCTTGAAGGAAATTAAAAGTGCTACTCCAGTGAACACATGAATGATAAGAAAGTGAAACAGACTTACTGCTGATAGGGAGACATTTAGTAGTCTGGATAGAAGACCAAACAGCCACAACATTCCCTTAAGCCAAAGCCTAATCCAGAGCAGGGCCCCAATTCTCCTCAATTCTGTGAAGGCTGAGAAAGATGAAGAAACTGCAGAAGAAAAGTTGGAAGCTAGCAGAGGTCGCTCATGAGGTTTAAGGGAAGAAGCCATTTCCATAACACAAAAGTGCAAGTGAAGCAGCCAGTGCTAATGGAGAAGCTGCGGCAAGTTATCCGGAAGATCTAGCTAAGATAATTAAGGAAGGTGGCTACACTAAACAAATTTTCAATGTAGACAAAAAATAGCCTTCTTCTGGAAGAAGAGGCTATCTAGGACTTGCATAGCTAGAGAGGAAAAGTCGATGCTTATTTACCATTCCAAAGATCCTAGGGCCCTTAAGAATTATACCAAATCTACTCTGCCTGTGCTCTATAAATGGGAACAACAACACACGTGTACATGGTTTACTGAATATTTCAAGCCCACTGCTTACAAAAAAAGGATCCTTTCAAAATATTACTGCTCACTGATAATGACCTGGTCACCCAAGAGCTCTCATGCCGATGTACAATAAGATTAATGTTTTCATGCCTTCTAACACAACATCCATTCTGCAGCCCATGGATTAATTTCAACTTTCAAGTCTTTTTTAAGAAATACATTCTGCAAGGCTATAGCTGCCATGGTGATTCCTCTGATGAATCTGGGCAAACCTCTGGAAGGGACTCACTATTCTAGATGCCATCAAGAACATTTGTGTGTGGGGGTGGGGGGGGGGGCGGGGGGTCTCTGGTGGTGTAGTGGGTAGGCTTCGGTGTGCTCAACGCTGTGGTTTGGGTTCAATTCCCAGTCAGGGAACTAACCCCCACCCCCCAAAAAAGAACATTTGTGTTTCATGGGAAGAGGTCAAAAATATCAAGATTAATAGGAGTTTGGAAGAACTTGATTCCAACCCTTGTGGATGACTTTAAGGGGTTCAACACTTGAGTGGAGGAAGTAACTGCAGATGTGGAAATAGCAAGAGACCTAGAATTAGAAGGGGAGTCTGCAGCTCTGAGTTACTGCAATGTAACTCAGATGAGGTGGGTGCTTCTAATGGATGAGCAAAGAAAGTGGTTTCTTGGGATGGAATCTACTCATGGTGAAGATGCTGTGAAGACTGTTAAAATGACAACAAACAATTTTAGAATATTACATAAACTTAGTTGATAAAGCAGTTACAGGGTTTGAGGAACTGACTTCAATTTTGAAACAGATTCTATTGTGGGTAAAACGCCATCAAACAACATTGCATGCTACAGAGAAATCGCTGGAGGAAGGGTCAAGACACGTGGCAAATTTCATTGTTGTCTTATTTTAAGAAATCGCCACAGCCACCCAACCTTTAGCAGCCACCACCCTCATCAGTCAGTAGCCACCAACATCAAAGCAAGACCCTCCACCAGCAAAAAGCGTATATGACTTGTTGAAGTCTCAGATGACATATTTTAGCAATAAAGTATTTTAAAATTAAGTATGTACATTGTTTTTTAGGCATAATGCAACTGCACACTTAACAGACTACAGTATAGTGTAAGCATAACTTTTATATGCACTGGGAAACCAAAAATTTTATGTGACTCATTTTATTCCAGCATTCACTTTATTGCGGTGGACTGGAACCAAACCCACAATATATCTGAAATTAGAGGCCACAGAAGAGAGGCAATGGGACAAAGAATTGGGGGAGGGGGAGGCACATGTACTAAGAATGGAATTTAAGTAATTACAAACAGCATTCAAAAAATTTAAGTAAGACTGGGAGAACCCTAACCATAGGAGACCCAAGTTGACAGGAAAATTAGTTGGGAAATAGATCAAGTCCTATCCACTAACAAACATGAAATGTTGACAATAAGAAAAACTTAAGGAGTTGGAGCTACAAAGGCCCACTGTAGTCAGATTAAGAAAACAACAGGATATGGAACAGCCTGAAACCCGCCCTGTAAGAAAGGCAGAATGATTCCTGAAGGGTGGCCCTGGGGAGTCTCAAAGGGTAGTGCCAATGTCATTCACACAGGGGCAGCAAGTCCTCACACACACTTCTCTGACTCTACAACTAAAAAGAAAACCAAGTCCTTGGAAGACATTCAGGTGAGGAAGCCAAGGTTCTAGTGGCTCAGAGGGAAGGCCAGAATATGATAGCTGGTCGGGCCCACGATCCAGAGAATTAAACTCTCTGGGTACACAGAGGAAAACCCACGTGCCAGAAAATAAAGACACTGTCCAAGACCAGTTTCAAAGGTACCTAAGACTCCTCTTCTTACCTGATCTGAGTCAAGTGTCACACGCAGTCCCAGTTTAGTCATTCCATCTTCCTTCAGAAGCTTCAGGTGGGGACAGAGAGCAAGGCAAAAAGCCTTGGCAATATGCTCGGTCAGTCGGCTATGATCTGCTGGATCACTCAGGCAACTGTGCTGGTCATCATTTTCTAGGAAAAATACCTTTGTTCCCCAAACAAAGAGACTTTTAATTTTGTGCCCAGGAGATATGGGAAGAAACAAGTCCATCAGCTCACTGTGGATGAGCACCTTGATCTCCTGAGATGTATAAGAGGACAGGACAGACAGAATACCTCAAAGACCTTGGGCCAAAAGCTGGGCACTCATGTCTTATACATCTAAGAAACAATCTTAGTTTCTGTGGCTACAAAATGATAGCAGCAACCTGCCTATCTCACTGAAAGCCTTGGTCAGGGTCATAATGGTATGTTCTTTCCAGAACCAAAAAAGGCTTGCTTTTGCATTGTGAACTTCTAAAAGGTAATCCCTGTATGTGGACAATTTTCTTAGGAATTGATTCTGCAATTGAAGAGAATGGCCCATATAGCTTATGTGACTCAACGCCTTCATGTTACAGATTGCTCACAGAAGGGAGGTGAGTCACCTAAGTGCATATACTTAGACAGGCACAGTCAAGCCCAGAATCTGAGTCTTCTGTATCTCATCACAGATAGAGCTTTTCTCACCACATGACCCTGCCACTGCTGAGACAAGAGCTGTGTTAGTGTGCTGGTAGTGAGCTGAGCACTGCACTGGGCACAAACAGAACACAGCAAATCTGGAACTGAGAGGCCCAAGTCTCAGCCACATAGAGGAGAGTAATGAGCATGTCCTTTTCCTTTGCTTTTGTATAAGGGAAAGCACCTGTTCTCTGTGATTACTGTAAACTAAAGAGTAAATTACCTAAAAGCAAAATATGCTTACATATATCTATTGCTAGCTTATTATAAGCAGCTTATACTAAAAATACTCCAAAGGGTTCAGCTCTGAAGCCCTGTGCCTGATGCAGTAGTGAGACTGGCAGCATGAAATGATGGAAAGTGCTCTGGAGTGGAAGGAGACCTCTGGCCTCTGCTCTGCCAGTAAGCAGCATCAGGCAAGTCACAAAGTCACATAGCTTCTCTGAGCCTATATGAGCTAGGTCACCTCCCTACCTTACTGGGTTACTGGGGAGCAAACAGGAGTGAACAGAGGTCAAACTACTTTGTAAGCAATAGAGTTGTACATGTTTCAAATTCTGCACTACTCAAAATGTGTCAAAGGAATAATCATTACAAAGCATGACTTGTGTATGAAAACTACAAAGCATGAGTTGTATATGAAAACATCAAGCCTGATATGAAGGATAAGTCACTTGGAAGACAGCTCAAGAGAAAAAACAGGTTCTAGTCTGTGCTATCAGGAACCAGCTATGTGAACTTCGGTAAGGAACTTAACCTCTAGTGACCTCAGTTACCTTGTATGTAAAATGGAAAAGCTAGAGGGAGTTCCCTGGTGGTGTAGTGGCTAAGGCTTCGGTGCTGTGCTGTCAATGCTGCGGCCTGGGTTCGATTCCCAGCCAGGGAACTACCCACCAAGAAAATAAAATAAAAGGGAAAAGCTAGAAGTCACAGAACTTTTTAAAAAATTATGACTTGTAAAGCTTCAAGGAATCTTAGAGATCTTGAATTTAATGTTTTATGTTTTAGAGATGAATATATATGAGGTTGAAAAGAAATTACGAGACCTAGGACCTACCTGTTTATTCTCAGAGAATGAACTTTCTGATTTGTCTGGTATGTACACGCATACAGGGCCCTTGCCCTGTACCTCTCATTCTCAGGTTAGCCTCTAATACAGCTTTCAAATTAAGAAACATAGTAGAGAAGAGTTTAGGAGTTGGCCAGATATGTATTTGAATCAGGACTTTGACATTACTTAGTTGCTATGTAATCTTGGACAAGTTACTTAGTCGGTAAGTTTTCGTTTTCTTTTTAAATTATAGAGGACACACTAATCTTCTTACTGGTGAAATAATCTGTTTTTTAAAGACTGTGTTATCTAAGATAGTTTTAACTATGAATGCAACATAACTATCCCAGCTTTCTAAAGAATGTGGCAAAGACGGGATGTACCATTCAGAGATATACATTCAGAGATGCACCCTTCTTGAATTCCAATGCAAACAAATCTCTAAAAGCTAGTTCATAGGAAAAAGGAGACATCAGAGTGTTGCGGCCTACATTTGGTGACATTTCTTGCTGGTGAGCTAAAATAGACCAGAGGGAATTGGAGTACAGAAGATAAACAGATTTTTTTTCTTATCCTCCAGAATTAGGCCAGAATGTATCTCCGAGCCTAGCAAAAAGTTGTGCTCAAAGGGGGTCAAGGATGCCAAGTTTTATTTCCTTACCTCTGTCCATCTGATGACTTTTCCATTTGCTTTATACTCCGATCCATGGAATATCTTCACACTTGTTATAGACTCCATAGACTTCCCATCTATAGGACTTACGACACTAAAATAGAGGCAAAGAGATGGAAGCAGCTCTTGAAGTTAGAGAAGCCACTTCTTTTATCAAGTCTTGCTACAAGTTACACGGGTACCTTGCCAAACACGCCTGTGCAACACATCACAGCAAGAAGCCACTATAGAAAAATGTACACAAACAGAGCACTCAAGAATGGGAAGGGCTCACTGAAATACTTTAAAGAACACATACAAAAAAGGAGTCATGATTCCAGGTGCTGTGTCTTTTAATACAGGGTCCAGTAGAAGTAATGTCCTTTTTTATGAGCTGGTAATCTATACTAAATCTTTTATTACAAAATCCTAAGCATGTACTCTGTAACATAACAATATTTTAACTACTCTAAAACAGGCATTACTTCTGCCAGACTAATAAAGAAATTGTTTACTCAAACCTGGTCTCCTCTTCCAGCATTCCTTCCTTCAGTGAATGCATGGCCAACCACCCAGTTTGGCTCTCCCCTCTGCTCTGTCACCACACTCTGCTCCTGACTGTCATAAAACCCATCACATTATACTCTTTATACCAAGCTTGTCCAACCCGCAGCCCATGGGCTGCATGCGGCCCCAGAGGCTTTGAATGCAGCCCAACACAAATTTGTAAACATTCTTAAAACATTATGAAAATTATGCACAGACTTTTTTTTTTTTTTTTTTTTTTAGCTCATCAGCTATCATTAAGTGTTAGTGTTTTTTATGTGTGGCTCAAGACAATGCTTCTTCCAATGTGGCCCAGACAAGCCAAAATATGGACACCCCTGCTTTATACATTTGCATTACCTGCCTTACAAATAAACTGAAGGGGAGGAATATGACATACTAACCTCTGCTACATTCCTGGTTCTGACACATTGTTCAGAACATAGGAGTTTAATAAATATTTATTTGACTAAGTTACTTGACTAAGTATGTTAATTATAACAGTACTGGTATCAACTGATAAACAAGTATCTATATTATCTATCACAACAAATTCCCTTTGGTGCTAAATTATCGTTCCTAGATTCCTGCATAGAAAGGCTCATGCTGTATAGTCATTTCCTTTCCAAAATATAACACGTGTAAATACATGGAGATACACACTCATTGTGATAAGGATCCAAAATAACTGGAATCACAAAGATTCCAAACTCTTCCTAACAATTTTCAAACCTGTTTATGTTTTTGAATGTCTATGTATAAAAGATCAAATTTAACTTAAAACTTCAATATCAGGGAGTAACTTCATTCATTTGAATTAAAAAATTTTAGGGGGCTCCCTGGTGGTGTAATGGCTAGGCTTTAGCACTCTCAACTCCTCGCCCTGGGTTCGATTCCCAGCCAAGGAACCACCAAAAATAAATAAATAAATAAATAAATAATTACTTAAAAAAATTTTTTTTTAAACAATGTTAAGTTTAATTTCTAATTCATCAGACAACAATGTAGAAGAAAGAGCACCCTGAGCTGATTAGTACTGTTGTGAGAGGAGACCCAGACACTGAGGGACAAGCTGGAAAACACACTACAAACTAAACTTGGGGGGTCTGAGCGTCTTCCCTGAGTACTTCTTGTCCTGTTTTCTAAGATGCTGTCACTGGCACTTACTGTTAAGAAGGGACAACCTGCTTGTTATTAATTACTAATACCTTATAGCATTAAATTTTCAGATTATCAATGTTTTGGTCCTAATAACCATGTTCAATTCCAAGTATAACAGAAAATTAAACACAAATTGACTTCGAATTAAAATGTCCAGTGAACTGTGGGAAGATAAAGGGGTATTTGTAAAACAGGCAAATGCACTGATTTAGAAATTGCTTCTTTTTGCTCAATAATGAAAGTTTTTAAATCTTAAAAAAAGGCTGGTGTGCCATGTTGGAGCGCCTGCTGCCTGCCCTCTCGCCCGCTATGCCCTCAGAAGGGAAGGCCCGGTCGGTCACAGCTAAGTGCCAATACCCTCCTACTTACCAGATCCAGCTTCGGCAGCAGCCATTTCTCTATGAAATCATTGTTCAGTACTGCCCTACAGAGTTTCTATGATTATTTTCCGTACTTTGGTGAACTTATTTACAAAACCAGACTGAGGCACTTGTCAGCTGGGACCATGTGGAACTCATTCGCTGCGTTCCCAGAGGCCCACAGGTAGGGTTACTGCTGGCAGGCTGGCTGGCTGGGAGAGAGCTTAATACAATGAAGTGTAATGTTCATTTACTCAATCAATTTTTTAAAGTACTTACTAGGTATCAGACAGTGTCTTCAGTGCTGGTAATAATAGCAGTAAATAAACCACACAAAAATAAACCAGTGCCTGCCTCATGGAGCTTATATCTCAGGGGCAATAAAATAAAGACCACATGTAAGACAACCCCTACTTTTCTAACCGAACATGAAGAAATCCGTTATTAACCAGTTACACTCCCATTTATAAGATGACACCCAATTTTTGCTCTAACAACTTTAGACAAAAGTATCATCTTATACATGGAAAAACATGGTGTATCATATGTTAGAAAGTTGTAAGTGCCCTTAAGAAATATAATGCAAGGGAGGGGGACAGGAGGTATTGAGGGTGGGAGGGAAGAAATGTGTATGACTGGATTATAATTTACCTAGATAGGTTGGCCAGGGAAGGCCTCACTGAGAAAGTGACATTTTAGAAAATACTTGAAGGCAGTGAAGGAGGGACGCATGTGGCTACCTAGGGGCAGAATATAAGCTGCAAGGACAGAGTATAGCTGATGGGAGGTGCTGCATGTGAAGAGAGTGGACAGAGGGATGCACAGAGGGTGTAAGGCCTCATAGGTTGTAAAAGGCTTGGGTTTTTACCCTGAATGATATTGGAAATTAGTGCTGGGTTTTGAGCAGAGAAGTGACGCTGTAATTGAAAACAGATTAGGTTGGGTGGAGGGAGCAAGCCAAGACTAGAAACAAGGAAACCAATTAGCAGGCTACTGCAATAACAGACCAAATGAGCGTGGCCTGAAATGGGACAATGGCAGCAGAGGTAAAGTAGTAGTATAATACGGGGCATATTTTGAAGTAAAGCTGAAAAGATTTACTGTTGGGTTAAATGTAGGGTGTGAGAGAAAGAAAAATGTCAAAGGTGAGTCCAAGGGTTTGGCCTGAATCATCAGAACAAGAGTTATCATGTACAGCAAAGAGATAGCCCAAGGAGGTGGGCCTGGCCTGGCCACTTCCTAGCTCTCCAGAGTCATTTAGCCTTTTGGTGCTTGTCATATGGGAATAACAACACTAGTTGTAATATCAAATGAAACAATATTAGCAAAAGTGCTTTCTAAACCATAAAAAGCTTAGGTATTACTATTAGCTCAGTAACTTTAGAGAAATTGTTTTGTTTCATCAACTCCCTCCCTCTTCCCTTAAAAAAGATGCATAGATACTCCTTCAGAAACTAAGCCAAGAAACCAGAAGTTTAGAATTCTATGTTATGTGTATGTATACAAAGCAGTCCCTTTCTCTTAGGGCTTTCAGTCAAGTAATAAAACACCAGTGTAGACACACCCAGAGCCTAGCCCATAACTAAATGCCATGGCAGTGGGGGTTCGCTGCACTTACCCCTTATTGACATTCCTGTCGTCATCCACCCACTGGATGTGAATGTGTTCTTGGGGATCCTCAGCATCTGTCTTGCCACAGGTGATGGTGAAGTCCTTCATCTCTCGCAATGCTTGCCTCAAGGCATCCATGTTCTCTGCAGTGATCTGGACCATAACGCCATCTGAGAATCAGCACCAAGATAATGCAGATGGTAACAACGGAAAGCCAGGGGAGAGGGGCCAGGTGCAGAATGGCACCTGGCACCTAGAAAATCCCTCCAGGATTTAATGTAAAACTTTACTCTGTTCTCTAAAGCTGACAGATACAAACAGGTTTTGTTCTCTGCGATGAACTCTTACTGAAAATGCTATGAGGAGCAAATGCCAAGATGGGGTCTGCTTAAAACACGTGCCTATTGATTTCACTTTACATAGACAAAACAAAAGACCTTCTCCTGAGACTGCTCAAAGGGGAAACTTACACTTGGTTACATCCCTCTTTGGGCTCACAGAGTATTTTGTTCATGCTTCCACTCTTGCATTTACCATGCTCAACTCATATTTATTGGTTAGCACTCCTGTCTCTCTCACCTTACTATGACTTTCTAGCATAAGTGAATGCCCACTGAATTTTGTTAACTAAATCACTGAATAAACAACAGTAGTGGGATAGGGGATAAACCCATTTATTGACTAAATAAGGCCAACACACCACAAGTGCTTCCCACAGGCTACCATGTAGCCAACAGACAGTAACTATTTGGGGGCTGCTACTTACTTGAGTCAAAGGCAAACACTGAAATTGAGGGTGAAAATTGTCACATGTTGAGTAATTACCCTACTTCATTGACACAAAATTATCAGCTGAAACAATTTCTAAAGAGCTTCAATAAAAATTTCATAAGTAGGCATACAATTGCTGTATTGACACACACAGTGGAATGCAAGACCTAAGACATTCCTAACCCAAAGGCATAAAAACATAACTTTTAAACACATTGCTATTAATGTGTAAGGATCTGCATCAGTACAATTTATCATTTCAGTAACATTTATTTATTTGTTTGTTTGATTGTTTGGTGGTTCCCTGGCTGGAAAATGAACCCAGGCCATGGCATTGAGAGCGCTGAAGCCTAGCCACTACACCACCAGGGAACCCCATTATTTCAATAACATTTAAAAGGTGTTTTTTAATCATCTTATAAAGACACAGATTCAAATATAGTCAATACTTTATCACATGGGGATTAATTAGTTACCTAAGACCAAATGACTGTTTAACTTCTGTATTTCTTAATAATTTCTTAGTAGCATTTTTCTGCTTTTTAGTTAGTTGTGAAATTTAGTGGTAAAATATTAGCATGTCTTACTCGTCACTTGCTCTTTTATTAAGTTTACTAATAAAAACTATCAAAGTCAGAAACTATTAACATGTAAGATTATCTATGTATTTCAATTAACACATTGGAATCTGCCCTTGGGAAGAGCAGCTTTTAGACAGAGCCCTGGAGTGAGCTATTGTGAAATAAAAAACTGTCGTCATGTGTGGTAGATTGTATTTTCCAAAGATGACCACAATACATCCCGTCTTATGTGCTTTTCTACAATGCTATTCTACCATTTCCCCACCAAGAGATAGAGTCTAACTGCTGTCCACTTGAATCTGGGCAGGCTTAGACAAATTCCAATGCCAGAGTATGATGGAAGTGGCAATGTGCAACTTTGGAGGCTAAGTCATAATAGGCAATGAGGCTCCTGCCTTGTTGCTAGAACACCTGTGCTTGGAGTTCCAAGCCAACATGTAAGAAGTCCAACTATTTCAAGGCTGCCATGCTGAGGAGTCCAATGTGTAAGTACTCTAGTCATCACTCCTAGTCTTTAAAACATCCTAGGCCAGGCCCCAGGCATGTGAATGAAAAAAACTTCAGTTAATTCTAGCTCCCAGCCATCAAATAACCACTAGCTTTCAAGTCAAGTCATCCCAACCGAGGCTCTGGACATCAGTGAACAGGATCAAGACATCCCTGCATTGCCATGTCAAGGGCAGATGGAGAAGATTCAGAGCATAATAAAATAGGTGCTTCAAGCTATCAAATTCTGTGTTAATCTGTTATGCAACAATAGTAACCAGATCAAAATACAGTGAAGAATAATTGACAAAGAAAATAAACAGTATGCTTATTAGCCTTTCATTAACTTTCATTTAATTAACTTTTGTCAGGATAGGTATCATGTCTCATTATAGTGAACCAGCAGCAAACGCAGCAGCAAACGCATCCCATTCTGTATCCCAAATAATGTTGCAACATTCTTGCAGGTAAGAGGGACTGAACTTCATCCACACACTTACAGATTTGCACCCAGTGATACATTTGAATTCAGACAACATCCCCTTGGGTACCTTATCCCAAAGCTTTGAAAGGTCATCTCTTAATTTTTATGTCGCTGTCCCATGGAACCTCTACCACTTACACCCTTCTTAGGAGAACTGAACAGTTTTAACTAGTTTAACTAGTTAAACTAGTTTAAGAGTGAGTGCTATTGAATGAATAATAAGAGTCCAGAAGTCTATGGCAAAAACATCAAAGCTTCCTTTAATGTCCCTTGCTTTTCAGTTGTACAATTAGGACTGAACTAATGTACATGCAATAAATAACTTATTCTTTACCTTCCACAATACTGGACTTGGCAATATATCCTGAAGAGGATTTTAGAGCGCCACTGAACACAAAGAAGCTGGCACCAGTCACTAAAATAGCAAGAGAAATAGTTTAGTGAAGATAGAAGATGGACAATGCACTGTAGAACTGTATGCCTGAAACCTATGTAATCCTTGCTAACAGATGTCACCCCAATAAAAATGAATTAAAAAAAAAAAAAAAAGATAGAAGATGGAGGAACTGGGAACAATAATAAAAATTTAGTAGTTGGGAACGCCAACCATCATCATCCAGAAAACAAAAAACACCAACTCTATACACGACAATATATAAGTAACCAATAATTTTGATGCTTATGATAGGCTGAAAATGAGATTATTAGACACGCCCTCCAATTTTGTTTTGCTCTTTCTCCAATCAGCAATCAAAGAATCTTGCACACAAAGAAATCTTAGTGGTCATGTCTAGGGCTTGGCCTGAAGTCTGTTTTTGTAAATAAAGTTATATTGACATATGGCTATGTGCATTCATTTACACAATGTCTATGGAATTCTTTTGAAATATGATGCTACAGAGTTGAGTATTTGGTGACAGACTGCAAGTCTACAAAGCCTAAATAAAATACACAGAAAATGTCTAATGAGACCCTTGATCTAATTAATTTGTTTCCAGTTTTTGTTGTTGTTGTTGTTGTTGTAGTATTTGACCAAATTTTGAATATGAAGATATAGATGCCAACTATTTTATTTGCCAAGTGGAGCTATTAAAAAAACAAACACCTATTTAAGACAAACACCTGATACCATTATCTCTTCATAAAAGAAAAGATAATCAATTCTTTCAGCTTTATGAAAACTAAATGTATTTCTCTACATCTTAAATTGGACTGAGCTATTTCAACTCCCCACCCATCTGCCCTACAGTATCTCAATTAGCTAGATCATCTCACCTTTGTCAGAGACTCCTAGTGACAAGGAGCCCACAGTAGCACAAGGCAGCCCACCTACTACTTCTAGATAACTCTCAGAGTTACAGAGTGTGTTCTCAAATTGAACCCAAATCTAGATCCTTGTGATTTTCACCCATTGGTGTTGGTTTTGGCCTCTTGCAGCTATACAGAGTAAGTTGAATCTTATTTTCACATAATAAAAAACCTTAAAATAGCAATTTTTCATTCTTTTATCTATACTTTTGCAGGTTAAACATTTATACTTCATTCAAGAGGTGTTTCTTTTACCTAGTTTCCAGATTTCTCACAGGCCTTAAATCCTCTGAAGACCCTCCACTCTTACCAATGGATATTATCAATTACATTAATGATACCGTGAACTTATCAAATATTCTAGGTATGATCAATTTTACTAATAGGGAACATTGTGGACTTGAGTATATTCATATATGTGGTAAATACCTTTTATGCCTTTACTAAACAATTAAAATATATATTGAAGAAAGTGACCTACAATGTGTCTTCTAGAAGTGTTTCATAAAGTCTACTGAAGAAAGCTAGTTTTAGGAGACATTAGAGGGAAAAAAGATCATGGGCAAATAAATTTAGGAAGGGCTAGGTACCATCCTCCTTTTAGAAAATCACAAGGGGTTCCCTGGTGGTGTAGTGGCTAGGCTTCGGCACTCTCAACGCCGAGGCCTAGGTTTGATTCCCAGCCAGGGAACCACCACCAAAAAAAAAAAAAATAAAAAAAAAAAATAAAAAAAATCACAATACACATATATCAGCTTGTTAATGAAAAGTCCTACAGTAAAGAAATCTATTTAAACATATTTAACTCAAGATTTCTCAGTTTAATCTATTACGCAAGACTTTTATTTATTTATGTGAATATTTTTTAAAACCATAGAACCTCCTAAGAAACTTCAGGAAATGCCATGTTGAACAGAGCTTCTTAAATTCTAATGTACATTTGAATTACATTGTAATTGTGTTAAAATGTAAATTCTGATTTAACAGATCTGGGGTGTAGATTCTTCGTTTCTAGCAATCTCCGAAGTGATGAGACCACATTCTGAGTACTACCACTGAACCAAGAATCCTTCTTTCAGAATCCTGTCAACCTATTAATTAACATTCTTTGAGTATGGTCATTCAACAAACTCCAAATATAACTAAGCATATTCTCATCATGGGGCCTACTTTCCTACCTTCAAACACCAATGCTAGCCTTGTCAATATTTGGAGGCAGTATTCTCAAGGTTCCCCTCAATAACAGAGATGCTCTGAGTCTGGCTACTTGGGGAATCAATATGATCCTGGAGAATAAGCTTGGAAATGTTAAAATAATCAAGTCGTTTGGGGTCATCTATCTAGAACGTAAGTATTATGGGGGTTGAGATACCCAATTCTCCAACTCCAGTACAATCTTCCATTTCTGTAATCTCAATCAGTTCAAATACTCACCCTTCCTGGGCTGATTGTGAATACTGATAGCCTGGGTCTGATAGTTTCCATCATCATTCTGTACACACACGAGATGAGAGTCTGCCTTCTCATTGAAGCAGGCACCTCCTGCCAGGACATGCTCATTGGACTTGTTCATGGCTTTCATCATCTGCAATCAAAGAAGAGGGTTAACTTTCTTGTTCTGCCAAGAATGGGCTTTTCTTCTGGTCTGACAAAGCACAACTCCTTCACCTTCTCAAATACAAAACAGAGGATTATTATTCATTGAAGTGACAAAAGGAATACCAAATAAGGAAAATAAAGTGAAAAATCAGTCACCATTAGTTAAAAAAAAAAAAAATCACCATATGCAAAAATTCCCCATATAGTTTATAGGTGATTTGTATTATATAACCTGGGCACATGACACATTTCGCATTCATTTTTTGTCTTTCATTGCTGCACTGAACTCAAGTAACTAAAATTAGTTCAACTAATTACAGTAGTTTCTGCTATTCAGTGGTTTCTCTGAGGATAAAAATACTGAAATTCTAAGTCAAAAGAACGTCCCATATTTAAGTATATTTGCGTTCTTTTTCACAGGCGTACAAAGGAGTGAGGTCTTTCCTCTGGAAATATATAAACTCCATTGTTTCTCAGTTTTACTAATTTATGTTTGAGATCTTCAATGAAATCACTTACTAATATTTTGTTTTGTTCTTATCAAAGATTTAAAATGATAATTCTGAAGCTAACCCGTAAAAGCTCACAGACCACCATTTTGTGTCTAGTAAACAAATCTGAACTTATATTACCGTAATGTAAACTCTGGCTTCCAGGTGAAATAAGTTAATTATAATTTGTTTGTATTTCCTATTTTTATCTTCATGTCATTCCATTTGTCCACCTTCCTGATCCAAACCTTTAAAATGGCTTCAATCTTTTGAAAATCTAGTCCAACACTTTTATTTTGTTTCACTCCCTTCTTATTCTTATAAACTGCAGTACCACAGTGTTTAAATACCAGATGAGTGTTCTGGTGTCTGGTATCAATACACTCAAAAAAATTTACTAAGGTGAAATTCACATGACATAAAATTAACCATTTTAAAGTGAACAATTCAGTGGCATTTAGGATGTTCACAATGTTGTGCAACCACCACCATATCTAGTTCCAAAACATTTCCATCACTTCAAGTAAAACCCTTTACTCATTAACCAGTTTCTTCCTACTCTCCACCTCCAACTACCAATCTGTATTCTGTCCCTATGCATTTATTCTTGACAGTTCATATAAATGAAACCATATAATATGTGATCATTGTGTCTGGCTTTTTCATTTAACATAACATTTTGGAAGTTCATCCATGGTGTAGCATGAATCAGTATTTCTTTCCTTTTTATGGATGAGTAATATTCCATTGTATATACAGTTGACCTCTGAATGACATGGAGTTAGCGGTACCAATTCACATATAATTTTTGACTCCCCCAAAACTTAAGAGTCCCTAGGTACTGACAGGGATTGGTTCCAGGACTCTTGCAATATCAAAATCTGTGGATGTTCAAGTCTCTTATTCAAAATAGCATAGAACAATGAAGATAACTGACCCTCCACATTTGTGGGCTCCCAATCATAGATTGTAAGTACTGGTTTGAATCTGCAGTTGGTTGAATCCTCAGAATTTGAAACCTGGGGACAGAGAACTGACTGTGTATTTACTGAAAAAAATGTGCCTATAAATAGACCTGCACAGTTAAAACCCATGTTATTCAAGGGTCACCTGAATATACCACAATTTATTTATACATTCATCCATGGACATTTGGGCTATGTCCATCTTTTGTGAATAGTACTACTATGAGCATGTGTGTATATGCACTTGTTATGAGTACCTATTTTCAATTCTTTGGGGTTATATACCTAGGGGTGGAATTATGGGTTTATATGGTAATTCTATGTTTAATGTTTTGAGGCTGTCAAACTGTTTTTCATAGTGGTTGAACTATTTTATATTTCCACCAGCAAGATATAAAGATTGGAATTTCTCTACATCCTCGCCAACACTTACATTTTCCATTGCTTTTTTTAAAATACCCATCCTAGTAGGTGTGAAGCAGTGCCTCTCTACATTTTTTATTTGCATTTCCCTAATGACTAATGATGATTAATATACGAGAGGGTACCCCCCCCCCAAAAAAAAAAACTGGAATTATCTTCTGGAGGATGGGTCCCTTGTAGTGCAGGCTTCTCCTGCTAGGTGAGCATTCTAGGAACCCATCTGCATCAGTGTACCATCTGTCATTATTGTGACTGGCTGCATTTGGCTTCAGTGAATTGTTTTTGGAGAGTCTTTCAACACGTCTGCCCATTTCATGATGGATGACTTACATGAACAAGGTGTGGCATGAAAATGCACCTGCTCACACCGTACTGAGTGTTCAGCAGTTTTTTACCAAAAAAAAGCATGACCCCTGTGCCCCATCCTCCCTATTCAATTTCACCCTAAGCAAGTTTTTTGTTTCCCTGGATGAAAAAAGTCATCAAAGGAAAATGTTTTGCTGATGTAGAAGAGGTGAAACAAAAAACAGCAGAAATACTTAAAGGCAACAAAATTGACAAGTTCAAAAACTTTTGAGCAGTGGAAAAAGCATCTCAATATGATTATTGCATCAAATGGAGTGTACTTGAAAGGTGATTGAAGTAAAAATATGTAAAGTTTTGGGTCTGGTAACTGGATGGTACTGCCATTAACTTAGGGAAGGCTGCAAGAGATTTTGAGGGGAGATCAGGTCAGAGTTGAACTTGCTAACCTTGAAATACCTGTACTAATAGGGATGTCAAGTGGAAGAGATTCAGCTTGGAACATCAGTAGAGAGACTATTTAAGGCCAAAGGATTGGATAGATCACCAACAAAATAAATAGAGACAAAACTTACAAGGACTGAGCCCTTGGGTTTTATAAAATGAGTGAGAAAGAGGGTCAGAAAGGGGAGTGCAGAGACAGAAATTAAATGTGAGAGGTAAGGGATGCCCTAGGAACCCAGGACTTCTTGTGGTGCTTGAATGTATGAGATTAGAGCTGGTGGTCTGAAGACCAAAAGCAGCACCAACTGCCAGGAGATAGGGAAAGCTTGGAATTTGGCTAGAAGCAGTGTGCTGGAGCCACTGCTCAACTCCTATCAATAGGCATGCAGCAACATGGGGGAGGGGACAGTCTTATTCTGAGAACGCAGTGTTCAGCAGTGACCTCCTGTTGTAGTCAGTGGAGGCATAGCATCCAGTGCTCCTTTTTAGGAATTCTTTTATTTTAATTTATACCTGTGGTCAAATACTGTCTTCCATGTATAACACTAGGAATAGCTATACCAATAGCCAACTTCCCTGCTCTGGACTATTTTCCAGTGAACCTTTCACCAACTCCTCCTGGTCTTTTGGAAAAGGACCTATCAGTTCCTCCTCCCTAAGAGACAAGAAATGTATTCTTTGAAGTCCAGAAAATAAAACATTCCTCAAACAGATTTTAGGGCCATCTGTTCTTGCTAGTGCTATTATACAATGAACCTTTGAAATTAGGCTTTTGTAATTTCACATTTCTCTGAAGAGTATGTGTAGCTTTGAATTAAAATAACCCAAAAGTCCTATTTTAGAATTTTAAAGTGGAAAGAATCTCAAGAGGCCATTCAGCCTAAATTATGTAAGAGGGGGAATTGTACAGTTATGATTTCAGAGATTCTTGCATTATATCATAACCAATATAAACTTTTCTATTCCTGTCTCTCTGGTTTTGAGTGAAGGGTTATTAACAAAATCTTGTTCTTGTTTGCTTCAGATTTTGACATTGGGTTAACTCTTTAGCTCTAGTCCCCCGGTGACCTGATAAAAGTTTGCATGTCCCTTACATTACTAGGGGGGAAAGGTCGCTTTATTTTTATTATATTTAAAATAACTGACAAAATGTACATATTTAAAGTATACACTTTGATGAATTCTGACATGTGCACATACTCATAAAAACAGCTCTTGAAACCACTCTATTCTATTACATTGACCTATACACATGTATTTACATCAAAACAATACTCTCTTAATTAATCTAGCTTTAAAATAAGCCTTAATATCAGGAAGTTAAGTCCCTGAATTATGTTCTTTTTCAAAGTGGTCTGGGCTATTCCGGGTATTTTGTATCTCCATATACATTTTAGAATCAGCATCTCAATTAAAAAAAAAAAGCTGAGAGTTCCCTGATGGTGTAGTGGCTTAAGGCTTTGGAGCTGGCGCTGTCAATGCTGCGGGAGCTACCCACATACCAAAAAGGGGGAAAAAAAAAAAAAAAAAAAAAAGCCTGCTGGTATTATGACTGGGATTGTGTTGAAGCTATGAATCAATATGGGGAGAAATGACATCTAAACAATACTGAGTCTTCTGATCCATAAATATAGTATATCTCTTCATTTATTTGGGTCCTCTTTAATTTCTCTTAGCAATATTTTATAGTTTTTAGTGTATAGGCATTGCAGATCACGTGGCAAACAAATCCCTAAAGTATGTCATATTTCTGATGCTACTGTACTGTTTTTAAATTCTAATTTCTGATTGTTTATTATTAATATACAGAAATACAATTGATTTTTATATAGCAGTCTTACAACTTTGCTAAATTCACTATTAGATTTAATAATCAATTGTAAATTCCATGGACGTCCTACATAGACAATCAAACTCATGTTACCTGTGAAAGTCCATCTTACTTTGTTTTTCTAATTTGTATTCATCTTATTTTGTTTTTGGCTTATTACATTGGATAGAAGCTCCACTGAAATGTTGAACAGAAATAAGAGTAGACCTACTCTCCTTGCTCCTAATCTAAAGAGGATGCATTCACTCTGTCACCATTAGACAGATTAATTGCAGGGGTTTGGGTAGATGCTCTTTATTAGGTTATGAAGTTCTCTTCTATTCTTAGACTGCCCAGACACACACACACACACACACACACACACATACACACACACACACACACCTTGAATGAAATTAGGATCTCATCAAATGCTTTTTCTGCATCATATGTTTTTTCTTTCTTATCCTGCTAATATGGTTAAGCTGCGGATTGATTTTTGAATGATAAACCAACTTAGCATTCTTGGAATAAGTCCCACTTAGTCATGATGTACCTTACCATTTTGTGTATTGGAGAACTGGATTTACTAAAAATTTGTTACATATTTATGCAACTATCTTCATGAAGGTTATTGGGGTATAGTTTTTGTTTCTTGGATTTGTTGTTGTTGATTGGTTTTGTCACTAGTGTAATGCCGGTCTCATAGAATGAGATTATCTCCTCATCTTTTTTCTGAGTGTTTTATAAATCTGGTGTTATTTCTTCCTTGATTTAGTAAAAGTCACCACTGACACCATCATGACCTGGGCTTTTCTTTGTGGGAAGGTTTCTAACAATAATTCAATTCTTTCAATAGTTACAGGGTTATTCAGGTTAACAGTTTCTTCTTGACAGAAGTGTATAAGTTGATGTCCAAGAAATTGTCCATTTTGTCTAAATTGAACATGTATTGGCATAAATGTGTTCATAACATACCCTTATTGTCCTTTTACTGTTTATAGGACCTGTGGTGATATCCCCCTCTCTCATATCTCATAATGGTAATTTGTGTTTTTGCTATTTATTTAATCAGTCTGACCAGAAATTTCTCACTTTTATTGACCTCAAGAACTAGCTTTTGGTTTCATTTTTCAAAATTATTTTGTTTTCTATTTGATCAATTGTTGGTCTTATCTTTATTATTTTCTTTCTTCTATTTCCTTTGTGTTTTATTTGCTCTTTTTTCTCTAATTTCCTAAGGTAGAAGAATAGGTCATTGATTTGAGATACCTTTATCCCCTAATATAGAAGTTTCAGGCTATCAATTTCTCTCTAATCACTGCTTTAGCTGCCTGCATACCACAGCTTTTGATATGCCAAGTTTTTATCTTCAGTCAGCTCAAAATGTTTTCTAATTTTCCTTTAGGTTTCTTTTTTGACCCATGAGTTATTGAGAGGTATGTATTTTGTTTCCAAATATTGGGATTTTCTAGAGATCATTCTCATATTGATTTTATGGTCAGAAACCATACTTTGTATGATTTGAGTCATTTGTATGATTTGATATTTCCTTTATACCTCAGATTATGGTTTATTGTAAATGTTCTATGTGCACTGGAAAAGAATGTGCATTCTGTTGCTGTTGGATGGAATGTTCTATAAATATCAATCAAGTCAAATTGGTTGATGATAGTGTTCAAGTTTTCTGTGTCCTTGATGGTTTTCTGTCTACTATCAATTATTGAAAAGGGGTTAATGAAATTCCAAATATACTTATGGATTCATCTATTTATCCTTATAGTCCTATCAGTTCTTGCTTCATGCATTTTGAAACTGTTATTATATGCATATTTAGAACTGCTATATCCTTTTGATAAACTGATCCCTTAATAATGATGAAATGTGAAATTTTTATTTTATTTATTTATTTATTTATTTTTTTAATATGTGGGTAGTTCCCTGGCTGGGAATCAAACCCAGGCCGCAGCATTGACAACACCGAAGCCCAGCCACTACACCACCAGGGAGGAAACTCCCCGAAATGTGAATTTTTATGGCCGGTAATATTCTTTATTTTGGAATATACTTTGGTATTACTCTATCCACTCAAGTTTTCTTTTGATTAGTATTACTATGGTATCTTTTTTCATTCTTTTATGTTTAACAAACTATTTGTGTCTTTATACTAAGTGGTTTTCTTTTTCATAGCATATAGATGAATCTTTTTTGTGTATCCAATCTGAAAATCTCAGTCTTTTGAGGGTATTTAGATAATTTATAATTAATGTGATTATTGCTATGGTTGAATTTAAATCTAGCATCTTGCTATTTATTTCCTTTTTGTCTCATCTTCTCTCAGTCTTTTTTATATGATTCATTTATCTTCTGGGCTTATTAGCTTATACATCTTCATTTAAATTTCCCTCTTGGATGCTTTTGGATTTATGTTACATATCTTTATCAATCTACTTTTAAGTAATATTACACGATATCCCTTGTCATCTAAGATCCTTACCTCTGTATACTTCCCTTTCACTTTCTTTGGCCTTTGTGGTATTGATGTCATATATTGTGTTTCTACGTAAGTTTTAAATTCTGTAATGCAGTTTATTATCTTTATTTCACACAATTATCTTTTAAAGAAACTTTATATTTACCATTTTTGTTCTTTTTCATTGCTCTGTGTAGATCTAGATTTCCACTCTTTGGTATTCTCCATGAAGGGCTTCCTTTAACATTTCTCATGGAATACATCTGCTAGTAATACATTCTTTTAGCTGCTATATTTTTGAAAAAGCATTTTGCCTTCATTTTTAAAACATTTTACTGGGTATAAAATATAAGTTGGTAGGTTATTTTTTTCAGTAAAGATTTTGTTGTACTGTTTTACAGCTTAAATTGTTTTGATGAGAAGTCTGCTGTCATATTTATTCCTCAATATTTAATGTAGTCTATTTTTCCTGTAGCTGTTCTGACGATTCTTCTTTTCAGCTCTAGTGTTAAGCAATTTGATTATGATGATTATAATGTTCCTTAATGTAGTTTTCATCATGTTTGCTGCCATTGGAATTCACTAAATTTCTTGAATTTATAGATTTATACTTCTCATTAAATCAAAAAAATTTTTCTATCACTGATTCTTCAAATACGTTTCTGTTCTGTTTGCCCCTCTCCTCTCCTTTGGAGGCTTCAATTAACAGAGTTAGGCCATCTAACATTTCCCACAGCTCAATGTTAGACTGTTCATTTAATTTTTCAGTCTTTTTTCTTGTGTTTCATGTTGGATAGTTTCTAGAGTATGTTTTTAAGCTTACTAAATATTTTTCAGTGGCGTCTAATCTGACTAATCTCATCTGTTTTATTTTTCATCTTATTGTCATTTTCATTTCTTTAAGTTTGATTGGGTCTTCTTTTTAAATATTTTCCAGGTACTTCCTTAACATATTCATGCCTTGATCCTGTTGAAGCTTTCTTTTAAGCTTGTTAGGTAGGATCAGAGCAACCTGGATTTATGGGTAACTTGGATCACCAGGTAATTTGTCCCTTTTTCACTCTAGCTGGTAAGAATACAAACTATTGCTGGGCCTGTGAGAATTGGCCTACCTGTTCCTTTCCATTGTTTTTCTCACATACATGCAAAATGAGTCATCAGCATATGACACAGAAACTTATCTCCCACAGATCTGCAGGATTCTTTTATTTTCAGTAATCTGTGTTGCAAATTCCAGCCATCATGGCCTCCCTATATTCTCAATTCTCTCTCTTCAACTGATGGAGACCTCCAGGTAAGTTTGGGTTCCTCCTACCAACACTATAGTCTGGAAATTCCAGACAGTAAGGTAAAGTAATCATGGAGCTCACCTTGTCTGACCCACTGTCCTATGGGTTTTGTTTTTTTTTTTTTAAATTCCCCACATATTTTGTCGTGATGTTTAGCTATTTAAGTTGAATCAGTGTATCAGTATGCTAGAGCTGCTATAATACAAACTGGGTGGCTTAAACAATAGAAATTTATCGTCTCCCAGTTCTGGAGGTTTTATGTCCAAAATCAAGGAGTTGAAAGAGTTGTTTCCATTTGAGGGCTATAAAGGAAGGATTTTTTCTGGATGTCTCTTCTTCACTTATAGATGGCCATCTTCTCCCTACATCTCTTCATATCATATTCTTTTTTTTTTTTTTTTAAAGGGCCAGGGAGCGCCCGGGGTCTCGAACCACAGAACTGCTGTCAAGATGACATGTTCGCATCGAAGGAACCTCTGAGCTAAAGCTGGCCTCATATCAAATTCTTTTTATGTGTGTCTGTGTCCAAATTTCCCCTTCTTGTAAGGACACCAGTCATATTGGATTAGGGTTCACTCTAATGACCTCATTTAAACTTACTTCTATAAAGACCCTAAAATGGGCCCTAAAATTAGACTGGTAATTGTTAAACTGATGTCTGTAAAAATCAGTTTAGGATAGTGGTTAAGAGTAGGAACACTGCAGTCAGACTGCCTGGGTTTAATTGCAAGCTCCGTGCTATAATTTCCTCATTTCCTCATATAAATTTCGATTTATAGTAAAAATGTACCTACCATATTCATTTTACAGAGATTAGCGTGAAGAAACATACATGCTTAGAACAGTGCCTGGTACACAATAAACCCTCAATAAATGGTCGTTAACACAATGATCGAAATAATCTCATTATAAAAATATGAGTGTGGGGGGGTTCCCTGGTGGTGTAGTGGCTAGGCTTTGGTGCTCTCAATGCTGCAGCCTGGGTTCGATTCCCACTCAGGGAACGCCCCCCCCCCAAAAAAAAATATGAATAGGGTTACCTAAACCAACAAAGATCTTAAAATGATCTTGAAGGAGATTAAAATTTTCACATACTACTTCATTTATTAAACTTTCCATGCTGTCAAAGCTACTATTTTCTCTAGTTTTCTAAGCTTAAAGTCTTTCCTTAGTGACCCCCTCTCTCCACATTTTACATGTAACTGCCAAAATTCAAGTTTTCTAAAACTCTTTCATGAAATCACTTTTCTGATGTAGGACCTGTAAAATATCTTTACAGAATATCACATTAACAGATATTTGTGAAATAGATAACAAAACTTATAATATGAGAAATAAAAGTTTACAAAGCATAACCTCTTTTAAGACTATTTAGGGCACAAATGACATAAAAATAGTTCACTTTAAAGATTTGACTCTGGGAGTTCCCTGATGGTGTAGCGGCTTAAGGCTTCGGCACTGGCGCTGTCAGCGCTGCGCCCTGGGTTCGATTCCCAGCCAGGGAGCTACCCACATACAAAAAGATTTGACTCTACCTAATCTAGCTTATTACTGTTTGATATTCCAAGGAAGGAATATCTAACTGCTAAATGTATTCCAGAAAAAACTGAACATACACTGTAGCTACTATTTTCTATTGTCCTCAAAAAAGCCATCATAGAGAAAGCTGTGGGTAAAGCTTTTCTTCATTTAGGTCACCCTCACATAATAATGTTGAGCTCTGAAGTTTTGAGTCCAGTAAGACATTTGTGTCTTTCTAAGGGCATACCAAGCACAGAGTGTTTATTGACTTTACAAATGATTAAGTGAATAGATGGGTGAAGGAAAGAAAAAAAGGAAAAAAGAGAAGGAGAAAATTCTTTCATACCAGGACATAGTAGAAGTAGTAGGAAGTTACCACCCTGCTTAATAAAACAGTAAGTTCTAACCATTACAGTGTCAAGTTAAGTTTTTAAATAAAATTTCCTTTTTAAACCACAATGATTACTATTAGAAAATTTAGAACTAAACTTTAAAAATTTTTAAATTTAATAGATTTCAGTGGTAAATAGGTAAAGAGCATTGTTTACATAACTGTTAATGTGTGGATAGTATACACAATTTCATTTTAGTTACAAAATACAGCTTAATTCAAGATGCAATCATTTACTTTTGGAACCTTACTTAAAAGGCATTTCAGGACCTACAGTGAGCTGTGCTTAAACATTAAGGATAATAAAAAATAACATGTACTTAAAATAAGAGGGAAACATGAAAAGATCCCACTGCTAACTGTATTCCAGAAAAAATTAAGCATACACTGTAGCTACTATTTTCTGTTACAGCAAGTAGCAGAAGAAGGTTATAAAGTTATTTTTATACCTCAATCGAAATACAAATCTAAAAAATTATACAAATCTAAAAAATTATACAAATCTATCACTATCACAGTGCTATACAAATATTTGAATACTCATTCTACTTTATTTATCACCACTTAACACTTTTTTTATTTATCTGTTAACTGTCTCCTCCCTTGCACTAAGGTAAGCTCCAAGAGCCTCAAAAGGTCAAAAGGACAACCAATGGCTAAATAAACCACAAATTTAACATCTCACCTCTCTTATGAAATTTGCCATCACTGATTTAAGTTGTACCATATTATGAAATGATTTTACTGTCAATCAATTAAAAAATAAAATGTATGTGTAATCCTGCATTTTTCACCTTCATTCATGCATTCAACTATGAAAAATACGGCTTCATGGTAAATCTTACCTCATTGTATCTGTTGCTAGGAATTTTGATGCTGGTTTTCCGAACTTCCATGTCAACCACCAAACCTTGAACTACTGGCAATGTATACTGGTAATTTCTGAAGTCCTGAGCAAAAGAAGATTGGACAGAAATAAAGAATTCATCAATGGCAGGATTCGATTTATAGTAATAAAATTAGCACAAATAGAAAGAATGTTAAAATTAAAAAATCCCATTCATCTAAATAATAAGAAAAGTATCATGAAAGCCCCACTGTGTGTGTGTACTCTATCTAGCTCTCTATTAAACTGGAAATTCTTATCAGGAAGTAGATTACAAAATTTCATATGTTCCTATATACAATATTAAATAAATGTTTGTATACTTTACCCTGCTTTATTTATCACCACTTAACACTTACTGTATTTGTTAACTGTCTCCTCATTCTAAGGTAAGCTCCAAGAAGTTAAGAACTCTCACTTGTTTTGTTCTTGTTATATTCCAAATGCCTGGAACATCCTAGGGACTCAATGAATATTTATAGGGTAAAACATAATTTGGAGGTTCTTAATAGGCTATCATAAGTACCTCTACCTTTACTTTTTGGGGGACCAAGTTTGTGCTTGGACAAAAAGATACATGGCAGCTTACATGGACAAAATGAGTAATTAAAAATTGGATTTAAATATGAAAAAATCGGGGCCCAGTAATCCCTAACACTGGGACGAGGATGGCTATCACAGTCTGGGAATGGCCAGGGCTGGGGTCTGGGGCACAGACACAGGGAGGAAGAGATTAATGCTAGAATGTTTGAGGATTGGCAAGGGACACCCTCTGACTTCTTTATAAAGAATAGACCATAAAGAAGCAAGGAGATTAGATAAAAATAGTAACAATAATCCAGGCAAGAGGTAGTGATAATTTGAACCAAGATATTAGCTAACAGTTGAAAAGACTGTGAAAAGTTGTCAGAGTCTAGATATATTCTTAAGGGAAACCTGACAATATTTGCCACTGAATTGACGTGGAATGTAAACAGAAAACAAGAGTCAAGAATAAATCTGAATTTTATAGCCTAAGCAACTAACTAGAAGACTAGAACTCCATTTATTGAGACACAGCATATGATGGAAAGTGGAAGGTGGCAAATTAGAAGGCTGTAAGAGAAGCAGCAAGAAAGAACGGTATTGTAGAGATTAAGAAAAGAAAATGTTTAGATAGTAGTATGTTGTGGGATGGAACTGTGGAACTGTCTTCTGATTGCTTCCATTTATTCAGGGAAATTGGTGAAAGTTTCATCAGGTGAAAATAAGGAAAGGAGAGGACAAACAGGAAATTTGAGAAGAGATAGTGTACAAATAGCCATCAAGGAGAGTAGGAACATATTATAAACCAGGCGAGACTGCCAGATAGGTCTGAGAGCTTCCTTAGGAATGTTAGTCATAAATCTAAAGTGAGACCAGTGATATAACCAGATATTAGGCTAAGATGAAAGTTAAGAATGAAAAAAGAATTAGATCCACATAGGTATGGTCAATTGACTTTTGATAAGGGTGCAAAGTCAAGTACATGGAAAAAAGAACAGTGTTTTCAAGAAATGGTACTAAAACAACTGGATATACAAACTTCAAACAATGCCTCACTCATATATAAAAATTCACTAAAAATGGATCATAGATCTAAATATAGACCATAAAATATAAAACTATATATCATTTAAAAGAAAATGACAAAGTTTGTAAGTTTAGTCAATAAGTTCTTAGAAAAAGCATGATCCATAAAAAAATTAATAAATTGGATTTCAACATAATTAAAAGCATTTATTCTATGAAAGACATTAAGAGAATGCTAAGAAAAGAAAAAAGGAGAGAAAAGAGGAAACCCCCCCAAAAAAAAGCAAAATAAAAAGAAAAAAATACAAAAAACCCTCAAAGAAACAAAAAAGAAAAAAAGAAAAAACAGTGAGCAAGAGAATGAAAAGATAAACCACTGATTGGGAGAAAATAATTAGAAATTACACAAATCAGACAAAGATATTCAGAATACCTAAAAAACTCTCAAAACTCAACAATCAGAAAATGACCATATTTTTAAAATTGGAAAAAATCTGAATGTTTGCTAATGAAACTATAAAGAGGGCAAATAAGCGTACATGAAAAGATGCTCTAAATCATTCATCATAAGAAACATAAAAATTAAAATCACAAAAAAATGAAACCACTGAATTTCTATTAAAATGGAAAAAATTAAAAACAAAAAAAGGAGAACTAGCAAGTACTATTTCTTTATATTATAAAGAAAATTTTTTTCTTTATATTAGTGGTGAATGCAAAATACTGCAGGCATTTTGGAAAATATTTTCACAGTTCCTTATAATGTGAAACATGACCCAATTATCCCACTCTCAAGTATTTACCTAAGAGAAGTAAAAACTGATTTTATTCACAGTCACCAAAAACTAGGAATAACTCAATATCCATAAAAAGATGAATAGATAAATTGTGGTTCATACATATCACTGAACAGAACTCAGTAATAAAAATGAATTATTAATACTGAAGGGTGTCAAAATATGACACCCCAATATATACCCTTTGTTAATCTGTCTTTGGCCAGTCTAATTTACAGGGCCCTAGCTGAGGAACCTAAGATTAAGAGAAGAAAAATGTTTTATTTCCTCCCCAACAATACATATAACAATATAGACGATTCTAAAATGCATTATGATAGTAAAAGAAGCCAGACTGAAAAGGTTGCATACTGTGTAATTCCAATTATATGACAGTCTGAAAAGTCTAAAACTATTGGGAAAGAGGATTAATGGCCACCAGATGTTAGGGATGTACTAGCAAATTTTCTGGAATTATGGAAGTGTTCTGTATCTTGATTGCAAAGGTGGTAGTAGGCATAACATAACTCTGTACATTTGTCAAAACTCTTGGAAATATACTCCAAAAAGGTAAATTTTACTTAAAAAAAAAAAAAAAATTTACCGAAAGAGGTAGATTTAACCAGGTTTATATTTCCCAGGTCACCAAAGAAAAAATAATCTAATAAATGTTCATATGAATGAATTGAATTGGCCATAAAAAAAAACCTTAGGTTTCTGTTGCTAGATTACAGGATTAGTATCTCCCGTTCCTTACAAAGCAGACTACAAATAGTAAGAAAAATCATCTTGTTGAAAATGTGACTAAACACTAAAGTTACCAGGGCAGGACAAAGAGATGTGTGTTAGAGTAGAAGAAAAGGGAGAGAGATTTAATTTTAAAATTTCCACTTATGGCCAAGATGGATAAAATGGAACCGGATTTACACTCCTAAATGAAACAAACCAACAAAAAACTGCATAGAACACATGACACAATGATTTTTCAAGACACTGAATCTCAGGCAACAAAGGACAGTGATCCTTGAGTGATGAGAAACAAGCTAGATGAACTCTTTGACTGCCCCAGTTAATGCCTTAGGAGAGCTTCCAAGCTCAGGCGCAGGAAGGGTGAACCCAGGTAAAGCCTGGCAGATTTCCTGAGCTGAGGGGAGAGGGAGGGAAGGGGGAGTGGGGGGAGAGGAACTCCAAAGGTTTACAGAGTCCAAATGCAGAATCCAGGAGAGTTCTGATTAGCAAATGTGTGTGAGGAAACTTCTTGAGGACAGTGAAAGAACTGCCTGAAATGATTATTGAGAACATTATCTGATATAACAGTTCTGTGAATAGTGCCTATTACCAAAATCCAGATAGGAAAAACCTCGTAATTCCTGGGAATTGGGTAGAGTATTATTGTAGGTTAAAGAAGTGGCTGGCTAGTCTTTGCCCCTGGGAGGTAGCCTCTAAACCTTGAAATTTCCTGAGTAATAGGAGTGTCTTTGTTATTCATGGTAGACCCTGACAGCCTGTGTTAATTTGGTGACTAGTTGTGGGCCCCTAGATAGTTTCCACTAGCAAGATGGTTCAGGATGGGAGCTGGTGATCCCAGAAGGATCAACCATGTGGTTAGAAGCTAAGGCTTTGAGGCACATGACATCAGCCCAATATCTGGGGAAGAAAGGAGCGTGACAGACTGAGTTCAATCACATGGCTAATAACTCGATAATTCTTAGTAAGAAAACTCTAATAAAAACTCAAGGGAGTTTTTCTTACTCTATGCATATTGTTACACATCGATGTGCTAGGAGGGTGACACGTCCCTGAGGAACAGAAACTTCTTGTTTGGGACCATGCCAGACCTTGTACTATGTGTCTTTTCTTTCAGTTGATCCTAATTTGTATGCCCTGCTGTAATAAAACTATAATCATAAATATTTGATTTTTCCCCTTTGAGTTGTATGTTCCTGCTTCTTTGCATGTTTGGTATTTTTATTGGATGCCAGCTAAGTGTAAGTATAGTGCTTAATCGAGTTCCACGAATCATTCTATCAAACCTAAGTAGGTAGTGGGAACTCTAACATTTGTATTCAGTCAGAAGTATGGGAGGCCTGGGAACCGCTGTACTTGTAGCTGGTGTCTGAAGTAATAGCAGTTTTGTGAAAGTAGTACCAAAAGTCATTGTAGGTACTCAGAAAGGTCTTTCCTTAGTAGTAGGGAATAATTAGCCCTATACTAAACATAGTTTCAGTTCCACCTTACAAATATTAAAAGCAAGACTTAAAAGATCAAAATGTTTCTAGGTAAATTAACTGTGTTACTTGTAACAGAATTCAGGAATACAGAGGGTGCCAAAAACATGTATACACATTTTAAGAAAGGAAAAAACTGTTTTAAAATTGCAATACTCAATAGATACCAATAACAAAAGATGAATACAAGTCACGTTTGACTTCTGCACTTACAAAAGGTGCTCAGAGTGGTTACCATCAGCATCCAGGCACTTCTGATTACACTGAACTACTGTTTGAGCAACGTTAACCAAAGTGTCTACTTGTATAACTGCACATGCCATTTCAATTTCTTCCCAAAGTACCACCAGTGTAGCCGGCTTTCTACAGTACACCACATCCTTTAAGGTCCCCCATAGGTAGAAGTCAAGGGGGGTGTTAAGGCAGGAAAATGTGGGGAAAACTCAACATTCTTGAATTTCAGATACCACTTCAAAATGGTCTTGTGCTCCTTGAATGACAACCATACTTCTGCCATTTTCTTTGTCCTGCCTGTCGCATGAAGATGCTAGCATTCATTTTTTTAATGCCATCTTTTGAGCAAACGACATGCACATTGCTACTATAATTCAATTCAACTTCAAAAAGTAATACATAGATAACATCTCTTTAAAATGTGTATACATGTTTTTGGCACTCAGGTATTTATAGGAACACAAAAATTTCCAGCACCCAACAAGGTAAAATTACAATGTCTGGCATCCAATAAAAAGTATCAAGAATGCAAAGAAGCAGGAAAATACAACTCAAAATAAGGAGGAAAATAATCAATCAATGGAAACTGAGCCAGAACTGATATATATGTTAGAATTACCAAAGACATTATAATAATATGAATATATTCCAGATGTACAAAAAGTTAATTACAGGCATAGAAGATATAGAAAAAGGCCCAAGTCAAACTTCTATAGACAAAAATTAAAATGTCTGAGATTGTAAAAAAAAAAAGAAAAGAAAATTAATGGCAGCTTAAACAGTACAAAATAAAAGATTAGTGAACTTGAAAACACAGCAGTAATATCTGTCCAAACTGAAAGACAGACAAAAGGGGCAGAAAAAGAAATAAAAAGACCATTAGTGAACTATGACACAATTTCAAGCAGCCTATTATATCTGTAACATTAGAGTCCCTGAAGGAGAGGAGGGGGTAGGCAGCAAAGTATTTGATGAAACTATAAACCCACAGATCTAAGAAGCTCAACAAATCTCAAGCACAAGAAACAGAAAAAACTACTCCAAGACATATAATTCAATGGCTCAAAACCAGTATAAAAAAGAAAAATTTTAAAGCAACGAGAGAAGGAAAAAACATGTAGATTGGAACAAAGAGGAGAAACACAGACATCTCAATTGAAACAATGCAAACCAGAAGACAGAATAACATCTTTAAAATACTCAAAGAATAAAACTGTTAACTTAGAATTCTACATTCAGCAAAATTTTTTTTCAAATACAGAGGTGAAGTACAGATTTTAGAAATACAAACATTGAAAGACTTCATCACCAGCAGACCCAAATTATAAGAAATGTTATGGGAATCTTTCAGGCAGAAAGAAAATGACACCTGATGGAAATACAGGTTTACACAAAGGAATGAAGAGCACTGGAAATGGTAACTACATGGGTAATCCCACAAGAATTTTTCTTACTGTTTAAATCGCTTTAAAAGATAACTGGAACTATAATTACAACTGCATGACAGAATGAGGAAATAATTCCATTCTCCAAAAAGCTACTAAAAAGGTGGGTAAATGTTTTTTTTTAAAAAATAAAATCAGTGCTCTGGAGATAAGACCAAAGGCATATAACACGTTGAAAAGTGTTTATTCATGAAAACTACTGAACTCCCACTAAAAATAGCAGAGTTCAGCAGGTGACCTTGCAGAGTGTTGCCCCCATCCCTATTAGGTATATTTAACCAGGGCAAGCTACTTTGTGAAAACAATAAGCTTTGCTACTTCCAGAATCTTGATTTGGAGTGTTATCAGTGGAAATCTCAGTGAAAAGAGAGGGCCAGAAGCTCTATTAGCCTGAGGTTGCTAGCCTGTTTTTGTTTGGGCAAGTAATGGGTAGGCAAACAAGCCAGAGATTTAACAAGGAGTTCTGGGAGGTAAGACAGCCATAGGGCTCTTGATAAATTTTCCAAATATCCAGGATTGACCTTAGTCTGTACACACATGCAGCAGAGCTCATAATGGTCCAAGCCAACCAATGTCCTTGGTCAAGAGAATCAAAGCCAATGCAAGCAAGTACAGAGGAGACATGAGAGACTTCAGCAGAACGGAAAAGAATGAGGTTTGAATCCTGGTCTATGTACAGATCCATATAGCAAGGAATGGAAGCTTTATTGGCTTGAAGTATTTGAGCACAACCTCTGACTAGTATTTGGCTGAACAATAAGCTACAAGCATACCTTGGAAGATATTGTGGGTTCAGTTACAGACCACCACAATGAAGTACATATTGCAATAAAGCAAGTCATATGAATTTTTTGGTTTCCAAATGCCTATAAAAGTTTTATGTATACTAACTACACTATCATCTATTAAGTGTGCAACAGCATTATGTCTAAAAAAACAATGTACCTTAATTTAAAAACTTTTTTGCTAAAAAATGTTAACCATCATCTCGGCCTTCAGCAAATCAATCTTTTTGCTGGTGAAAGGTCTTTCCACAATGTTGACAAAAACTCAGTATCTGCAAAGTGCAATAAAATGAAGTATGCTTGTATATACAAACTGGGGATATCCCTAGGATGCCAGGCTTAAAATAAAAACAATACAGAATGCACTGTACTTTAATTATACATTACCTCCAATCCTCATTATAATCCTACAAGTAATAGGCAGGCAAACAAGTCAGAGATTTAACAGAGTTCCTAAATAAGAACTCTAACTATAGATAGTAAGTGTATAATCAGGAGCTGGAATCCTGTACTATTTCACTCTAAAGCTCCATATACTTTACAAAGAAGACTTACGTTATTCTTTTCCTCTACCATAATCTTCACCTGATTGAAGCAGCAGGGGCATTGCTATCAACAAAATAATAAAACCTTCTCCCATTCAAACTCCAGTAAGAAAAAACAAAGTAAAAATTCCCAACTTACTGCAAGAAGATTCATGATGGTATGCCCCGTCTCACCAAACAATGGCTTCCGAAATCTGACACTGAACAGTGGGCATGGATAAACTATGGAAATGAGAAATGACCAGAACTAAATTTGGCAGCTTAAAATTTGGGTAAAAGATACATCGTGGCTGATACAATTTTCAAAATGTAATTATCATGGCGCATTAGAGCATATGAAATTTAGGGCTCAAAAAGTATTTAGCATGGTGGCATCACAGACAAATCCTGAGCCTTCTAACAAACCACACCCAAGTTTTTTGATGACCAGAATAAGCCTTTTGACACCGCTGCTTCAAAAATGACCAAAAGGTCGTAGGAAGTAGTCTTCTTCAAACTGGATTAATAAAATCCAGGAAATAAATAACTCCTGATTCCTCTGTGCTCAAGAAGTCTAAAGGAATTCATTCTTACCCATATCTCCACAAGAACCCTACTTAGGAGAGCCAAATACCAGGTAATTCTATTAGTTGGCCCACTCCTTGAACTTTATGGTTTGAACTGCCTGTTCAAGACAGGAAGTTATAGGGGGTTCCCTGGTGGTATAGTGGCTAGGCTTTGGCGCTCTCGACGTTGAGCCCTGGGTTCAACTCTCAGCCAGGGAACCACCAAAAAAAATAAAAATAAAAATAAAAGACAGGAAGTTATATATGTTAGTTCCTCTGCATACAATCTTTTCCTTCCTTACTTCACTAAGCTGATTTGTATGTGTTCTTCACAGTTCAGTCTAGAGGACCTTGGTCCAAGAAATATTTCTTATCCACTTCCTTTATTCTAGGTGAAGTTAGAGCCCACCTTGGAGCTCCCATAGAACTTGTTAACTTTGAGCATATGTTTTAATATACTACTTCGTGATTTCTATATGTCTTCCTTAACAAAGTTTCCAAGGGCTTACAACTATGTCTTTAACTTAGCCATTTGTGAATTTCCAGAATTCATGATACATGGAAGACTTTTATTTAATTCTTATTAAATTAATTAATAAATAAGTAAAAGAATGAAGCTGACTTGCTAAGAACATATAATATGTGGTTTTCTGGTTTATAAAATAATTTTCTAACATGTTTTATGGCTTACAAAATAATTTTTCATCATCTCATTTGATCCTTTTAAAAATCCTATATAATAAAAAAAACAAGTGTTATCACCAGTTGCAAAAGTAACTGTCAGACAACTTGAGAGACTTGTCCAAAGTTACAGAACTACTAAGTGGCAGAATTAAGAACCTTATTCAAGTGGTCTGATTTCCAGACCAGGACAGTTTTAATTAGGTAAAGATATAAAGTTTAAAATAAAGCTTGCATTTAGCCCTTGATGTCTTAAAAAAACCCCACAACTTAGTTGCACAGCTACAACTATGGATAAAGAAGCTCCTCTGTTGCTTAACAACTGAGAGTGATCTCTATAGCACTAGTTTCTAGTACCTGTTATGTTACATAAAATATAATTTGCCATAACTATTTTCCAACCAAGTAACCAAAAAATATGCTCACCAAATATAGATTCTAAAAAAAATGAAGTCACTTGTTAAAATTAATTTTTCCTCAAAATGATCACGAATTTATCAATTAACTATAAAATCAGTAAGTTTACAAGGAAATATATAATCACCAACTTTCTCATTTGATATTTTCAGTCCTCCTCATTATAGGCAAAATAAGTCAAAATACTACTTCTGCTGGATTGTATCACCAGGAGGGCTCTTGAATATTTCAGGACTTTAGTCATCATGTTGTAGTCATGTGTCTTAGAAGGAAGTATTTTACTACTTACGTCGATATTCAGCTCCAAGTCTCAACATTAGTCGGATGGGAAACACTTTAGCCCAGGGAGTTTCCCATTTCTGGATGAGAATCCCAAACAAGTAAGGTGGGGTTGGAAGTACAAGGTCTTGCAGTGACTGGTAAGTAGATGTTACATATAAGAATCCACCATGTTCTTTACTGCCAAGGAAACTTTGACTGAAGAAGGAATGTCCCAAGTTGCCCACAACATTCCCTAAAACAAAAAAGTTCATTAATTACTTTCAATCACTATATCAAGCATATTTTTAGTAATCATTATTATTCAATACTGGTCCAGACACTACTAAACACTAGTTCCCAATCTTTCACCAGGAAAAGACCTATGTCTAAACAGTTATTTTTTAACTAAATGGCATCTTTAAATGAAAATTTTTTTCTCCCAGTTTTATCTGGACTTCTGGTGAGCATGATAAAACTTGTATTATCAAATTGCAGAAGTCTGCCTAGCTAAAAGCCAAAAATATTCATGCCTTCCTTAGTTAGATGATGCAACTTGAATTACTGCCTCAAAGGTCATGAAAAAAATGTTAAATGTACCTGCTGTCACACAGCTTACAATCTCAATGGGTAAATAAAGTCATTTCATGAACATAATGAACAAAAATGATAAAGCACAATTATGTATGAAAGGGAGAAGAAAATTTATAGAGAAAACAGTACCACAGATTGGATTTATATCTTTGTATTTTTGGTGGAGACAAATATGAAATATAAACAACTTATGGCTTAAAAATCATACTAAGAAGTATATTTTTTCTTTTAACCACAAATGCTCTTTACTAAACACTTTGTAATTTAAATATTTTTTTAATGAAATAGCCCTTCCTAACAAGATATCTTCCTCAGTTTAGAATTACTAAAGAACTTCCTGTTCTTTTGTACAAGAGCTGTTCAATACTAATAACAACAAATATTTTCACTAGACATGTTAAGCTTCTTTTGATATCTCTGAAAGTAAGACAAAATATAAAAATCCTCATCACAGAAGTTAATGCTGACTTTCCTTGAAAACTAGTCTGTTAACAGAACAGTTTAGTGATGGGTCATAGAATCCTTGAGTGAAGTGGTCCCAAATATGAAGGAAACACCTACCCACAAAACTTAGAAAAGTTTTGCGGGTGAGAGCCATGTTCACTTGGACATCATCTCCCAAATACATTTAGGGGTAATTACTTTTGTTTTAGGATTAATCAAATCAGGCTGCACATTTAAGCTGCTGGGCCAAGTCTATAAAAAACAAAACAAAACGAAACAAAACAAAAATCCTCACATCGAGACAGCAGTGTGGTGTTTTGAGAAAAATCACAGATTTTGGAGTTATGGATATATGAATTTGAATACTATTTGATCACTCACTATTGTGTGATTTGGAGGCAAGTTACTTAACTTCTGTGAGCTTCAATATCCATTAATAAAATGGGGGAAATTACACTAAATTTCAGACCTGTTGTGAAGAGTAAGTGGAAGTATATATGTAAAATGGCTAAGAGCACCTGGCACACAGTGTCTTCGCAAAAAATTGTATTATTGTTATAATGCAAAAATATTAATACATATAATATTCAGCCAAACATAGGATTTTCTTTGCTTTATCAAGGATTTTATAGTAAAATTTATGTAAATTTGCATCTTTTTATGGGGTGGGGGGAAGGAATGGGAGAGAAAGAATAAGATTTTTTCCCCTCCATAATGAAGAGTACAAAATAGTATTCCTCTAAAGCTCTAGCGACAGCATAATGTTTATCCTTCGTAAGAATGCACTAGTGAATATGGCTCAGAGGTGAAAAATATGTTGGCTTGCTACTCAAGGCATTCATTCATTATTCCTTTAGATTTCCCTATTAGAGACTGGAATCTATTACTGGTTATTTTCCCACAGATATCTATCACTTTTCTGCTTCTATTGACATATCACCTCCCCATCCCTATCACATTCAGATTCTTAACTATGTCCCCTTCTCTTATAAAACAATCTAACAATCTTTTATCCTTTAAGCATTTATAATATCTATATGAAACAGTTTCCTTTGTTTCAAAGCACATTTATCAATCCTTACATGAACACAAATGTGACAATTTCCAAGCAAATCGTTCACTTATTTCAAGAAATACTATTATTTTTAAACTATTAATAATACTATTATTATTAATATAACTAAACCTCAAGCTATCAAAAGAACATAGTCCCTTGGAGATCTTTGTTACATAATAAACTGCAGTTAAGCATGCATACTTCATAAAAGATCATTTCCTCAGTTTAAAGCATCTATGAGATTTACCATGTAACTTCAAAAAGCTCAAGAAGCAGTTTATTTCTTCTTATGGTTCGAACCATGGGAATGAGAGAAAACACAGCTAAATTCAAACATGGGTTCAGCCATTTATAAGCTATGTGTGTGATCTTGGACAAGTTACTTATGCCCATTGTGCCTCTCAATTTCCTTACATATAACATGGGAACAAGAACAGTATGACTCTCATATAGTTATAGTTAAGAAGAAATGAAATAATGCACATAAAGCAATGAATGCACTGTGTACCACGCAGTAAATGCTCAATAAATATTAAGTATTAGTCTTAAATCACCTTTTCATAAATAATGCATATTACTTTCTCATCAGTTGAAAAATTATTTTCCAAAGCATCAATACCATGGCTCCTTTGCTCACAGAAAGATACAAAATAAATTTATCAAAAGGGTTCACAATTAGCTGAAAAACTAAAATAAAAACATGTACCATAAGGTAATATTCTTTAACTGGTAAAACAATAGAATAAAATTATTAATGGTGATGAAAACACCAATGAAGTTTCTCTTTCCCTGGAAACACATTAGTTAGGAAACTTTATAAGTAAAAAAGTGACTTGCTTCAGAAATACTAAAGATTATAAGCAATTATAATTTTTGTAGTCATAAGAAATAATGGCAAGCTACTAAAATCTGAAACAATTACTATCATATGAATTGATTAAACATTTACCATATGATATACATTGCTAGATACTGATCCAAAAAAGAAATACACATATTAATAAGGTATTTTCTAATATACACAAAATTTGACTGCCAGTCATTCCACAAACATTTACAGGATACCTATCATGATTTTATAAACATTATCAATTGTTTGTGTATATTCTTTGCAAGTTTACTTTTTAAAAATCTCTTATTTTTCTGCCTCCTTTATTTCACCTATAATTTATTCTCTAAATACTTGGGGGAAAAAAATGGACAAGAGATAATTGTTTAAAAATATTCTAGGGAGTTCCCTGATGGTGTAGTGGCTTAAGGCTTCGGCATTGGCGCTGTCAGCACTGCGGCCTGGGTTCGATTCCCAATCAGGGAGTTACCCACATACCAAAAAGAAAAAAAAAAAAAAAAATTCTAAAGTAAAAAAACTTAAAAAAACATTCTAAAGAATTTTTTCTAAATTAATATGCATGTATATCCTTAGACTGAGATCAACTTCCACATTAAAAAATGAAAGATCAAACTCTGTTGTATCTGTGGCCTTTAATTTTATTAGCACCATTACAAAACTATTAATAAAAATAAAATTCAAAGATGAATAAAATTTAATAATAATATACAATCAGTAACAGAGTACTCTAAAGTATACATTGCCTTATGATAAATATAAATAAGAAAGAAATTTAAATTAACCACAAGTTTATCTGGGTTCACAATTTAAAGATACAAAATAAGGAAAACTACAGAATGAGCATAGGTGACAAAAAGAGAGAGTTCAGAAAAGAAAAGATCTTCAAAGATGTGAAATTATAGAAACTTCCCAAGTGACCTGCTTAAGTGACCCATGCATAGTCTTTCTTTCTCAGGAATCAGACACAGAGCCTCAGAAACATTCTTAGGCTAACCTAAATACTACTTTTCTCTTGTCTCCAAGTCCCAATGGGAAAAAGAAGTCAAGAATAATAAGCACAGCATTTTTATTGACAGAAGTATTCTCTCAGGACTCCATTCCTCCAGGTGCTTTTCCACCACATGATAAAAAAATGTTCCTAGTGACATAACACCAATTTATTAATTCTTTCAATCCACAGTTTTGTTTTGTTTTTATTAAGCCTTTCTGACATGCCCAAGTATTCTAAGGCAGCGATTCTCAACCCGTGGGTCACGACCCCTTTGGGGGTCCAATGACCCTTTCAAAGGGGTCGCCTAAGACCATCAGAAAATACATATCAGATATTTACATTATGATTCATAACAGTAGCAAAATTAAAGTTATGAAGTAGCAATGAAAATAATTTTATGAGGGTCACCACAACAAGAGGAACTGTATTAGAGGGTTGCGACATTAGGAAGGTTGAGAACCACTGTAAATCTAAGGGCTAGTACACAGTCAGCCAGACAGATAAAAATCTTGCCTCTGTATTGTTTACATTCTAATGGAGGAAGACAAATAATTTCAGCTAGTAAAGTTAGTGATACATGTTTTGTAGAAAATACACCAAAGAAGGTAATGTGAGATTGATGGATACAGGAGATAACACACTTTTTTAGCCCAGAGGGTTAGGGAAAACCCTCTGACGAAGAAACATTTGAGAAGAGACTTGAATGAAAAGAAGAAACCAGCCAAATAACAAACTGAATGCATAGGTTCTAAGTCTGGGAATGTAAGTGCAAAAGTTATGAGTTGAAAATGAGTTTGATAGATTCAAAGGTCACAAAGATGATCAATTTAACTAAAGGAAATTAAGGAGTAGTAGGAGGTAAGGTCAAAGAGATCTTTAGGGACTAGATGAGACAGGACCTTGCAGGCCAAAGGATGGAGTTTGAAGTTTATTCTAATTGTAGTGGGAATCCACTGGAAAGTTGAAGGCAGATTTAATTGTGACAACATACACATCATTATGCTACTTATGCTACACAAATATGCTTTCAATTCACAAGGGTTAGATTTAAGACACCCAAGGAACAGTTGACAAAAGATAACATATCTGTAAATATAGAACTGCAAATGATTGAATAGGAACAAAAAGTAGTTTTCAAATGTAAAAATGATTTAACTTGCAAGGCTGATAATATACGAGTATGCTGTATTTAAAACTGTCTTCTTACTTTGTTCTTAATTTTTGTTAACTCTAAAAGTTGAAAATCAGTTAAGCGTTAACTTTATTATACTCATGTTAATTCACATTCATACTTCTCTTAAATTAATAGTTTTCTCGACGAGAAAAATACTAAATTGGGAGAATTCATTGAAGAATATACCCTAGAATCCAGCACAGAAAAAGCAGAGAGACAAATTATACAAAAAAGCAGTTAAGAGCTATTGAAGACTGATTTCAGAGGCTCCAACATCAAAAAGGAGTTACAAAAGATCACAATGTATGAATGAAAGAGAAGTACCATATTTTTCCATGTATAAGATGATACTTTTGTCTAAAATTGTTAGATTAAAATTTGGGGTCGACTTATACATAGGAGTAACTGGTTGATACTGCCTTTAAGTGGTGAAACAAAGATATAGTTTATTGAAGAGAAAGTACACTCCAAAGAGGCAGGAGCGGGCTTGAGCAAGAATGGCTCAAGGGCCTGATATTGATTTCTTAAAGTTGGGTTAGAAAAGTAGAGGTCGTCTTATACATGGGGCATTTTACATATGGAAAAATACAGTAATTTTGAATGAGATAATAACTAAGAATTTTCCAAATTAAAGAAAGAAATGTGCTTTCAAATCAAAAGTACACTTTGAGTACTCAGCAGTAAAAACAAAAAGAAATCCACATATGAACACATATATACCAATGGAACAGGACAATGTCCAGAAATACACCCATACACATAAGGTAAACTAATATTCAAAAATAGTGCCAAGGTAATTTAATGGCAAAAGGATAGTCTTTTTAACAAATGATGCTGGAACAACTGGATATCCATAAGCCAAAACACAGGCTTGAGCCTTATCTCACTCGCTGTATAAAAATTAACTTAAAATGAAATACAAATTTCCAGTTATAAAATAAATAAGTTACAAGAACATTTATATATATATATATATCATGGGGAATATAGTCAATAATATTAACTTTGTAAGGTGGACAGATGGTGTAACTAAACTTATTGTGGTGACCATTTCGCAATGTATACAAAATGTTAAATCAATATGCTGTAACACCTGAAACTACTATAATATTGTTTGTCAATTATACCTCAGTAAACTAATTAACTCAAAATGGATCATAAATCTATATGTAAGAGCTTATAACGATAAAACTTCTAAAAATAAATATAGGAAAAAATTTTTGTGACTTTGAATTAAAGCAAAGATTTCCTAGGAAATTCAAATATAAACTATAAAAGAAAATCTGATAAATTAGACTTAACTTCTACTCTTGGAAACACAGTTTAAAAACTGAAAAGACAAACCATAGATTGATATATAATACCTGTAAAGTGCATGTACTATATGACTTGTATCCAAAATTGACAAAGTACTGAAAACTCAGTAAGAAAAAAAAGCTAATTTTTAAACGGGCAAAAGAGCTACAGATGGTAAATAAACATATGAAAAGATGCTCAGTATCAATAGTCATTAGGAAAATGCAAATTAAAACCACAACGAGAGATACACTACGTGCTCATTAGAAAGGCAAAAAACAACAAAACAAATGAACAAACAAAAAACAAAGAATACCTAGTGCTGGCAAGGGTCCAAACAAGCAGGACTTTTCATATATTGCTGGTGAATGAATAAACAAAGTATGGTACATCCATCCATCCAAAAATATGGATAAATCTCAAAAGCATCACACTAAGTGAAATAAGCCAAAAACAAAAGTGTGATTCCATTTATATGACCTTTGGAAAATGCAGAACTATAGCGAAAGAAATCAGATCAATAATAGCCAGGGGCTGAGGTTAAGAGGTTAAATACAAAGGGGCCTGAGGGAAGATCTAAAGATGATGGAAGTATTTCATACCTTGGTTTTGGTGGTGGTTACATGACTGTATATTGTTGGTATAGACTCATTAAACTATAAAGGCTGTCCAGAAACATCCAGCCATAAATGCCTCTATTTTTCATATTACATGGCTGGACACTTTCTGGACAGCCCTTAAATACGTCTTAAAAGGTGAGTTTTAATATATATAAATTATACCTAAATAAAACTGACAAAAAAAACAACAAAACCTCACACACAGAAATTTACTTGCAGAAAATCAAACATAAAGACAAAATCCTAAAAGCCACCAAAGAAATAGCTACCTATTAAAAAAGAAAAAAAGAAAACTAGACTACAGGAGATGTCAAAAAACAATGGAGTAATATCTTCAAAGTATTCACTAAGGGGAGATAAAAGGAAGAAATGAAGGAACAGGGAGGGAGGGTGGGAATCTGTTAACCTAGAATTTTATAACCAACTAATTATTCAGGAGTGATAGCATAGAAAAAAACTTTTTTTTTTGAAAATCATTTTGAACATACAAAGACTAATGGAGTTCACCAAGCACAGACCTTCACTAAGACAACTAATAAAAAGATGTATTTCAGCAAAATAAAGCAAGTCCAAATGGAAACACAGGATTCAATAGTTATGAAGAAAATATGATAGCAAACATAATTAACAATTTTGACTAAATTGAATATTGATTTTTGATACTGATATTGAATTGATAATTGAATATAAACAAAAACTTTTTTTTTTTTTTTTTTACAAAAGGTATAACAAGACCACAGGCAACAATACTAAGACTAGGGAAGGTATTAAATGAGTAGATAGTATGCTTAGGTCTGTGTCATAAACTATGCTTAAAAATTCTGTGTGTTAGGCAGAATTCTGCCTCCTAATGTACATTTCCTGTTTAATATGAATATGATGAGATGTCACTCCCATAATTAGTTACCAATCAACTGACTTTGAGTTAGTCAAAAGGGAGATTATCTGAGTGGGCCTGATATAAGACCCTTAAATCTAGGTTTAGAGGTCAGAGATACAAAGCAAAGTCACACGCACCTGCTGATGGGGAAGAAAGCAAACATCCATGTAAAATGTAAACTATCTATGGAGCCATGAGGCAAGGAACTGCAGGCAGTAAGTCTCTAGGACCCAATAGCTATCAAGGAAATGGGGATATTCATAAATTTATGGATTTATTTCTGGGTTTTCAGTTCTGTTCCATTGGTCTGTTTCTGTTTTTCTGCCAATACCAAGCTGTTTTGATTACTGATGCTTTGTAAAATAAATTGAAGTCAGGGAGTATAATACAACCAGCCTTATTCTTTTTATATAGCATTGCTTTGGCAATTCGAGGTCTTTTATGGTTCAATCAATAGTTTAATGTTTATTTGGTGACAAGTAGGGAGGGGAAGCAAGCAGGGGGAGGGGTGGGAGAGGAGGGAGGGGGAGCTAAATATATGGTGATGGAAAGAGGACTCACACTAGGTGATAAATTTATTAAACAACAAGTTGACAATACACTGTAGAATTGTACACCTGGAACCTATGTAATTCTTGCTAACAAATGTCACCCCAATAGGTCTAACAATAAAAAATAAAAAGAATGAAAAAAAAAGAGGGGGGGTTCCCTGGTGGTGTAGTGGCTAGGCTTCGGCACTCTCAATGTCACGGTCTGGGTTCAATTCCTAGCCAGGGAACTATCCCCCTCAAAAAAAGAAAGCAAGAAAGAAAGAAAATTGGGATATACAAGAATGTAGATTCTGCCAACAAGAGGACCCTGAGCGCCAAATGAGAACCCCATCATGCCTGACACCTTGAGGCACCCTGAGCAGAAGAGTCATCAAAGCTGTGCCCATGGAAACTGTGAGATAATAAATTTGGGTTGTTTCAAGCCACTAAGTGTGTGGCTTAGAAACAGAGCAATAAAAAACTGATACATATGGAATAACAACTCTGTGAGGAAAAAAGTCATAGCTGAGTATGTATGTTAAAAAATTAAATTTCCAAGAGCATCCTAATAGAAACACAGGTGAAGGACATAAATAGGACATATATGTCACTGAAGACAAAATATGCATGGCCAATAAATATATGAATATTATGTTCGGCTTCATTAATAATCAGTGAAATGCAAATCAAAATGAGATACTATTTTATACTCACCAGACTGGCAAAATTAAAACTTTGTTAACTAGGAATGGGAACAGGAAGATATAAACTGATAAACTACTCTGGGAAACAATTTAACATTATCTAATAAAGTTGAAGATATCTACACCCTATAAACCAATAATTCTACTCCTAAGCATACATGAATATGTCTGAATAACAATAAACTGGTACTAACAGCAAATTGTTCATCAAAAGCAGAATTAACAAATTCTGGTAAATTTATGTAGTAAGTATAAAACAGTAGCCTCAAAATGAATAAATTAGAACTACTATAGCTATTGATGAATGCCAAAAATATTTGGTAAAGTAAAATAAGCAAACCACATAAAATATATAGTGTGATACCAACTATATAAAGTTTAAAAACATGTAAAATAATAATGTTATACTCCTTAGAGATGTGAGCATTTGTGGCAAAATTATAAAGAAAAGCAAAAAATTATTAACACAAGACTGATGAGAGTGGTTACTTAAGGGTTGGAGACGGGAAGTTTGGAAGAAAGATGTAATCAGGAATTGGTCACTGAATTGGTCATTTTTATTTCCCAAGTTTGGCATTTTATTTATGGGTGGTTATGTTGTTATGCTTTATAAATTGCATAAATGTTAAAACATATATTTAAAAAATTTTGTATACATCAAATAATTTTGTTAAGTATTATTAAAGGAATTTAGAAGAAGAAATTACTTCTCTATGGGAGAATCAAAGTGGTCTTTGAATAAGATTTAAGAGAACTGATATGATTCAGATAGTTGGGATTTTGGGAAATAGGATGGTACAGGATGGGGGCATCATGATCATGAGTAATGAAGTAGGACATCATTGTACAATGAAAATATGGGCATACCATGCCAAGAGAAATAAGTCACACAGAAAAAATAAAGAACTATGACTTCATTCATATATGGAATATATAACTGAAAGTAACAAAGAGACAAAAATTCATGGACACAAGTGGGTTCCCTGATGGTGCAGTGGCTAGGCTTCAACACCCTCAACGCCGGAGCCTGGGTTCAATTCTCAGCTAGGGAACCACCAACCCCCTCACAAAAAATTCATGGACACAGTCAATAGTTTAGTGGTTACCTGAGGGTAAGTGGGGAGCGGGCATCAAATTTATGGTGACAGAAGGAAAACTGACTCTGGGTGGTTAGCTGTACTATTAATATATACACAGACCATACTGACATAAAGCATACTGGTCTGGGAGTTTTAGTCCTAATTCTGCCACCAACTAGGTGTGTGAGTTAGATAAGCCATATCTCTAGGTTTCATTTTCCTTATCTAAAAAAATAAAGAGCTGTACTAGATCTAAGATACCTTCTGTCCCAATATTTTATGAGTTGTGAAGTGATTCCTATTCAAAGAGAGACTCTTACAACTCACTTGTTTATGCTTTTGAAATGTTATTTACTTAGATATACTTGTAATATATACATGCCCTTATCCTATATTATAGATAATATTTAAAATGGCTTAGATGTATTACAGGATGACCTTAGACTATCATCAATATCTTACTGTCACTTCCAAGTAATTTTCTGTTGTAGAAATTTTGCATTTTAATATAATATTATAGTTTAAAAACGGACTCTACTAATATTCGAGGGCAAAGTATTCAGCCATGTAAAATGAAAAGGAGGCATTTATGGCTGGATTTTTTCAGGACAGCCCTCATATAAAGATACTTTTTAAAAATGAGGAACCATTTATGCTGAACATATTTCAATGACTTATGTAATGATTCACATCTTTCCTTGTTAGTATTTCTCAGAGCTCCTTTCACAGCTCTAGGCTCTTCACACTGGCCTATCCCATTCACAACCATAGTTTCAACTATCACATAAATGCTGGGTCTCCCAAATCTGTATTTTAGTCCAGATCTACCTTCTGGAGTCAAAACCCATATATTCACCCTCTACTTACATAACACTATCTGTTTTCATTATTTCAAATTCAACACACTGAACAAAGACCTCATCTACCAAATCTGTTCTATTCACTATCCCAGTGATTAAGAACAGCATCCACTCAGGTGCCCAAGCCAGAAATCTGAAGCCACTTTTGACTTGTTCCCTCTTATTCCTCACATCTAATTAGTTACCAAATCATATTGAACTGAACCATCAAAGTCTTTTACATCTCTTCAGCACTCTTTATTCCCATGCCATTACTTAACTTAAACCCTGATAATTTCTTAATTTTCTGCTGGAATCCTACAATAACGTTTTTAAAAATCAATTTTAAAATAATGCGTATTGGTGAAAATGTGGAGGAAAGGGATCCTTGTGCACTGTTGGTGGGAATGTAAATAGGTAAAGCCACTATGGAAAGCTAGTATGGAGGTTCCCCAAAAATTAAAAATAGGACCACTGTATAATCTTGCAATTTCTTTCTCTTTGAACTTCTAATACTATGTCTTTGTATTAATATCTTTAGCCTTCTCCAACTTCTAATTGCTATAGTAAATAATACTTACAATTTATTTTGAAACAACAAAGTTATTCATGCTATTGGTTCTTGAAACTTGAAAATTAGATGTAGAATGTTTGTGTTATGTTTATATATACACTGTTAAATGAAGAAACAAGTATTAAGTTATGAGCATGCTTCCTTCTATTGGATATCAGTATCATGATCCCTAAGCTACTCAAAGAAAAATATTCTTATATCAAACTCATACAACTTTTGATGCTAGCCGTTATAAAATAACCACAACTGGTAAAGTACTAAAATTTATAATTTCCTCAAATCATGGCAAGTTCTAACTTGCCACCAATACCAACATCCAATGCCAGACTTCCAAATTTAAGACTACTTGCATCTGTATCCAAAAATTTTTATCAGATGACTGAAAAAGGACGCAGACTAAATCATAAAGCATTCTCACCTGCCAGAGCATCCCGATAAAGCTGCACAAAATGATTAAAGATATCCTTTGGCAAGCACTTTTCATCTGGTAGACATTGTAGAAGAATGATTATCTCGGACTGACCTACTGCATGCATTCCCTTGGTTGTGAAACACCAGCACTTCCTGTTCACATCTACAGATAAAACAAAAAATATAAAATAAAGACATTCCACTCAATACTTACCTTAAAAACGCACAAAAATTTATGTTATAATCAGCAAAGAGTAAAATAGATCATACTGAGTCTGCATAATTCAGCTGTGAATTGTCACTGTATTGAGCTAAAAACTATTGTAGAAAATAAAATACACCAATGCCTCTGGTTCTAGGCAAACACAGAAAAACAACTGGAAGGGAAGGGAAAAAAAGTAATAGTGAAAGAAATACACTGAAAACTTTTGACTCCTATTATTAAAAGCTGTAATTATTAAAAGAAACAACATTCCATTAAAAATAAAATAAAACCAAATTATATATCCTTAATGATAATGACTTAAAAATGTATTTCTCAACATATATATATATATATATATATATATATATATATATATATATATAAATTCACTTTAACAAGGGGAATAATTACTTATGTAACAGTAGAAACAACAATAAAAGTCAATATTTTAGCTTTGGATTCAGGTTGTGGCTTAATGAAAATACATTTTATGCTCACTTATTCAATTTAATCTGTCACTGAAAGATTCTAGCTATTTTAATTATAATGCTTTCTGGAAGAAAATTCTTTATAATCAACAACATGACTTTACTTGACTTCATTCTACAAAAAGTGGTGAAAAGGATAGCTTTTCTAGACTACTTACTTCCACTTATTCACTTTATGGCTCGTAAAGTCCCAATAGCATAAGTTATATGTAATTTAAAATGTAGTTAAAAATAATGTTCAATCCTTGACACTTTAATCATTTGTACTCTAATACAAATGAATTGAAAAAGGATTCAAATAAAATTATGGGTACTACAATGTAAATCAAAACTAATAAAAGATCCTTTTCTTTCAGTTTGAGAATTGTTGCTTTATATACCTAAACAGGAGGTTCCCAATCCAACTTTATTACATTGGTATACATTTCAGGAATTCTACGTTAGTCATTTTCTAAGTATAACTTAAAAATTAGGTATGATAAATTGAAATTTTCAACAAATTATTTTAAAATCTGGTCCTAGAAGGAAAGGTCGCAAGCATTAATGGCCAAACATACAAGGGTATGATTAGCAGATAAACCAGAAACCTGCATTTCATCAGCGTAGAACCTCTAAGGAAATAGGTGTTTCTGGTTTCCAAGGTCAACTTGAAATAAACATATAGTGGGAACGAGGACTATTTCCCAGTGCTTCCTTACTCTCTCCAAAACAACACCTATTAATATTTATTCAGAATAAATGTTTTGTCTATTTTCCAATGCCATAATGTAATCAAGATTTTTAGTTACTGTCCTCTCTCTCATTCTGATGCTCAAGAAGCTAGCACTAAAAACTGAGAAAGTTTCTTCTGAATCTTAAGAGGTACTAAAGTTGTACTATGTATTAGTTAACTAACACTTCTTTCAAATAAGGTTTTGTATCACAATTAAGTTTTCTGAGATTTATATCTAGCATATAAATCATTTGACTCTCTTGAGTAATTTATCCACCACCAGTTATTCTAGTGGTGAGTTGGGGCATAACATATCCATCTCAAAAAGAACTTAATTCAGATTGGTTTAAGTTGTGTTTGCCTTTCCTTTATGGAGAACTCACCTATCTCACCACACTGACTAAAAGCAAGAGTTTCAGTTAGTCTCACAGTTGACCTGGGATATATTATTTTATACGAACCAATTCTTCAGGTACCCAGTTTTCAGAACCATGTGGCTGTATATAACAAAACCTGTGTGTAATGAACTTGAATGCTTTATTTATAATCTATGAGTCAGTACAGTATCCCATGTTCATTTTAAAAAATCAATTTCTAACTTACAATTTACAATTTTAACCATTGACAACAAATTTGCATTTAAAACAAACACAAGTGGGTCAGGGCCACCATCCTCCAACTGCTGCATTACTGAAATCTGTGATGGTTTCTCTTCCACAGCATAGTCTGTAAGAGGAGAAAACAATGTAAGAGATTGGCTAAAGGGATAAATCCAGAAAGAAATCTGATAGAGGAATAGGCTGATTATTCACAGGAAAGAGACAAGCATTTGACTTATAGATACAGCCTTGTATTTGCTATCCCAGTATCATGTAATTGCCCCCTTGCACTCTCAAAAGCAACCCAGTCCAGTTTAGATGACAACATGGTCATCCTATGTACAGACCTCACAAAATGGTTTGTGCCACAGTCTAAAGACAACACTTCCATAAAAAAAATAAAAAAAATAAAAAAATAAAAAAAAAAGTTCCATCCATAAAGATTCATGTGCTTCAATGTTCACTGCAGCATTATTCACAGTGGCCAAGACATGAAAACAACCAAATGTCTGTCAACAGATGACTGGATAAAGATGTGGTACATATGCGTATACACCATGGAATATTACTCAGCCAATAGAAAAGATGAAATACTGCCATTTGTGACAACATAGATGGATCTTGAGATTATCATGCTAAGCAAGAAAAGTAAGAAATAAGTCAAGAACCATGACTTTCATTCACATGTGGGATACAAAATTGAAAGCAATAAATGAACAAGACAAACAAACAAATATCAGAGACACAGACAACAGTTTGGTGGTTAGCAGAGGGTAAGCGGGTAGTGGCAGAAGAGGGTAAAGGGGTCAAATATATGGCGACTGAACGAGAACTGACTCTGGGTAATGAACACACAATACAATAAACTGATGATGTATTACAGAACTGCATACTTGAAACCTACATAATTTTACTAACCAATGTCTCCCCAATAAATTTAATTAAAATAACATAATACCAAAAACATTCTCCAATTATTATAATAAGAATTTCACATATTACATGTTCTAAGAGCAACATTTAGAATAATCCATGATATATAATAAGGTGATAATGTACTTACTACTTCTGGAAAGGATGTCTAGGGGTTGAGGTAGAGGGGAATCCAACATTTTACTATATGCCCTTTTGTATAGCTTGAAATTTTTTACCATTAAAAAATTAAACTTTAAAAAATTCACCCAGAAAATAAACTCCAAGTATCTTAAGTGACTGGTTTCATGAAATAATTCTATGTAAAAGTCAAGAATTCGGTACATATTATCACCAAAGTCACCTTTAAATCACACATCAGATTCTGAACATGGACAAGAGGCTCTGAACAGTATCTTTTTCATTTAATCCCTCAAAACAGTACTCGATAATATTCAGCCATCCCATTTTGAATGATGGGAGTCCTCTCAGCTTGAGGTAAAAAACATGGGTAATTATCCAAAAGAAATGGAAAAACTGAAAGTTGCATGTTGTTTGATTGGTCTTACATAAAATGCATCATTAAGGGACAGCTAGGTAAAACAAAATAACAACATTTCCCATTGAAAAGAAACCAAAAAACTATTTTTTGGATGTGTAGGAAATGTCATTAACGAAAACATTTACTGGAAAGAGAATACTACGTGACTTCAATTTTTTTAATGAAGCATTTCACTAGAATACAAAATTGCAAAATTATGGGGAAGAGAGGGTAAATATAGATAACTAGTTGTTGTTTCTTGGTAGGAGAGGTTTTGATAATTAAATTTAATGGATATGATTTTTAATAAAAATGGAACCCTGCATTTTTATTTAACAGAGCTGGCCAATTTAATTACTCACTGATCTAATTAAAATAACCAAAATTTGAAACCTAAATAGTAATTTTACTAAAAAAAGGTATTTTTAGGGGGTCCTGGTAAAGGAGCAAAGGTATTTTCTTTACAAGCAAAAGAATGCTTAACTTCATGTGACAGTTCATTGTTTAACTATTTAGAATACAGCTGGGTTTGAAAGTACAACAGTCAGTCAACATTGCTGAGAGCCTACTATACGAGGTCTGACAATTAAGTTTGCAAACTGATCCTAGAAAAAGTGCTACACACCTCAATGCTGAATATCAGTATGGTCACCTTTGAAGTACTCCCCCTGGGAAGTTATGCACCAATGCCAGCCCCTAGTCCACCCTTCAAAGCAATTCTGGAACTCTTTTTATGGAATGGCCATCAAAGCTGTCATCATATAACCCTTAATATCCTAAATGTTATCAAAATGTCTTCCTTTCAATATTTCCTTTACATTTGGGTTTAAAAAAAAAAAGTCATTGGGGGCGAGATCAGGTGAATACGGAGGATGTTCCAATACAGTTACTTGTGTAATGGCTAAAAACTCCCTCACAAAAAATGTGGTGTGAGTTGTTGCTTTGTCATGACGCAAGAGCATAAGTTGTTGGCAGAAAGTTCAGGTCACTTCCATCTCTTTCACGTAGCCTTTTCAGCACTTTCAAATAGTAAACTTGGTTCACTGTTTGTCCAGTTGGTACAAATTCATAATGAACAATCCCTCTGATCAAAAAAAGATTAGCAACATCGTTGTGACTTTTGATCTGGACTGACGGGACTTTTTTGGTCATGGAGAATTGCCTGACTTCCACTGTGCACTTGGATGCTTTGTTTCAGGGTCGGATTGGTTCATCACCCATGTTTCATCACCAGTGATAACATGGCCCAAAACACCATCTTGCCTCTCCAAAAGGTCTTGGTAAACTTCAATTCTCCTTTGCTTTTGTTCATTGGTGAGCTCCTTCAGGACCATTTTTGCACACACCTTTCTCATTCCAAGATTTTCAGTTAAGATTTTCCTGTTTCTCTATCGATGTTTACTTGGTCTACTATGCTTCTCACTGTCAGAGGACAATTTTGACACACAATTCAACGAAGTTTTGCAATGTTTTCATCAGTTCTGCTCATTACTGGCTGTCTTGACCTCTCTTCATCAGTGCCGCCTTCTTCCCTCAGAAAAACATTTAAGCCATTTGTACACTGCTGTTTTCTTCATGGCATTATCCCCATAAACTCGGACTAACAAGTCACTGATTTCACTTCCACTCTTGCCACAATTTAACAATAAATTTAATGGCTGTTGCTTTAATTTAAGCTCTAACATTCTCGCGATGGCACACAAAAACCCACAATAATGAATGCCACTCAGCAAGACACTGCCACACTTTGACACGAACACAGCTGTGAGACACAGATATACCAAGGTTATGAAACCTTACTGAGTTGTTTGTAGAGTGCTACCAACGTAAGCACATGGTGTCAAGTTCGTGAACTTAATTGTCAGACCTCATAAGCCCAGAACCACACTAGCAGAAGAAGAAATACACATGAATTAAGACTGGAGGAATTCATGGTCTAAGTGAAAGTATCACACATATAAAATACCTAAATTACAATGAGAAAAGTATTAATGTCGTGACAGTCTATAAGAATTTCTATTAGAAAAGAGATGAGGATGCAAAATACTACTACAAAAATAGCCTAGGTAAGGATTCAGATAACAGTTTTCTGTTAATCTGGATTTTGAAAGGTTGAGGAATTCTTCAAGGAGTCTATAGTATGGAAGAGTATTAAGGCACAGGAAAAGAAGAAATGAATTACATGCCTACTTTGCACCACACACTTTTCTTGCTATGTACTTTCAGGTATGAAATCTGATTTAATATTCATGACTCCTAAATTAAGTAGTTGTAGTTACCCAATTTTCTTTAAAGACTAGAAAAAAGATTCAGAGAAGATAAATGATATGGACACTGGATCACATAACTAGCATAAACAGTGCAGGATAACAACTCAGATTTATTCCATTCTGAAGTGCATTCTCTTCCTTCTCTTCCACACCAGAAGAAAAACCATAAAAGTAGGAAAAATGTACTTCCTACCAGGACTCACTAAAAATATTTTTAACCGTAAAATTGCTATTTAAGTTCAGGACCCTTCACTTGTTAATATATACATTTCTGAATATATATTATACTTCAAAACAAAAACTTAATGTGCTGACTGTATCAGATGGATCAATCCTAGAACCACAAGAATCTCTTCAGAGTACTGTGTGCTCTATATTACAATTAAAAATATTCTATCCTTCCAATGAATAAAATAACATAATACGAAAGCATAAATATCTACTCTAAAACAATCAGCAACAGCAACATTTACTTTCATGGCACTAAGTAGTTGCATTTTTTGTTGGAAAAGAGAATGGTAACCACCATTCTATCTCAAATTCTATCTCCTACCCTTAGTTAAAAGGCAATATTTGGCATATATAACTATCCCTGTTTAAATATATAAGTCCACAAACCTCCTTTTACACCAGTGGAGATGAGAATGGGAGGAAGACCATCTTCAGGAATAAGATTCATTGCACTCCCAACAGGACTTCCAACCTGAGTTATATTCCCAGAGAATACAGAAATATCCGTCTAGGAAAAGCAAATCAGCAACGTGAGTATTACACAGTTCAAGACTTTTGCAGAGTACAGTCAAGAATATAAATGGGAATTTAAGTGAAAATTTAGAATTCATACTTTTGAAAGATAGCACAAGATACTCATTAACCTGTGGTTTCCCAAAGGACTGGGCTTATAGTATGAAAATGTTTCCAATTGTACAGTTTTCTACTTTTGGCATCATCAAATCATAGTAGAGAGGAGGCCCTGTAGCCTTGAAGAGGTAAAAGTTCCTTTACTCAGGTTTCTTTTGCCATAAAAGAAAAATATTTTTAAAAATTGCAATGTCAAAAAAAATTGCAATATCAACAAAATTTCAATATTATTTCATAATTTCTGAAAATTTAATGAATTTATGTGAACTTATAATCTCCTTTATACTGTTTTTTTTTTCAAATTAATTTTGAGAATAGTAGTGATGGTTGTATAGTATGAATATACTCAATGCCACTAAATTGTGCAATTAAAACTGAGTAAGATGATATATTTTGTTATGTGTATTTTACAATAAAAAAAGAGAAGAAAATTAACTTTGATAAAATACAGAGATTAAAATAGTTCATCATTTTCATTTACTATGCAATGAAATAAAACTTCAAGTTCACTCTTCTTTGCATTAATATGATCACATTAAAAGTAAAATCTACAAAACACATTTTGGGTGGGGTTAAATCCACTTAATTAATGACTTTAACGGACTATATTCAAAGACTTATTAAAATGATGCTGTCCTCTCCCTATTTTCCATCACTCAAGAAAGAAAAAGAAGTTTGAAATTAGTTTTTAAAAAACATTTAAAAAACATTTAAAAATTATGTTCTAACATGTATGAAAAAATATCTGTAACAGCTTTATGCAATTCATAATAGCCAAAGACTGGAAATAATCCAGATGTCCATTAACAGGAAAACAGATAAATTGTGATATATCCATATGATAGCATACTACTCAACAATAAAAAAATTAACTTCTGATGCATACATGGATAAATCTTATAAATATTACTTTGAGATTAAGAAGATAGACATACAGCCCTAGTATGTCTCCATTTATATGAAATTTAAGAACAGGTAAAACAAATCCATGGTAATACAAGTCAGAATAATGGTTTCCTTGGAGAAAAGATATAAAAGTATTTAATAAAAAGGGGTATTGACAGAAAAAGGGCATAAGAGAACCTTCTAGAGTGATGGAAATATTCCATATCTTTACCGGAGTGGTGGTTACATGAGGTGTGTATGCTATTTTATTAGCAAACCATAAACTGAACTGAAGGCCTAGTACAGAAAATAATCTATTCCAACTTGCGATTTAATGATGCATAAATGCACCTTTTGATATTATAAGAAGTGGTCATCTGACCTGTACTTAAATATCACCTGTGAAAAGAAATTTATTTCATTTACTGAGCACCTATTAACTACCAGGTATTCTACTGGGCCATAAAGATGAGAAAAATATACTCCAGTATGGCTTTAAAAAATTTGTTTTCCTTCATTTTACCAAATAAATATTAAAATAGTGTTGTACAATGTGAAAGCACAGAAATAAAATAACTAATTTGGCTTAGTTTCTCCTATACTAAACTGAACCTTGTTTCCCTATAACATTCATTCCCTAGAGTTTCCTCATTCATTCAAAAAAAAAAAAAAAAATTATCTTAGCCAGAGGAATTAGGCAAGAAAAAGGCATAAAAGGCATCTAAACTGGGAAGGAAGAAGTAAAACTATCATTATTTGCAGATGATATGATAATATGTAGGGAAAACTCTAAAGATTCTACCAAAAAACTAGGAAAAACAAAAAAAAAAATGTATGTTTTAAGATCCTATCACACAATTTAAGAGATATAAAAGAAATTTAATAGAAATAAAAAATTATCACTGGATAAACATCATAGTTATAACTGACTCAGGCAAGAATTGTTAACGACAGTAAAATCTTTGGCGGAAAGATTGCTAGAGAACATAGACTGCTAGAGAACACTCAAAGTATCACCCCTCAGATTACTTATTAATTGCAAAGAGGAAAAGCTACAGTGAAAAAACACAGGAGACATCAATGTAATCAATTATTAAACTGATACTTCTTGATGTATTCCACTAAGAAATGACCACCACTTATGTAGTATTATTATTCTTGCCAAAATTGCTTACTCTGAAATTAATCATGAGAAAAAAACATCAAATACAAATTAAGTACTTTATGCAAAACATGGCTTAAATGCTTCCAAAGATATTAATTAATACAGTTGACTCTTGAACAACGGAGAAGTTAGGAGTGCCCTTTAGGTAGAAAAGAAACAAGTAAAGATACTTGGGTTAAAGAGAAAGAAAAAGAGGGATTCCACTCAGCCACCTTCATATTGCCTGGCCCCTCCTCACTACAGAACCTAGGGAACATGGTTTGAAAACCAATATACCAAGGCACCAAGATTCCCTCTACCAACCTTTAGCTACAGCAGTAGCCTGAGCTTACGTGAGAAACAATTTTCATAAGAATATTTCTCCTGAAAATACTTCCAAATATAGAGCAAACAAGAACAATCAATTTTGCCACATTTATTTTACTCCCATATATACACACTAGCATGCACACCCATATGCACACACACACACTGTATCCAAAACCTATAGACTTCCACAAAAAGGTCACTAAACTCAGAAAAAGCAAGACAGAGGCAGCACAATGCTGAGTAAATTAAGTACTCACTTTTAGTTGCCATTTTGTTCTCTTACCTCTGCTGGTAGAGGACTGGTAGTCACTGGCTTGACTGGGTCATGTGACACAGCCAGGGCTCCTGCAGAGGAAGTTCCATTCATTGTTAATTTGGCTGCATCAGCAACTTCTCCATTAGGCAAGATCCCATCAGCAAACCAAACTCGCCTCTGCTCTCTGGGCTGAGCCGCTTGAGGAGCCAGAAAAACAAAAGAGGCATCAATGTGACATCTATAGGACTTTGAACATCAAAGAAGAGAAGGTCACCAATTCCAGATGTACCAAAAAAAAAAAAAAAAAAAAAAAAAAAAAATCACTATTTAGCATCTCATAATAATAAATATCAGAATTGTAACAGTGTGTAAAAGTGGTGATAAATTAATAAAATACACATTAAATATACTTTATTTCTCTAAAAACACTTTGGTTTAAAATATTAAGAATTCTTAAATAGACCTATGATTATGTCACATATTCTGTCCCACATCACAAACAGAAATTAAGGAAGGTGTTTTAAGTGCCTAGGAAATAAATTAATAGCAGGGGGAAAACTATTTAGCAGTAGACATCCATATCTAAAAGTATGAGGTTTCCATAGGATTGAATATCTGGAAAAATGCTATGGTATTTTTAAAGGACAAAAGATGCCCTGAAGAATGTCGAAGAATTATTAACTAATATAGGAAGAGTTGGCACAGATATGTAAGAATCAGGAAGCAAACTGACCAGGTCTTTGGTTAAACTGTAATTGAAGAAGAAAAAGACTGATCTGGCAATGCAAAAGTAGTTGGCATTTTAGTAAAAGGACAGGGGAAAGCTGAAAAACTGAGTCTGATGAAATAATTCTTTAAATCCAGTTTGGGAAATCAAACAGCAAAAATAAAGAGATTCTAGGGCAGAACAACAAAAATGACAAATGAAGTAAAGAGAATAAAGATTTTAAGAAAGACAGCCTGAACTCATAAAATACAAGGAATATGACTAAGGGATGATCCAAAGAGAGGAATATGGAAAAGAATATGATATTATCAATAGAAGTCTTTGATCTTCAAAAGGTAAGGAGGGCTATTTACCAAGGGGAATTCCCTGAACTTACAAAGTGCCTTTCACCTGACAATATCATAATCATAAAGATATTAAGTTGAGCTTATCATTTTCTCCCTATCATACAATATATTCAGAATTAAAGCTCTAGATTTTATAAATATCTATGTACCTAACATAATATTTTCTTATTTTTATATGGGTATATTAAAATGATAAGAGAAAATGTCAATGTATATCCCAGAAGCAATGGGCTGGTCAGAAGGAAGAACTTTCATTTTTATGACTTACTGAACTCCTACAAAGAACATTAAGGTAGGCATGAGGTTAGGATTTTACAGGTGGATTTCGAATCTGTATAAGCAATGTAGTTACTCCATTCTTAAATTGGAGAGAATATTGGCATATTTCTCAAGGTGCCTACAAAATATCAGGCAACACAATATTATTCTTTACTTGCCCAGAAATAGTCTCAACACATTTCTCACCTTGTTCTTCCACTTTAATAACCATCCAAAGGGACTATCTGCAGTGTTTTAAAGACTTGTGCTGTAAAAATCACATCAGCACCTTTTCAGAGGAACTTGGTGAGGAAAAAGAGAGAGAATAGCACATGATCCCCTACCTTCTGCTCCAGGGTGCTTTAAAACTCCCACAGGTACCATCACAGTGGGAGGTGGAGAGCTCAGGGCTCCTGAGGCCTGAGCTTGCTGCAAGGGAGGGATAGTAGAACAGTATTCAGCAGGATTGTTAGGGTTAGGGCTCTGGCTTGAGGCACTCATCATGTTCTCCCAGGCTTGAGCTAAAGCAAATACAGACACAATCAATGTGAATGGATTGCAAAATATGGACATCAAGACCTCCACAATATTGGATAAATAATGCAGCTCCTCCTCATTAACATTCATAGCATGTCTCTCTTCCAGCTACTGAGGGTACTAAGGAGATAGGTGATTCTATTCAGTAAAGGAGATCATTTAGTTAAGTAAACTGGAAGCAACAAATATGAGTTACATGATACTTTTGATACAAACTGATAGCAGATCAGTTTGAGGTTAATAACTAGGCCCCTAACTTCTTTAAAGGAGACCATATATTCCCTTAAGAGGAAGTGAAACAACATCAAACCTATTAAGGATCTGCAATTGGGATAGCATTTAGCCATGGGTGGGTGAGTAGGGGTGTGTGTGTGTGTGTGTGTGTGTGTGTGTGTGTAATATTCAATGCACTTTATAAAGTTCTATCAAAAACCAAAATCAAGGGTTCCCTGGTGGGGTAGTGGCTAGGCTTCGGTGCTCTCAACACCACAGCCTGGGTTCGATTCCCAGGCAGGAAACTACCCCTTTCCCCTGCAAAAAAATTAAAATCAGTGACTACAATAGTGTAACCTCATTGTATGGTATTTTCTTTTTCATTTCCAGACTTTTAGTTTCTTCTTAATTGAGGTAAAACCTCATTTGGAAAATTCTGAAGCCTAAAGCTTAGGAGAATGCATCTCAACATTATTCCAAATTCTGTTTTTGTGCAATCATCATCCTGTGTAAAAGTATCTATCACAAACAACCATTTCACATCTTCGGTGTGTCTCAAAAGCATAAGACTCATTTGAACATGAAAATGTGCCAATATCATATAAGTGCCATCAACCAATATAAATGATCACAAATGTGTTGAGATTCCGTATACTCTATAAATTTTACTAACTAAATACTGATAATATTAACTATTGTCTTTAAAGTAAATAGGATGAAAGATGCTACAGAAATGAAAGATAACAAATTTTATCTTCCAGGTTCAGGTACTATCACATGCTAAGGAATAGAAACCACCCAATTTTTAAACGTCTTTTTAAAAATCCCACTCAACATCAAAGAATGATCCATAAGATTTTGAATATTTATTCCCTCCAAACTATAGGACAAGGCTAGAAACAACAGCTATATTCCTTTGAAAGCACTAGCAGGAAGAGGGAAGAGAAAAAGAGAAAGAAAAAAAGGGATAGGGAACACTGAAAAGCATCAAATTAAATATTCAGTAATAGACCAGGCTAAGCCATGCGAGAAGAAAGACACTGGAAAACTCAGGAAAAGTAGATATAAATTAATCTATAGATCCCATTAAGGGCATCCTTGTTTTAATAAAAAGTAAGAATTCCATATAAATCCTCTGCCATTTCCTGCATCTTTAGCTATGCCAAGTTAAAAAACAAAACAAAACAAAACTATCAAGTTGAAAGATCTCATCAAATAAAAGAGGTACTGGATACTACAATTAAGCAGCATGCTCTTTTCTGTGGATATATGTTCAAATATGAAAGCAGGAATAAAAATCATCAATTGAGCAATGGAGTGAAATAACAACCATCTTTAAAAATGACCCTTAAGAATAAAGAGAATGAATTCACATTTGATCAAAATTATAAGAATTCAGAAATGGGAGGAAATTAGGTGGATCATGGGAGATTAGAACAGATCAGATTAAGTAACATGCAACAGGTTAATAAGCCAGCAACAGGAAGGACATTACTGTGAGCAACACAGACAGACAGAGCAGGAGGGGCCTTAAGCAAGTAAGTTCCAGCCTCCAGGAGGCACCTTATGCTGGCACAAACAGCAGTGGTATCCAAGTTCAACATTTTATGTCTATTAGTAATTGTTCTGACAACTATAAAAGACGCACACAAGGAGAAAATACTATAGCTTGATCGATTTTACTGTATCTCTTCACAAGAATACTCTCGTGGTTTTTGTTTGTTTGTTTAACTAAAATGCCCTTAAATTCATTTCCAATCCTGCAAAAGATGAACAATGGATAAGCTGTATTTACCTTCTCCTGGTCATATTTTTTTATCATACAACTAAATTCAAAGCCATATCCTTACAAGAAATCTAAGTAGTATTAAGGAGATAATTAATAGAAAAAATGTAATTTTCTATCTGATCCCAGATGCTAAAATATTTATTTTCAACAAGATGAAACAAGGTATTAATAATTCTAAGTTATTAAGGTATTTCCTAGAAAGATAGCTTCCCTTGAAAGGAAAATCTCGGCCCAATTTTAATATTTTATTATCTAAGTGATCAATAGTCCCCTACCCCCATCCCAACTCTGGTCATTTCACAAGAATATGAACAGCCACATAGCACCAGATTTCCACAAGAACGTCCATTCCTCCTGCAAAACTTACCTGACTTTAGTATTCATTCAATAAATTAGGCACAGGAAATCTGAAATGCTAAGATATTTTCAAAACATGAAAATTTAGCTCAATATTTTCAGTTAAAGTTATGACATTTCAGAAGGTATGCAACTTATACAGAAAGGAAAAAATAGTAGCCTTTTCATAGAAGTTCTCTTGTTCTCAATAACTGTGAATTCAACCTATTTTAATACTTACCATTCATTAGCACTGAATGGCAGATAACACATACTCTAGCTTCCTTTCTATCCATGTATAACAGTTTACATTTCAGGCTACAGCAGGAAGCACAGAAAACCTGCAGGGAAAAAAAACATACTAAATTTACTTAGGATCACAGTGTGAAGAAGTAAACCAAGAGTGACTGATAGGAAACCTTATTACTACTCATATAACATTAAAACCTTAAAAGGAAAATGCAGTTGAGGAAGCTGAGCACAAGGCCCAATTCAAAGGAGTGTGTGATTACATGTCTGCTAGCAATAAGAAAAGTGGAAGTGTTGGCTGAAAATAAAAATCTTAGCCAAGATCAGCAAATACACAGCAGGAAAAAAAAATGTGAACTGCCTGCCCTTAGGCAAAATTCCTATACACAGTATCAAATAAAAGGCATTTATAGATAGCTACATCTTCTATTTCTGTTTGGAAAGGTAACATAACAGGGTGAAATAATGACTGGGAATTCTGGGTTTTAACTTGTTTTTTTTTTTTTATTATCCTTATATATGGAATAATCAAAATAGTTGTTTTCACTGGTTTGCTATGAAGGCCCAGAAAGATAAAAATATACTACTCAATCATAAAAATAAGCACCGCCCAGTTGTAGGAAATTGGAACAGGCAATCAAAAATTGGCCATGCCAATTTCCAGCACCATATTCCCACTTTCCAACCTATCAGGGTTGGCTCCTAATAATCTTACTTTCTTCTCCCTCCCACACCAGGCAATAAGGATCTCCTTAGCTCCCTGTTAAAGATTTATTTCCTTAACAACTCTTTAGTCACTTATTACAGAGAGCTTCATACAGGCAGAAAGCTATTCTCAGTAGGGTAAATTCTACTAATCCAGTTTTCACGGCCAAGATGTATCCTGTATCTTACAAAGATGAACCAAGAGATGAAGTCATATTAAAGACAAAGTGAGAGAGATCATCTCCTCTCCTAATAGGTATAATTAACATATTAGCTAGTATGATTGCCAATTTAGTTTTCAGAGGCTTTACATTCTCAAAGTAATGCCATGACATAAGAAGAACAGGGATATATTATTATTTTCTCTCAAAAGAAACTGAGTTTGGATGGTTAAATGACTTGCTGAGGGAGTTCCCTGGTGGTGTAGTGGCTTAAGGTTTCGGCACTGGTGCTGTCAACACTGTGGCATGGGTTCAATTCCCAGCCAGGGAACTACCCACATACCAAAAAAAAAAAAAAAATGACTTGCTGAAGTTCAGAGCAAACTGTATGAATACTAGGCACTTTACATCTGTTATCTCATTTAACCTCAAAAATTCTATGAAGACACTCATTTATAATTAACAGTAAAATAAACGAATGTTAAGTAAAATTGTTCACTTACATAGCTAGTAAGTTATAAAAGTCTTGAAAGGCTCTGTTCTTAACCACTATGTAATACTGCCTCATACTAATTCACATATTTCATTTTGAGACTTGACTTTTCCTTCTCCTTCACCTTGACCACATCCAGTCAGTCACTAAATCCTGTTGGTTTTCCCTTAGTTCTCCCAAAACCCCATCTCTTCCTCTCCATCACTAATGCCAAGATCAGCAAATACACAGCAGGCCTGTATTATGAGGCCTAGAAGACCATCATTATCAATTATCTGTCATACTAATCTTCAGCTGTGTCTAACTTATTTCACACAAATAATAAATGACAGAACTTTCTAAAAAGTAAATTTAATCATGTTAATCTCCCAGAAATCCTTCAATAATCTTTCTAATCAAGAGGTAAAACCAAGAAGCCATCAATTACTCATTTATTCCACAAATATTTGGGCCCCATGTGCTGGGCACCACACTAACCCCCTGGGTGTGGCAGTGAACGAACAGATACGGCTCTTGCCTTTGTGGAATTAACATTCTACCTATAGAGGTTATAATCTAAAATCAAATCATCACACCAGTGAATGTAAAACTGCTTGCTTCAAAAAAAGTACATGGTAAAATAAGATCATGTAATGGGTCAGGGAAGGTTTTATTTAGTAAATGACCGATAAAAATCTGAATTATAGGTAAAGTTTTCTATGCATAAAAAATGGTACTAAGAAGAGAAACAATAATAAGCAGAGGAAATAGCATCTGCATGGGTCCCATTAGGGAAAAAAGGATGGCTCCATCAAGGACGTAAAACATTAATGTGGCTAGAAGCCTGAAAGTTAAGGGATACATGGAATAAGAGGCCAGACCCAGTTAAGATACTATTAGGTTGTATTAAAATGTTTGGTCTTTTTAATAAAGCAATGGAAAATCATTTAACTGTTTTAATCAAAGGGAAAGGCATAATCAGATCTGCATGGCTACAGTGCAGGAGAAAATGGAGGGAAGCAAGAACGGATTTAGGATGGTTTATCACAGCAAAAATCAATGCAATACACATTAACAGAACAAAGGGAAGAAGCCTACTTGACCACCTCAATTGATGCAGAAAAAGCATGTGACGAAATTCAACACCCTTTCAAAAACCACTCAAAAAACTAGAAAGAGAAGGAAAGTCCACAATATAGTAAAGGTCATATGGAAAAGCTACAGCAAACACCATACTCATGGTGAAAGACTGAAAACTTCTCCTCTAAGATCAGGAAGAAGGCAAGGATGCCTGCTTTCATCTCTCCTGTCAACGCAGTATGGGAAGTTCTAGCTAGAGTAATTGGGCAACAAAAAGAAATTTTAAAAATTGTCTGTTTGCAGATAATATTATTTTGTATGTAGAAAACCCTAAAGATTCCACAAAACAAACAAACAAACAAAAAACTGCTAGAATAAATGAATTCAGCAAAGCTGAAAGATACAAAGTCAACACACAAAAGTCAATTACATTTCTACACACTAATAATGAACAAACTGAAAAGGAAATTACAAAAACAATTTCATATAATAGCATCACAAATAAAATAATAATAGATCAGATAAAATATCCATTATATATAATGAACAAAGAGCTAAGTCCCATTACATAAAAAGCTTCGATAAACTAGTAAGAAAAATACAAATACCTTCCAAGAAAAAGAGGCAAAGAACTCACACAGGTAAATTCACAGAAAAATAAATATAATAGTCAATAAAGATATACTAAACATCATTCATGACAAAATAAAAATTAAATGAAGATTTTTTCCTATGGTACAAGCAAAAACATTTTTTTAAAAACTGTTATTATTCGATGGTGATGAGGATATAGAGATAAGAGTAACTTTCTCTCACACCCTGCTGGTGGTAATATAAATAGTAGGCTAATTTAACAATATCTTTAAAAATTGTGTTTTTTCCTTTGACTCAAAACAAACAATATTAAAGATTTGTCCTCCCAAAAAAAATCCATATGTGCAAAGAGATGTATACAAAAATTATCTCTGTACAGCTTGTAATGGCCAAAAGTTGTAAGCAACCCACATGTAGTACCAGAACAATTAATTAAACTGCGGTATAACCATAAAGTGAAATGCCATTCAGCCTGTAAAAGAACGAGATAGTTACGTATGTACTGACATGGAAAAATAAAGTAAAACAGCCAAAATGAAAGATGAGATCTGGATAAAAACAGGGTCCCCTTCTTTCTCTCTTTATATAATGTTTTAGGTGTTGGATTGGGATATTTTAACTTTATTTTGAGTAGAAGAAAAAAGAATTATTAGTTGGTGTTACAAGTTGCATTGTGTTGATTCCAAATACATATACTGAAGTCTTGAACCCCAATTCTTTAGAATGTGATCTCATTTGGAGACATGATCTTTACAGAGGTAATCCAGTTAAAATGAGGTCATTAGGGTGGGCTCCTAATCCAATATGACTTGTGACTTTATAGTAGGAAGAATCTGGACACAGCACACATACAGGGAGAATACCATACAAACATAAAGAGAGCCTACAAGCCACGTAGAAAGACATGGACAGATGCTTCCTTTACAACGCTCAGAAGAAAACTCAGTCATCACCTCAATCTCAGACTTTTAGCTTCTAGAACTGTAACACAATAAATTTCTGTTGTTTAAGCCACCCAGTTAGTGGTATTTTATTACTCGCAGCCCTAGCAGATTAATATAGTTGGGAACTTTCAGATGTAAAGGGCTTGTGTTTTTGGAAAATAATCACAAGAAAGAATGGGGGGAAAAAGATACGGTTTTTTCAAAAGCAAGCTGGAGGGGCAGCATAAGCAGTTAAACAGAAGGACCAAGAATATTCATCCTTGCCAATATCCTACAGGCCTAACAACAGTTCGGAGAGGATTCCTTACATTTCCAATGGGATTAGAGAAAGGCACAGAAGTTAGTCAGAAAAGTGGATGACTTGAAAAAAAGACTACTCAGAAAGGTGAGGAAATGGGAGACAGGCACCAGATGCAGTTCTGAGGGATCACCTATGCCAGAGAACTATATGAAAATCAAATTAACATTAACCACAAAACAACACTGGACAGTGCCTATGACTGACATTGTGTACCACAATATAAAATAGAAGAGAGACCTGGAAACACTGGCCCTTGTTCTCAAAAAGACAAAGACTATGATGTAATATGATCTTCAGGTCATTAAAATTAATATGAAATTAGTACCTAAAACTAATGGAAAAAATAAACAGAATCTAAGAGACTTAAACTAGCTGAGAATGGGTTAATAATCCTGGATTTAAAATTACTAGATAATACTGAATTTGCCTGCCATGAGCCAGGTTAGTCAATGTTTCTCAACAAGGGCCCTCTTGACATTTTAGGTGGGTAAATTCCTCACTGGGCAGCACTGTCCTCTTTAACACAGGACATTTAATAGCCCTGTTTCCAGATTACTAAATGCCATTAGCACCCCCAGACATTGTGACAGTCATAAATATCCTACCACATTCCCAACATCATCTAAGTACCTTCTCCAGTTCTCTGAGCTAGAGGCTCAGAATCAATTAAGTAAAGCCAATTTGGAAAAAAAGAATTACATTTGTTCACACAAACTTCTTATACTGCTAAAATATCAAACTATGTACCTCTGTTATTACAACTAACAGAATCCATTGCAATCAATTGCATTTATTTAACTTCTCCATTTTCCCAAACTATAAATGTAAACTCCATGAAGCAATGGACTAAAGTATTTTAATACTGATATTACAGTGCCTGAAATAAAATAAGGCACTCAATAAATGTTTATTTATTGCTTCCTTCATTAGTAAAATTATTGTACAAATGACTAAATAGAGAAACAAACTATTGTGCACTTACTTAGAAAGGAGTATATCATACATGCCCAAATTCACAATTTGAACAATGACAAACACATTTTAAGCAGTTTATTAATAACGGTGACCTCAAGTTATATAGGCCAAATGGTTATGAATGACTTCAAATGACAGGATCTGTATGACCTAACTGTAAAGAGACAAATTATGATGATTTATAACACATATGCTATAAATGTTCCAGCTAAGTAATGGTTAGAATGCTCCATTTGTGCGTTTACATGTAATTTTGTTTAATGTGGGACTTCTGGATTCTAATCTCAACTTTACCATTCACTAGGCAAATGACTTTATGGGAAAAATTTAAACTGAGACTCAGTTATTCCTCATTTGTAAAATGAAATGTTAATATTCCCCACTGAAAGCTCTTAAGAGGATTTAGTGAGGTAATACATGTAAAATATAAGCACATAATATAAATGTATAATGGTGCCCTAATTACTGTTTCCTTTCCTTTTGAAATGTTCCACTCGTGGCTTTCCACATAACAAATCTTATTGCCAAATTTATGAACAAGCTTTATTCTCAAGTACCATTTGTGCCTATTATACCCTTTCCCTTACAGTGTGAATACTTACTCCTTTGCAATTTTTGAAAATTCATATCATTAAATGCTCACTTATGTTTTTCCAAATTAGAAAGTAAAACAAAACAAACCGATACAAAAATGATGTCCCAGGTCTTCAAAAAGCCCTGAAATTATGACAAAAATAACTGCCTTGCAAGAACAAAAAAACAAAAAAGTGCTTGTGACTGACCAATATCTAGCTATTCACAAAGACCAGTGACAGTAACAATTTATAAAAGGTCTTAAATGCAGAAGAGTACTTTTACCCTTGCTTAATTAGAAAATACTAAAATAAAAAATAGAATCAGTGTAGTAAGAACTAAAGCAGTTCATATTTCAACCTTGCTTCTGTACACTTGTTTCATCTTTACTAACTGAAAACAGTAATTATCAGAGTCACTTTAAGAGTACATCACAGGAAGGACTACCAAAGGTCTCTAATTTAAACTTTCAACTTTATTTCCAAGTGAGGCTACACAAGCAGAAACACATATTGGAATTGTAAGAAAACATTCAATATAGAAACTTAAACTTCTTTGAAATAATCAAGACTAATTTTCTTTAATATACTATGAATTGTTTGTATATATCTTATTATTATCTTCCAGATAATACACATATTACATTGTAAGTTTTATGTGTGAGTTAAAAAGTGCTAACTTATAAAAGGCAAGCAATTAAAACATATCTCTATTTTCATAATCATATTCTGGCCATTCTTCAATTTTTAAGCTTTTTATTAGAGAAACTGTCAATCATATTAAAGTAGACATAACAGCATAACAAACCCCCAAGTGCCCATTACCCAGGTGAAACAATTATCAAAGCAAATTCTCCTCCATTTAATAATTTTGAAATAAATCTCAGACATCAATTCATCTTTAAATATTTTGGTATATATCTCTGAAACATAGACTACTTTAACATAATAATACCATTACCACACCAAAAAATTTAACAATTTCTTAATATCAAATATCCAAGGAGAATTAAACATTTTTAATAGTCATATATAATTTAATAGACTTTCCTTAGAGCAGTTTTAGCTTCACAGAAAAATTAAGCAGAAGGTAGAGAAATTTTCCATTTACCCCTGCCCTCACACATGTCTAGCTTCCACCATTATCAACACCCCTGACCAGAGTAGTACATTTGCTACAATCAATGAACCTACACTGACCCATCATTATCACTCAAAGTCCCCAGTTTACGTTAGGGTTCACTCTTGGTGTTGCATCTTCTATGGCTTGGACAAATATACAATGACTATACAGAGTAGTGTCACTGCCCTAAAAAATATTCCGTGTTCCATCTATTCAATCATTTATTCCTTCCTCTCCACTAACCCCTGTAATCACAGATCTTTTTTACCATCTCCATAGGTTTGCCTTTTCCAGAATGTCATGAAGTTGGAATCACATGAGAACAGTACGCAGCCTTTTCGAATTTGCTTCCTTCACTGACAAAGAACAATGTTGGAAGATTCTCATTTCATAGTTTCAAAATTTAATACAAAGCAACAGTAATTAAAACAGTATAACATTAATATAAACATAGACATAAAAAAAAACAATGCAATATAACGGAGAGCCAGAAATAAACTCTCACACATATACAGTCAAATGATTTTTGACATGGGTGCCAAGACAATTCAATGGAGAAAGAACAGTCTCTTCAACAAACGGTGCTGGGAAAACTAGGTATACACAAATGAAACTGAACTCTTTGTATACCATATACAAAAATTAACTAAAAGTGGATCAAAGACCTAACTCTAAGTACTACAACTATAAAACTCTTAGAAGGAAAAAATATAGGAAAAAATTGTCATGACATTTGGTTTGGTAATGATTTCTTGGATATGACACAAAAAGCACAGGCAATATAAGAAAAAAACAGGTAAACTGAACTTTATTAAAATGTAAACCTTTGGTGCATCAAAGGGCATTAGCAATAGAGTAAAAAGGCAATTTGTGGAATGGGGCAAATTGCATATCTGATTAGCAACTGACACCTAGAATATGTAAAAATTCTACAACTCAACAACGAAAAGTACACTTCATAAAGACACTATAGCCAAATTCTAATAAAGATATAATTAAAGTACGTTACCATTTAAGGAAAATCGACTACATACAGTTCTAGGTAACATACTTATGACTCTAATGCTGGTAATTCATTCAACAGATCTTTATTATATATAATTGTGCAAGTTAAGTATTTATTACCTTCATTTCACAGATGTGAAAGTGCCTTGCCCAAGATCAAGAAGAAGCTAGTAAATGGCTATGAGGTTATTCTGAACCTAGGTTTGTTGAGAAATACTGATTTCTGCTCTTTATAGTGCTCTTAACACATTTCAACTAACTTTCAGTGTAAGAAATTACTACTTCTCTGCTTCCCAAGGAGAACAACTAGTGGCTATGTTTTAACATCAAAGGACAGAACAAATCTTGAGAAAACTGATCTATGAAGTTAATAACCAACAGATTTATCTTAATGTGCTTGTAGCTCAGGATCTTACGAAGGTTATTCTGTATTGTATTCATTACCAAAATTCTCAAATCTGAAACAAAACTGACTGCACCTCAAGTTATTCAGAAGTAAATTGCAACTAATGTAACATATAACTTTATTTAAAATAAAAAATTGCCATCTAATAAAATAAAATAAATACCAGACATTTTAACCTTTCTTTTTGAAATAAGTTTAAAATTTCCTTTGCAAACATGGTACAAATGCAAGCATTCCACTCATGAATGCTAAGAAAATAACATTAAAAATCACCTTTAAAACTAGTTTTATTTTTATTTTCTCAACTATATTTACAGAAAAAGAGCATGAGTTAAAGAGCCAAAAACAAAACCAAAAACAAACAAAAAAACTCTGTTTGGTTCCTAGTTCCACAATTTCAGTTTCTTCAACTGTAAAATATGAATAGCACTTTTTGCATAGATGCACTAGGAAGATTAAATTAGATAAGAAACAAATTACAGAGTGCATACTAAGCAAATGTTAGCTCACTTTTGTTTCCCTCTTCGCAGGCTGCTCAGGAACTCTCATCGTAGTCCAGGTGCTGCTAGAATAATGGCCCTTAATAAAGACTTCAACTTCACAACTCCCTTGTTTCTCCTCAAACCACTGCATGTTGCTTTGGAATGTGGGCTCTAGAAGTCAAAGAGCCTGAGTTTGAATCCTAACTCCATTTATTGGCTGTGTGTTATTTAATCTTTCTAGGCCTATTTTATCACTTTGTAAAATGTGGATTATACCACTAGATACTTCATAGGGTGTTATGTATATTAAATAATGTATGTAGCATTTAGAAAAGTGCCTGGCACATGATAAACACTCAATAAATATTAGCTATCTCATTCTCACCACCATCAACATCTACCTGCTTTCCACTGTGAAGCATTTGCAGCTTTGTAATTGTTTGCTTACTTATTTCATAAGTTTTGTCATCTATAGGAAGATGAGCAATAAATTTTAATAGGAGGCCATTCCTTTTTTTTTTTCTTTGATTAACAATGGAACATAAAGCAATAAGTAAATGCTCACTGAATGAATCAATGAGATGGATGGACAGATGGCAGCATAGACTGGCCCTAGAGATTTCTTGCTTTTCCACTTCAAATTGCTTATATTGCAAAGATAATTTAAGAAGCTCACAATGTCTCCAAAGACAAATACTGACCTTATTTTATGAAGTCAGAACTAGACTAGTATAATCTGACTGAAAGTTTGATACCAAGTCTCAAAGAGGGCTATCAAGATTCCAATCCTCTACTAGGCTTTCCTTCCCACTTCAAGGTAACTATTCTTCTCTTCTCTCAAACTTTTATCATCTCTCTCACCTTTCTCAATGTTTATATTTTTCACATGAAGTATGAGCCATGCAATGTAAATTTCTTCATGCTCTCACCACACCATCCATAAACCTACCTCTGGATATCTCTACTTTCACTTCCTTCCCCCTGTTAAAGACCAAACAAATCCTCAACATGTATATAGATCCTATCCCTTTGGACTTCTGAGGATTTTTGTCTTCCTTTGATCAAGGTCTCTTTTTCCTGAAACAACTTGTCCAGATATCAGTTATGACATTACAGAATTGCAATAGTATCTCCCATCATTAAAGAATTTCATTCAAAGCCACCATCTTCATCGAATAATTGCTCTATTTCTTTCCTGTTCTCCACTATGGCAAAGCTTCTTTAAAAAACCAGACTTTGCAAAGGCCATCCTCTTTTGTCTCGGCTGCCAACATGCCATTCAGACTGAGGAAGACCCGGGAACTTCGGGACCATGTGAGCCACAGCCATGGCTGCATTGGCAAGCACCAGAAGCACCCGGGAGGCCGAGGTAATGCTGGTGGCATGCATCACCACAGGATCAACTTCAACAAATATGATCCAGGTTACTTTGGGAAAGTTGGTATGAGGCATTACCACTTAAAGAGGAACCAGAGCTTCTGCCTGACTGTGAACCTTGATAAACTGTGGACCTTGGTCAGTGAGCAGACACGGGTAAATGCTGCCAAAAACAAGACCGGAGCTGCTCCTATCATGGTTGTGGTGCGATGGAGCTACTACAAAGTTCTGGGGAAAGGAAAGCTCCCAAAGCAGCCTGTCATCGTGAAGGCCAAATTCTTCAGCAGAAGAGGTGAAGAGAAGATTAAGGATGTTGGAGGGGCCTGTGTTTTGGTGGCTTGAAGCCACATGGAGAGAAGTTCATTAAATGGCTTGAAGGTTAAAAAAAATAATAATAAATAAAAAAAAATAAAAAGCCATTGCCATCTCCTCACTCCTTATTCCATTTTTAAACAATTCCCCATTTTCCAACACATTCTGGCTTCTGTAGCCACAGCTCTAGCAAGTCTACATCTTGTTGACCTCCCATCAGCATTTTATGGAGGTGACAGCCCCTATCTGTTGACATACTACATTCTCTTAACTTCCATGACACCACATTTTCTTGGTTTTCTATCTACCTCTCCAGCTACTCCTTCTCAGTCACTTGTATTAGGTCCTCCTCCTCCGCTCCACCTCAGTAGCTCTGCCCTGGGCCCCTCTCTTCCCTCTGTACACTCTTTCCTATGTGAGCTCAAACATTCCCAAGGCTTTCACTATACTCCTTACATGTCTTGCAAAGCCCAACATTATTTATTCCTGACATCCTCTCCAAGCTTTTTTTATGTGGCTCTTCCCTCACTCACAATGCTTCAACTATACTGGATTCCTTTCAGTTTCCTGACTAGGTGCTTTCCTACTTAAAAGGCTTTGCCGATACTCTTTCTCTCTTCCTGATGCCTTCTTCTCTCTAGTCTTTGGATGGCTGACTCCTCAACTTTCATGTGCCATCTAAAATGTTACCTCTCAAAGGACTTCCCAGACCTTCCTCCCTCTATTTTAACAATATCCTTTCTTAATTTCTTTCATAGCTATTGTCCCAATTACAATACAAACAATAATTTGTAATTATTGTTTATTTTGGGTTATTTTCACTAATCTTTACATGAGGGTAGGGATCACAGTACCATCAGTGTAAAATCAGCACCCAGCACAGTCATAAACAAATAACAAGCATTCAATGTTTTTGAATAAATGAATGATCTGGGACTCATTTAGTCATTCATTAACAAACATTTATTGAGCACTCTGTGACAGGTACATACTAAATGCTGGAAATACAAATATGCATACAAATTAGAATCAATCTCAAGAACCTTAGAGCCTTAACGAGAAGGACAAAGACAATACTATGAGATGGTTGAAGCCGACTTTTAGCTAACATAGCCTTATGAGGGGTATGAATGAAAAATATTTTTTCCTAGCTTAATTAGGACCCAAGTTTAATCCTAATGTTGATCCTATTTTACCATGATAGAATGGTTCAAATCTTAATGCCAATGATAAGACAAGACAGGTATTAAGGCAGAGTATAAGGGAAACCGAATTACCATGCAATGTTCTACTCTAAAGCATCAGTTTCTCACTCTCACATCTACTGGTTCCCATCAATAAGTGAGTAAATAGGAAATTATATATAAACTTGTTTTGGCACTTTCATAATTTACCCTTAAAAGAAAAAACATATACTACTAATTTAAAGTATTTTCCCAAGTTTTCACATCTATTATAATTTGGATTTGATACCATCATCTAAAAACTTAAGATGTTGCATAAAAAGATGTACTGCTGCATCAAGAGATAGTATTTATTTATTTCTTCATTTATCCAAGAAATAATTTAGCAAGCACCCATTACCTGCTAGGGCTGAGGATACAACAGCAATCAAGACAAGAAAGATCCTAACCCTATGGAGCTTTAAATTAGAATTGGAGAGATAAATAAGAAAAAACATAAATAAAATCATAAGTGAAAAAGTAATAAATAATTTATAAATTGAGAATCAGGAAAAAGCTAAGTAATTCTATTAAAATGTGTTATTTAGAAATATATAGTTAAATACTTATTAACAATGGATGTTTAAGAGAATGAAAGGAACACATACTGGGAGAAAATACTGGCAAAACACACATATGTTGGGTAGTGGCTAGGATTCAGCGCTCTCACCACTGTGGCCTGGGTTTGATCCCCGCTCAGGAAAACAACCAAAATAAAATACAATAAAATAAAAACACACATACGTGATAAAGAACTTGTATCTAAAATACAAAAAAAAACTTTTAAAACTCAACAATAAGAAAACAATCTGATTAAAAGATAAGCAAAAGATTTGCACACCTCACCAAAGAAGATATACAGATGGCAAATTAGCATATGAGAAGATGTTCAACATCATATATCATTAGGGAATTGCAAATTACAACAAAAACAAGAAACAACTACACATCTATTAGAATGGTTAAAATCCAAAATTTGACATTAAATGCTGATGAGGATGTGGAGCAAGAAGAACTCTCATTTGTTGCTGATGTGAATACAAAGTGGTACAGTCACTTTGGAAGACAGTTTGGCAGTTTCTTACTAAGGGAATTATAGGCTTTCAATATAATCCAATAATCATGCTCCCAGGTATTTATACAAATGAGTTGAAAACTATGTCCACACAAAACCAGCACACAAATGTTTGTAACATTATAATTGCCAAAAAGTGGAAGCAACCAAGATACTTTTCAATAGCTAGATGAATAAACTGTGGTACACTTATACAATAGAATATTATTTAAGCAATAAAAATAAATGAACTATCAAATCACAGAAAGACATTAAGGACCCTAGACATTGGTCTTGGAGATGATTTTCTGGATTTGACACTAAAAGCAAAGGCAACAAAAGAAAAGATAAACAAGTGGGTCTATATCAAACTAAAAGGTTTCTGCACAGCAAAGAAAACCATCAAGAAAATGAAAAGGAAACTTACAAAATGGAAGATATCTGCAAATCATGTACCTGATAAAGGGTTAATATTCAAAACATATAAAGAATGCACAAAACTCAACAACAAAATAAAACAAAACAAAAAACACAACAAATAATCCAATTAAAACATGGGCAGAGATTCTGAGTGGACATTTTTTCCAAAAAATGTATGCACACTTTAAGAGATGCTATCTATGTATTATTTTTCGAAGTCGAATTGAATTACTGTAGCAATGTGTGGTATGATATTTGCTCAAAAGGTGTTGCTCAAATGAATGCTAGTATCACCATGCAACAGGCAAGACAGTAAAAGAATATGGCAGAAGCACGATTGTCATTCAAGGAGCAAAAAACCATTTTGAAGTGGTATTTGAAATTCAACAAAGTTGTTCGAGGTTTCCCCCATGTTGTCCTCACTTAATACTCTTTGACTTCTACCTATGGAGAATCTTAAAGGATGTGGTGTACCATAGAAAACCAGCTACACTTGTGGTACTTCAGGAAGAAACTAAAACAGCATGCACAGCGATATAAGTAGATACTTTTAATCAACATTACTCAAGCAGTAGGTGACTGTAATTAGAACTGTCTGGACACTGATAGTAACTACTTTGAGCACCTCTTATAATTGCAGAAGTCAACTGTTGTATTCATCTTTTGTTATTGGTATACACAATTACAATTTTAATACATTTTTTCCTTTCTTAAAATGTGTATACATTTTTTGGCACCCTCTGTACATACAGATGGCCAATAGGTACATGAAAGGGTTTCAACATCACTAATCATCAGAACAATATAAACCAAAACCACAATGAGATATCACTGCACACCTGTTAGAACGACTATTATCAAAAAGAGGTAACAATTGTTGGTAAGGATGTGAAGAGAATCCTTGTGTACTACTGGTGGAATGTAAATTGATACAGCCCAGAAAACAAGACGAAAGTTCCTTGAAAAATTAAATACAGAACTACCAAATGACCCAGCAATTGTACTTCTGAGTATTTACCAAAAGTAAAAACAAACAATCTCAAAGAGATATATGCACTGCCATGTTCATTGCAGCATCATTTAAAATAGCCAAGATATGAAAACTGAAGTGTCCACTGATGGATGAATGGATAAGGAAAATGTGTGTGTGTGTGTGTGTGTGTATATATATATATATATATATATATATATATATATATATATGCGGGCTGTCAGGAAAGTATCCAGCTACGTAATATGAAAAATAGAGGCATTTATGGCTGAATTTTTTCTGAACAGCCTTTGTATATGTATGTACACGACGAGATCAGACAATTAATTTCGCAAACTCACCCTAGAAAAAGTGCTACATACCTCATTGCTAAATAGCACTACAGTTGCCTTCGAAGTACTCCCCTCGGGAAGCTGTGCACTGATGTCAGCGCCTAGTCCACCTTTCAAAGCAACTTTGGAACTCTTTCTGGATTGGTCATCAGAGCTGTCATTGTATTTGAAACCTGACAATTAAGTTCGCGAACTTACCACATGCACTTATGTTGGCAGCACTGTACAACTTGGTAAGGTGTCATAACCTTGGCAAGGCACTCGGTGGCAATTTCACAAACTTAATTATCAGGTTAAGTCAAATTGCTCTGAAGGGTGAACTAGGAGCTGGCGTCAGTGCCTAGCTTCCCAAGGGGAGTACTTTGAAGGTGACCATAAGTGATATTCAGCAATGAGGTTATTAGGTTGGTGCAAAAGTAATTGCGGTTTCGGACAGTGAATTTTAAATCATTATAATTAGGCTCAAACACATCTTTATTAATCAAAATAGGAACCAATACAATCAACATATTTTTGTCAATGAGAAAATAAGTTTGTTTATTCCTATAGCGTAAAAATTCATGCTTTGGGATTTGACAAACTCTTGCAAAGCATTTTCTGCATCCTGCTGGTTGTGGAAGTGTTTTCCGTGCAAAAAGTTGTCAAGATGTTTGAAGAAGTAGCAGTCATTCGGCAAGAGGTCAGGTGAAGATGGTGAATGAGGCAAAATGTTGTAGCCCAATTAGTTCAAGTCTTGAAGCACTGGTTGTGCAACGTGTGGTCAGGCACTATCATGGAGAAATGGGCCCTTCTGTTGACCAATGGCGGCTGTAGGCATTGCAGTTTTCGGTGCATCTCATCGATATGCTGAGCATACTTCTCAGATGTAATGGTTTCCCCAGGATTCAGAAAGCTGTAGTGGATCAGTCTGGCAGCAGACCACCAAACAGTGACCATGATCTTTTTTTAGTGCAAGTTTAGCTCTGGGAAGTGCTTTGGAGCTTCTTCGCAGTTCAACCACTGAGCTGGGTGTCATCAGTTGTCATATAAAATCCACCTTTCATCACATGTCACAATCCAATCAAGAAATGGTTCATTGTTGTTGTGTAGAGTAAGAGAAGACAAGACTTCAAAACGACGGTATTTTTGATTTCCAGTCAACTCATGAGGCACCCACTTATCAAGCTTTTTCACCTTTCCAATTTGCTTCAAATGCAAAACCACCATAGAAGGGTCAACACTGAGTTCTTCAACAACTTCTTGTGTAGTTGTAAGAGGATCAGCTTCTTTGTCAATTCCAATGGCTGGCCACTACATTCTTCATCTTCAAGGCTCTTGCCTCCTTTGCAAAACTTCCTGAACCACCACTGCACTGTATATTCGTTAGCAGTTCCTGGGCCAAATGCGTTGTGGATGTTGCAAGTTGTCTCCGCTGCTTTAGGACCCATTTTGAACTCGAATAAGAAAATCATTCGAATTTGCTTTTTGTCTAACATCATTTCCATAGTCTAAATAAATATAAAATAAACAGCAAGTAATAAGTCATTAGCAAAAAACCATAAAGCGAGAAACGCACATTAAAATTATGTATAACATAACCACATTTATTTAAGAATGTATTCCAATATCAAATGGCAAATTTCAACAATGCAAAAACCGCAATTACTTTTTCTAGGGTGAGCCTGTGAAATTAATTGTCTGATATTATATATCTCTTTTATAGGACTTTAGTTAATAACAATGTATTAGTACTGATTCATTAGCTTTAACAAATGTTCCATACTAGTACAAGACGTTAATAATGGGATCAACTGGAAGAGGGGTATATAAGAACTCTGTAATTTCTGCTCAATTTCTCTACTCTAAAAATGTCTATTACTTTTTTTAAGTTGATCTCTCTAGGGTGCTGGACTAGGGACTTAGAGATATGTAGAAGTAGGCAGAGGGTTGCCATCTTTCAATATGTAAATATTACTTTGTTTAAAAAAAATAGTACCAGGATTCTTCATCCCATCTCAAAATGTGTTTTGTACTTAATTTAAAATTTAAATAATTATTTTTAATATATTTTAATTCTTTATTTTTCTACTTAATGAAACTAAAAACATGGTATGACATAAATATTAAATATCATTATATAGTTGTTATATATATTTGTAGATAAAATAACCCCTGACTTTACTATGGATCACTGTTTCAAATTAAAAGCAGAGAGTTAGATACTGACTGCAGTTTGCCATTTTATACATAAACATAATATTACTTAAATTATCTCAAAATGAACTTATAAAACATAATTTTATAGAATATGATGTAAAATTTTATAATCAATTTATAAATGCTCAATATATGTTATGTATCTATTATACTAAGTGTCTGAAGGGGAGAACCTTTCATGAACTACATTAAAAATTAATCTAGATCATTTTTCAATGCCACTTTAATATTAAGTATGTCATCAACCTATTTTTTAAATTATAAATGATGAAGATTGCATGTAACTACAGCAATCTTGAAGAAATTAGTGTAAGAAACAAATTAAAAAGGAAACAGAAATGGCAAAATAAAAATCTCAGTGTAGCCCACTTAACTGGCACCTTGATAAATATGCATGCCAGTCAAACTGAGATGACTTCCAAAAACCACTTTCAGCCAGTACATTTCGAAATGTTTAATCACATAATATTCCTACAAAGTAACCTTAGCTAATCAGCAAGTTTAGTAATAATTTTACAGAGATAACTCAGTGCTGGCATAATCTTTCCATTTCCTTTTCTTTCTATTTTTTGTTAAACACAGAAGTTCACACAAGCTTTCTTAAGAACTGTAGGGAAACAGAGATAAAGGTCTATGTAATCGCCTCCTTTTACAGAAGAGAGAACAGAAGCTCAAAGCTTTTTCGTATCCATTCCCAGTGCTCCTTTCTATACTGCCTCTCCTACAGTTCTCTGTTCTGTCTTTTGAAACCACTAATGCAGTAAAAATTCATCTACCTTGAAATACAATTTTTAAGTGAATTATAGTTTTTAAGTCAATCAAAGTGGGAAAAAATAACTGAGCAAATCGAAGTGGTACATATTACTGTCACTAAATCAGTCTTGGCACCCATATTGTTCTTTTCCTATTTTGTAGTTCAAGAACTGATAGGTGAAATATAAAATCTAAAATCCTGCTAACTTTGCTAGGTTCCCCCATCACCTGATATCACTGAACACTCAGCATTTTTGTCTTCCTTAAAAATTCGAATACTCAAATTTCCAATCCTTTACCATTACCCAAAAGTAATGTTCACTCAAAGACAATGACATAGTTCTAGTAAGCAATTCAAGTACAAATAAATTTTGTTGCTTTGTCCAGTGTTGTAAAAAGAACATGGGGCTTTGGAGTTGGACAGATTTGTGTTAAAATCCATGTACTCTCATTTATAAACTCTGAAATTTTAGGCAAGTCAACTTTTCCAAGGTGCATTTTTCTCACCTGTGTATCTCCAAGAATTGTAATGTTAGCCTAGATAAGTCCAGCATAAAAGTGGAAGTGTTCAAAAATCTTATTCTATTCTCATCCTTCAGAACATCCCAAATAAAAACAAAATACCTCGGTTACAAGCGTCAGTTCAAGTTTTACTTTTGAAGGCTATTTTTATGTCTATTTTTATCAAATAATAAATAGAATGGTCATCAACCAGCTGGCACCTAGTAAATAATCAGTGACAGTACTGGATAAAGTGTGGCAAAGACTTGCAAATGACTAAATAAAAGATAAACAACATAATGTAGACATTAAGTAGAGAAATTACTAAATATGCTTACTTTCTACTATAATGGAACAAACTAAATTTCTTTTTTTCAACAGTAAACATTATTTTACAAAATCACATTGTTTGGGGTACTTTTTTAGCTATATTTCCAGCACTACTTGATTAATTCAATACCTAGAAAAAGTATACCTATGTTTATAATCCCCTTTCTTATGAGAAGCTCTTTACAAGCATCTCATCAATCTTTGGAACATCTCTGAAGTAACTAGAGATGGAAAGGGGAAAAAAGATAAAATCCATAATCTACATGAATTCATAAATTTCACAAATTCCACCAGTAAAATTCCATCTAATTTTTAAATTTGTGTATTTTGCCACCATTTCATTTCTGAATCTGCCTAAGTTACCCATCTACTTATTACATCTGGATATGCTGTTCTGGAGCAAGTACTTTTATTATTTCCCTAAAAAAGCAATATTATACACAGTAAGCAAAACCAGAACATAAAAATGAGGACTCTAATCCCGATATAAAACTGGCTGTTCAGGCTACTAACCGAACACAGGTTTATTTCAGATTGAAAAATATTTAGGATTTAGACATCTTATTTTCTTCAAATTTTAATAATCAGGGGCTAACAGCTTGGTCACAGCTTTAACCTTTTTCTGCTCCTCATCATTTGCTTCTTTTGTGATAGAACCTTACAGTAGCCCTTGCTGACAGCACCCCGGAATCATTCTCTCCCCTTCCCTTAATTAACAGAATCTCGAGCAACACTGGGTTCCCTAGGGGATGGATCATGATTGATCTTAGCCAGTCCTGGCAATCCTGTTCCCCTTTGTCAGTAATTGGTCTAATATTGGACCTGTGGTCTAAAACTGGCCAATAAATTGAAAAAAGTAAATAGGAACCCTTTCCTCCCTGATAAGGGGACTACAAGAAGTATAGACTCTTTTGCTTCCCAAAAGTTTCTTTGCACTTAGCTAGTTGTCAGTTTGGACTAGATGCTTAGAGCTGTGCCGCTATCTTCAGACCATGAGCAGAAGACCAAAGGACTTCAGTGATTCGGAGAGCACCTAGATACAAGTGAGTCACTATTTTATCTTCAGGCTTATTGTTATATGAAATAACTGTTATTTTTTTTCCTAAGTCCCTGGATCAGATACTCTGTTCCTTGCAGTTGAAAGCATCCTAATTAATACAGACAGGTCCAATAAATCCAGCAAGAAGGGAAGTAAAGACTAATTACTGAGCATTTACTATGACTTCTATAATCTCATTTAATCTTCACAATAGCCCAATATATAAAAATATTTTTGATGTTTTTATAAAACTAAGGCTTAATAAAGTTATATTATGAACAGTAACAAAGCTGTGAATCCAGACCTGACACCAAACCTCATTCTTTTTAGAAATACAAAAATCCCCTTTCCTCCTTGTTTACAGCTCTTATTAAAAAAACAAACAAACAAAAACCAAGTTGATGTTACTAGCTAACAGAATTTAGGGAGCGCTAAGGAATATCAATTATTCTTATAACATTGTCACAAAAATGTATAACCTTCAATTCTATATTGTATCAAAGTCCTATAGGGAAAAAGACAAAATATGTATATAGAAAGTTCCAGAATGTTTAGTACAATAGCAAAAATCCTACAGTAAAAACTGTAATGGGTTCTAAGTATAATATTCAATTTCTCATGAATTAAAATTTATTAAGTCAATCACAAACATTTCTTTAATCGAAAGATAACTTCCTTATTTCAAACTATTCCATTAACCAAGTATCTACCAATATAGAAACCACAAAGTTAACACTTCCTCAATTCTCATCTGTTCATGAAAACAGATTCAGCTTAAATCTTGGCAACAAAAAGATTTATATAAACACTAAGAATCAAGGAGGTCATTTTTTATTTAGAACTAGAACTGGGTGCTCAAAAGCTATTTATAATGTCACCTCAATCAGAAGTATGTTCACCTTATTTTACCTTTATTAATTTCTACTGAGCATTACAAAACGGGCATGCCAGATTTCTGAGCTGATACACGCAACTTACCTTCCCACATGCTCTGCAGTGATGCCTCCTTTTGGTGAATGTAAACCTTGCTTCACATTTCATGCAATTTGGAGCCTGAGAATCTGGTACCCATACTGGAGCCACCTCACCCAGAGTGGTAAATGGCTTTCTGGCAGAAATTCCAAACTGACCAGCTCTAAGATCATTATCTGGGCTATCTGGAGCTAATACAAGGCACGGTCTACTGGATATCCCAGACTCATAACTTTCTAAATGTTCCCCATTTGCATCAGCAATAGAGATGTTTCCCAAAGAGGCATTGCATACATTGGTTGCTGAGTTTTCTCCTAATTTTGCTTTCCCAAGAACATCATTTTTGTTTTTAATATTATTTCCATTGCTTGCAGGAAGGTCATTTTGTAAATGGTCCGACAATGGCTTTGGAATTTGAAGTTTAAGATTAGAAGGTTGCTTAGGTCTTGCACCACCAAAAGGAACACTGATAGATTGCACATTTGCTACTACCTTGGGTGAAGACTGCCCAAGCACTGATGGAACTTGGCTAGAGAAATTGAGTAAATAATTTTTCTTCATAAGGTCACCAGTGCTGTTTAAAAGCAGTCCACTCCCTTCTGTAGCTTCATTTCCTTTCTGTTCATAAATACTCGAGTAACATTCTGACTTGCTCTCCTCTATTTCCTTTTCTTCTGTTACTGAATCTTCTTTGGAGGGTAAAGTCTTTGGAACAAAACAAACAACTGGGCTCTGCATTCCATAGGAATCACAACAATTAGATGAAGTATTTGCTGCTGGTGTATCCATAACAGTGGAGAAATCACATCCTTCACTTTCATTCATGAAAGTTCCTTTTAAATCTAGACCTGCTTCTGACATTCTATCACACTCGCCTCCACTATCATTGTAAGTGTCCTCAGGCTGATTCATTTGAAGAAACTTCTCATTTTCTGTATTTAGTTGGCTGTCATTCATCTCATTTAGTTTAGTCAATTTCCAATTAGTCATGTCCTGAGATTCAGAGAAATGCTCTGTCACATCGAGAAGTTCTGTAGTGCCAAGAATTTTTTCATGCTCACAACCTTCATTTTCATTAGCTCTAACTTCACTGGGGACAAGGCAATCTGAAAACTGTTCACAGTTACCATCCCTTCCAGACCCATTATGCAGGTCTGATTTGAGAAGCAAAGGTAAACCAGACTGGATGGGTTCTTCAGTTGTCATCTCCTCAGCTAGCTCTTTTTTCACCAAAATCCCCTCACTCAAATGAGTAAAGGAATTTAGACTCTCTAGATCTGTCCTAGGAGAGCTGGTTTTGCCAGTGAGAACCTCATCTGGTATGCAGTTCTCTTGGTTTTTAACAGCAGGACCTTCATCTGTTCCCTGGGATGAGATTACTGAATCAATTGTTAAACTTGTAATCACAGACATGGAGGGGTCTCTACTTATATTTTCATCTTCCTTTAATTGTGAAGGGGAACAGACGCTGGCTAGATTATCAGATGAAGTAGTACATATATGTTTAACAGAATCCCCCTCTGCATTTGTTCTATTCAACAGGTCCATTTGTTTCTCTGAGTTTATATCTTTTTCAGTGGACCCATTTATATTGAAACTAAATTGATCAGTTTGTTTGTTTTCATTATCCAGTGAACAGTTAAAAGCATCCATGAGAGATTGACTATTATAATTATTACAATCCTGCAAATCGCTTTGTAATGTCCTTTTATCACAGTTATGCATGACGGCTACAACAAGAACATTCTTATCATCTGGAAGACAAGCTAGGTTTCCACATTTCTTCTCTCCTACTTCAACAGTACTGCATTGATCATCTTGATTACAGTTCCTCTTAATTAACTGATCTTCTGCAACAGCATTTTCGTCAATCCACATTGTGTTGACCTCTGGATTTAAACTACAGTCCTGCCCATTAGCACAACGGTCCTCTCCCTCTGTGGTCAGAGGAGCTGAACGAGCCAGGGAGAAGACTTTGAGTTGTGGCTGTGACTCTTTAGAAACTGCAGGTTCATTCACACTGGCCAATGCAGGGTTAAATGATAGTCGGTGAGAAGGGGGATCTAGAATTTTATTCCACTTTGTATCCAATAAAATAGGAGAAACTGTTTCATCTGAAAAAAATAAATAATTACCATAAGTTTGCTGATAACACTGGAAAAGCTAGAATTAAATTAATCAACTGCATTTGCAAATACATTCTAAAAATAAAATATTCCTAGTATAACTAAAAATAGAATATTCCTAGGATATGAGGTTTCTAATTCTTAGGTAAAAATAAGAAAATACATTTAAGACTGTTCCCTGAATTTTATATCACTGAATGGTAATATCAAGAACATTCCACCAACAAAAGAATTCTACCTCAATCTAGTAACATAATTAAAAGTGGCCGACAGGCTGTACTTGGGGGAGGGGAGGGATGCCAATAATGGGGAAGACCTTGGAATGACCAAGCACACAGGGTGGGGACTAAGCTGAGGTGGAAAAAAATCAGAACAGTGATGAAGATGTAGTAATTGAGTAAGAAGGAAAACAAAAATTTTCTGTGGAGACAGAATGTTCTATAATCTACGTCATGACTAGAATGTGGGTAACATGGATCTATCTATTTGTCAAAACTGTACAGTTAAGATCTACACATGTTAAGGTATGTAAGTTTTATCTTAAAAACTGTAAAATAAAAAAAACAACAATGAAGCAGGGAGTGAGAATTGGTTGAAAATACAAATGAAACAAAAATCGCAGCATGTCAACCACTGTAGAAGCTACATAATGGATACGCTAAGAGTTTATTATACTATTGTTAACTTTGTATATACAAGGGCTGTCCAGAAAGTATCCAGCCATGTAATAAGAAAAATAAAGGCATTTATGGCTGGATTTTTTCTGGACAGCCCTCATATTTGAAATTTGTCCATAATAATAAGTTTTTAAAAGTTTGCCATAGTTATGTGCAATTCTGCTCATAACCATGTCACAATATATCAATTAGGCTCATATTTATATTATTGTAGATATTTGGCAGAAAGTATTCATTCACCTTACTAAATCAACTTACTTATAGTCTATCATAAACATAATTTCATATAATGTTTCCATTTACTTTTTAATAGATAACTATGACTATCTTCCCAAGTTATAATGCTATGTGTATGTTTATAATTAGAGAAATAAGAAATGTTCATTTACTATCTTTCCTGCTTTCTTCCTACAGCAAACCTGATCATCATGGTCCTAAAATTATGAAGATATATCTTCTCAGTAGTAACATTAATCTTTAATGCTCCCTAAGCACCTTGTTCATATTTTTGTTAAAGCATTTACTACACTGTAATCAATGGCTTATGTACCCAACTTCTTCAGGCAGAAACCATTTCTTTCCATCAATGGTGCCTAGTATGTAGTAGGTGCACAATAAATATACACTAAGTTAGTATCTACCAAAGAAAAAGCATTGGGCTTGAGGAACAAGGATTAAATGATAGCTTTGACCTCCAAGGAGTCTAGTTGGGAAAATAAGAAATAGATACAATACACATGAATATCTAGTAGTACAGCATAAGTATTCGAAAAATATTATATAATAGTAAAAAATAAATTCAGAGGAGAAAGATATTCTACAGGCTAAGATGGCTAGCCTGAATTCATGAAAGCAGGAGGAAATGGACTGAGCTTCAAAGACAATCTGATGTAAGTTTGGAAAAGAGGGCATTCATAAGAGGGGAAAAAGGAAAAGTATAGTCCCAAATACAACTATCTGAGAAAGCAACAAGCAAATCGGTTTGGATTGAAAAAAAAAAAAAAAAAAAAACTGTGTAAGAAAGTAGTGAAAAGCAATAGAAAGGGCAGATTGTAAAGGTCATAAAACATCAGATTGTGTGGAGTACGGCTTAGTATCTGAGTGTTAAATCCTAAATATACCAAATTGAATATAGCAGAGACTAGAGATTTAGTAAAATGTGCTTCCTTTAAAAAAGAAATCAATCTGGTTTATGGAAATAAAGAAGGAAATACTACTTCCTACAAGAGTATTTAATAATATTCAAACAGGAATGACTAGGAATTAAAAATGTCATTTTTCAACCACCTACTACCTAGTGTTAATTATCCAGTGCCATTTCAATCTGTGTGGACTATATTTTTCATTTAAAGGAGGAAATTAACATGAGATGAGAAATCACTTTATTTAAATATATTTGGAGAGGTCTCAGGCCAGAGTGTAGTTTCAATGCAACTGAAACTGAGATTTTTAAAAATAGTTCAAAACAATTAAATAACATAGTTACAAACACAAAGCTGACTGGAAATTCTCATTCTAAAGGAGTCATTTTTGTAAGCACATGCTATATTTTTAAACTAAAATGACAATTTTTATTGATTCAACAAAAATGTATTAAAAATCAACTATATACAAAGTACTTTAATAGAATACACCAGAATTCACAAAGAGATTGATGTAATGAACTAATAGCTTTAGTAGAGTCAATGGTATTCTAGAAGTACAGTATTCACATGATTCGGTGTAGCACCTGTGTAAGTATCTCATGACAAATAACGGTGATACACAGTGGGCCAAACCAAAGGAAGGACTGAGAAAATACTTGTATAAAGAATTAAAACTGAGAGGATAATATATTTTCTACCTTGGTATGTATAAAGCTCACCTACATCCAATAAAATCTCAAATGATTAGGTTTCACATTTACATGAGTCAGGAATGAACCTAGGGGTATGGATTAGCTTTGGGCCATCAATGAGAAAACAGGAGAAAAGCAAACCATTCCAGGCATCCTTCCTCTCCCCCTCTTCCCTCCTTAACCAAAAAGTTTCGCATTCTCTTCAAGGTTTCCTCTATCATAGACTCAAAGCAACAAAAATCAAAACTAATCTCTCTTCCCAATGCTATCAAAGAACAACGTGAATTATTGCGTATAGGAAAGGTTTGAAAGCCATTACTAAAATCATTGACTTTAAATGAAAATACATCATTCTGTAAATGTGATAGATGTCATTGCCTGGTAGAAACAAAGAACATCAAGGAAGGCAGGTAAGGTGAAAGGGAGAGATTTAATTATGGCTTATTGATTCAAATCATAATGAAAGAGTAATTTTAAAACAAGGTTTCCCAAAATAAAATGAACCTTAAGCAGACATTTTTTTCGACTGAGACTTAAAAACGTATCATTTCATTAACCTTTTTGGCAGTTACTTAAAAATGTAACTCTTTTTAAATTAGGTTTAAAATGTATCTTTATTAGTCAATCAATATTCAACAAACTATTTTTCTTAGTTTAGGAAATACAATCACATTTTAAAGCTTTTCTTGATCATAAATTTGTTATATACAGTAGAGGAGAGTTCAGGCTCTGGTATCATACTGCCTGGATTTTTTTTTTTTTTTTTTTTTGGTATGTGGGTAGTTCCCTGGCTGGGAATTGAACCTAGGCCGCAGCATTGACAGTGCCAGTGCTGAAGCCTTAAGCCACTACACCACCAAGGAACTCCATGGATTCTAATCCTGTCTCTTATCAGTAAAGTAATTTGAAGATGTTGCTTAACCTCTCTGTGCCTCTCTACTTTAATCTATAAAATGTAGATAAAATCTACTTTCATGGAATTATTTTAAGGAAGAAATGATATAACCAAAGTAAATGGTTTGGTATAATATCTGGCATAGATAGGGATTTAAAATGTTAGTTATTACTGTACATATTAATATATAATATTATTAAGTCATTGGACTTGCTTTCACTTTTTTAAAAAGTACTGCATCCTCTTATAAACCCACATTCTCTATCTTATAAATATATTCAAATAGTTTTGCCAAAGTAAATTCTCACCTTCGTTTTGTTCAAATTCATCTAACACCTTGTCCAGGTTGTAAGCTTCTGCTTGGAAGTAATTCTCCATCGGTGAGGAAACACCACTTAAGAGACTTGTTTAAAACTAGAAAGTAGATCAAATTTGTATTATATACTTTCAATTGTTAAAATACAATTTATAGATAAAACAATTGATACAACAGAAATACAAAGGATCAAAGAGACTAACTACTATGAACAACTATATGCTAACAAATTGGATAAATTTCTAGACACATAAAATCTACCAAGACTGACTTATGAAGAAACAGAAAATCTGAACAGATCAATTACTAATAAGAAGATTGAATCAGTATTTTAAAAACACTCAACAAAGAAAAGGCTAGGACTAGATGGTTTCATCAGTGAATACTATCAAAAATTTAAAGATGAATTAATACCAATACTTCTCGAACTCTCCCAAAAAAATAGAAGAGTGGGGAACACTTCAAAACTAATTTTATGAAGCCAGCATTACCTTGATATAAAACCAGATAAGGACACTACAAGAAAAAAATATTATAGGACAATATCCCTGATGAACATAGATACAAAAATCCTAAGCAAAATATTAGCAGACTGAATTCAACAAGATATTAAAAGAATCACAGACCATGATCAAGTGGGATTTACTTTAGGGATGCAATGATAGCTCAACATCAATGTGATACACACATTAACAATATTAAAGATAAAAATCATATGATCATCTCAATAGATGCAGTAAAAGTATTTGACAAAATTCAACATCCATTAATGGTAAAAACTCTCAACAAATTGGGTACAGTAGGAACATATCTCAACATAATAAAGGTCATTTAGGACCAGCCCACAGCTAACATATTCAATGGTGAAAAGGTGAGAGCTTTTCCTCTAAGATAAGGAACAAGACAAGAATGCTCACTCTCACCACTTTTATAGTATTGGAAGTCCTAGCCAGAACTATCAGTCAAGAAAAATAAAAAGCATCTGAATCAGAAAGGAGAAAATAAAACTATCTTTATTTGCAGATGACGCCATATTACACACACACACACACACACACACACACACACACCCTCTAAAGACTCTACCAAAAAATTGTTAGAATACATGCAGTAAAGTCACAGGATAAAAAGTCAAAGCAATAAAATTAGTTGCAGTTCTATACACTACAGTTGCATTTCTATACACTAACAATCAATAAGAAAAATTGAGCAAAAATTCCCATTCATAATTACATCAAAAAGAATAAAATACCTAGGAATAAATTTAAACAAGGTGAAAGATCTGTACATTGAAAACTGTAAGACACTGATGAAATCAACTAAAAAAGACACACATAAATGCGAAGATACTCAGTGCTCAAAGGTTGGAAGAATTAATATTGTTAAAATGTTTATACTACCCAAAGCCATCTTCAGATTGAATGCTATTCCTAACAAAATTCCAATGGCATTTTTCAAGAAAAAACATCCTAAAATTTGTATGAAACCACAAAAGACCCTAAAGAGCAAAAGCAATCTTGAAAAAAAAGAAAGCTGTAACCACTACACTTCCTGATTTCAAACTATGTTACAAAGCAAATAATCTGGCATTGGCATAAACAGACATACATTAATTGAACAGAATAAAGAGCCCAGAAATGAACCTACACACATGGTCAATTGATTTATAACAAAGGAGCCAAGCATATACAATGGGAAAAGGATAGTTTCTTCAATAAATGTTGCTGGGAAACTAGACAGCCACATTCAAAAGAATAAAACCAGATACCTATCTTACATGATACACAGAAATCAACTCAAAATAGATTAATGACTTGAACATTAGACCGGGAACCATAAAACTCATGCAAGAAAACATAGGTGATAAGCTCCTTGGTAGTGGCCTTGATAATGATTTTTTTTTTTAATTCAATGCCAGAAGTAAAGGCAACAAAAGCAAAAATAAACAAATTGAACTATGTCAAACTAAAAAGGTTCTGTACAACAAAGGAAACCATCAACAAAATAAAAAGACAACCTACAGAATGGGAAAAAAATATTTGGAAATCATATATCTAATAAGGGGTTAATATCCAAAATATATAAAGAACTTACACAACTAAATAGCAAAAAAAATCTGATTATAAAATAGGCAGAGAAACTGAATAGACATTTTTCCAAAGAAAACATGCATAGGACCAACAGGTTTGTAAAAAGGTGCTCAACCTCACTAATCACCAGGGAAATGCATATCAAAACCACAATGACATATCACCTCACACCTATCAGAATGGATATAATCAAAAAAGACAAGAGATAATTGTTGGCAAGGATGTGGAGAAAAGAAAAACCTTGTTCACTGTTAGTGGGAATGTAAATTGGTGCAGTCACTATGGAAAACAATGTGGAGGTTCCTAAAATTTCTTAAAATAGAATTACTGTATGATCCAATAATTCCACTTCTGAGTATTTATACGAAGAAAACAAAAATACTATCTAGAAAAGGTATCTGCATCTCTATGTTCACTGCAGCATTATTTACAATAGCCAAGACATGGGAACAGTGTTAAGTGTCCATTGAGAGATGGATGGATGAATGTGTCCATATATATAGGGTAGCCCAAAAGTAGGTATACAGTTGAATCAATGAAATTCATCACAACAAATCAGAATTTGTCGTACTTTGTGTCACAGTGTACTGAACAGGTTCGAGGAATGTTGCAACACTGATGGAAGACACATAAAGCAATTACAAGATTAAATAATGTTAAACAAATGTAAATGTAGTAAACAATGTAATAAAATGCAAATAAATTATAGTGTATACCTACTTTTGTGCCACCCTGTATATTACTACTCAGCCATAAAAAATGGAAATCCTGTCATTTGAAACAGCATGGATGAACTCTTGAGGGCATTATGCTAAATGAAATAGAGAAAGACAAAGTATTACCTCACTTATATGTAGAATCTAAAAAATTTAACTTATAGAAACAGAGAACAAAATGATGGTTGCTAGAGGTGGGGAGGTAGGGGGGAGGGAGTGAGGGAAACGAGTGAAGATAGACAAAAGGAACAAATTTCCAGTTATAAAATAAGTAAGTTCTGGGGATATAATGTTCGGCATGGTGAATATAGTTAATAATACTGTATCATATGTTTGAAAGTTGCTAAGAGAGTAGATTTTCAAAGTTCTCATCATCAGAAAAAAACATTTTTAACATGTGAGGTAATAATGGATGTTAACTAAACTTACTGTGGTAATCATAACAATACATACTTATATCAAATCATTATATTGTATACCTTAAACTAATGTCAATTATATCTCAACAAAACTAGAAAAACTAAAAGAATACAAAGATTATTATAAATAAAATATATATGTATATGTATTTTATAAATCTTAAGAATATAAGGATAAAATCTTATAAATCTATTCATGCCATGATAAACTCTGTAATCCCAATCAATATATAGCAAGATTTTTAATCTAATAAAGTCTAGAAAACTGTAAGCTGACAAACATTAAAATATATACAACTGTTGACAGCAGACTTGGTGATTATTTCAATAGGACATGCTTCAGTAGATAAATTTCAGATGTTGACACAGGAATCATTTTCTCTGGGATAGAACTACATTTTTATTAAAAAAGAAAGCTTACAGAATTGTTTTCAAACAGGAAACGACAAGAAAGTTCAAGCAAGCATGGGGGTGAGGGATATTAGTTCCAAAATGCTAATGATGATTCTTATTTGATTATTCTTTTCAAACCTCTTCTATTCAAATACCATTTCTAAGTCTTCTTTGGTGTTAATCAATCTAAAAGCATTGTATTCTGTGGGGATATACAATTGATGTCTAAACTAGTTAACAGAATGACAAGAGCACACAGTAGGTGTTAAATAAATATTATCCTATTTTTTCTCTCCATCACCAAGATCCCCATGCTATTCATCACCTTAATTTCTCAAAATTTCTTTTCAGTGAAAATTCTGCTTGGCTTCTTACTGATACACAGGGAGGCAGATGGGAGGGGAGATAAGATTATAATTCCCCCAGAAGTTCAAGTAACAAAAACATGAAGAGGGAAAATAAAAAATATAATATCCTGCTATGACAAACTTTAAATCAAATATAAAAACTGGTGAATTTTCTTTGACTTATAAAGACAGTACTTTTAATTCTCTGAAGCATATAGAAGTGTAAATATTATTTCTCTCATTTTACCAATAAAAAAGTAAGTTCAGGGAATTTAACTGACTTATTCAAGTATTTCCCCATGATTATTCATTTAGTCAACTTTTATTTATTGATTGGCTCTTGTTAGTAGTTTAAATTTATGTAGACAAATAGGCTACATAATCTCTACATGGTTTTTCTTAAATCTGTCTTTTGTGTGTAAGAATTTACAGTTCAAAATAATTTTCATATACATGCCATTTTATTTTTATAAAGACCGCACATTTCAACTTCCCAATGCAAAAAGTATGAATGAAATCTTTTCACAACACACAATCTGGCACATTGAACATACACCTTTAATACTAGCCATTTCATTACATGTAAAATATTAGTAAAAAAGTAATTAGATCAACATATTTATTGTGCATCTACTGTATATAGGGTACTATGATCAATTCAAGTCTCAGACATCATCTCTAACATCAAGAATCTGGGAGTTCCCTGGTGGTGTAGTGGCTAGGCTTCGGCACTGTCAATGCTGCGGCCTGGGTTCGATTCCCAGCCAGGGAAATACCGCCATATAAAAAAAAAACAAACTAACAAGAATCTTATAATTTACTTAATGGCAAACTATGTTAAATAATAAAATTTAAATAATAAATGATTTTAATAACAGCACAGGAGACACAAGGTACTATATGATTAATTTGTCAGAGAGAATTAATAGATAAGTACTATAAAATAAGTACTATATATAAAAGTTCAAGAAATGGGCCAGATCACAACCTGGATGACTACAGAAGGCATTATTTATGGATTTGAGCCAGATCTTAAAGGATGGATAAAATTTTAACAGATATTCCAGATGAGATGCAGAATGAAATTTCAAACAGGGAGAGACATACAAGGAATAATCTAGAGATGGGCAATTATTGAGGGATAAGTGAAACTTAAGCAAGGATTTATTTACATGGGTAACAAAGGGACATAGTTGGAGAGGTAGACAGATATGGTATTATGGAAGCCCTGGAATGAAAGTCTGAGAAAGATATTGTATATACTTTAAGCCAGGGGTCCATTCATGGCCTGTTAGGAACCCAGTTGTACAGCAGGAGGTGAGCAGCAGGCAAGCAAGCAAAGCTTCATCTGTATTTACAACCATTCCTCATTATTCATATTACCAGCTGAGCTCCACCTCCTGTCAGATCAACCATGGTATTAGATTTTCACAGGAGCACAACCCCTACTGTGAACTGCACATGTGAGGGATCTAGTTCCACACTTCTTGTGAGAATCTAATGCCTAATGATCTGAGGTGGAGGTGAGGCGGTGATGCTAGCGCTGGGGAGCGGCTGCAAATACAGATTAACATTAGCAGAGAGATTTGACTGCACAGAGACCAGAATAAATCAATTGCTTGCAAACTCATATCAAAACCCTATCAGTGAGTGGCAAGTGACAATTAAGCTGCATCTGGTGGCAGGCTTTGCAGTGGAAGTGAGTTGTGTAATTATTTCATTACATATTACAATGCAATAATAATAATAATATAAACAAAGTGCACAATAAATGTAATGCTCTTGAATTATCCCAAAACCATCACCACCATCACCACCATCCCCCACACTTCATCCGTGGAAAACTGTCTTCCATGAAACCAGTCCCTGGTGCCAAAAAGAATGGGGACCACACTTTAAGCAATGGGAAGCATTATAGCATAATGGATAAAAATATGAACTCTAGAACCAGAATGCCCAAGTTGTAATCCTAGTTCCTAGTTCACTTACTAACTATATGCCCTTGAGGAATTTACTTATATGTAACTTAATTGCATCTGTGAAATTGAGTGACAATAGTACCTAAGCCAAGATTAAATGAATTAATATAGGTAACAGATTTAAAACTCTATTTGGCACATAATAAGCTTTATAAGCAATTATTTAAGTTTTTAAGCCTTGGAGTTGATCCTTTTATTATAAGATAAATAGTCTCTTCTGCTAATATTTATTAAGCACCTATTATGTGCAGATACTATGCTAGGTGCTGGAACATATGAATACACATTTGTTGAATGTACTATGCTCTTTTCCTCTTTAGCACTTTTTACCCAACTGCCTCTAACACACTCCTTCCTTGCCCAAATAATTCTAGATCTTTCAGCTTTTACCTTACTTTCACAGAGAATTCCTCCCTAAACCCCAGAAAAGATGACTTTCCCTTATAATCTCTCACATCACCTGATTTTTCCTTTACAATATTTATCGCAATCTATAAATATACATTGGTGTGATTATTTGATTAATGTCAATCATTCCCACCACAAAGACATCTACTAGACTCTGTTCATTAAGTGATTAACACAGAACCTGATGTAATACCTATTCAGTAAGTACCTGCAGAATAAGTAAGTGAACAACGGCATGTAAACAACAGGTCAAGAAGTTGTACTCAATCAACTCTAACTATAATTACTGATTCAGTCAAGCATCTAAAATGGATGTTAAAACTTTAGGTAAATGGTTATTGGGGTAGCAAATATTCAGTACCTCAAAGTATTATTCCACAGATGACTTACTATAAAGAAAAAAATGTGTGTTTGCAATGCAAAGATATGATAATCATTACCTTAATCAAGTGATCAAACAGCATAACCAACCATTTAACAAGCTAACATTATGAAGCACCTCCTGATATGATGCAATGGGAAGTTTAAAACATCACCTACACAGTATTCTGCCCAAAAATGTTAAACCTGAATTGAATCATGTAAGAAACAATTATACAAATCTAGAATGTAAAGCATTCTATAAGACAAATGTCCTAAACTCTTCAAAAAAATCCAGTGTTATGAAAAACAAGCTCATTCTAAATTAAAAGAGACTAAAGAGATTCAATAATCAAATGTCATGCATGAACACTAACTAGATCCTAGGTCAAGAAAACACAATTCACAAACAAAGCAAAAAATGACATTTATGGAACAATCAAAGGAATCTGGACTATACATTAGGATTAGGCAACACAATGTATTAATGATCACTTTCTTGGATGTGATAATGATATTTTGATTTTGTAGGAGAATGTCCTCACTCTTAGGAGATGTCTGCTAAACTCTTTAGGAAAAATGTTGTATTATCTGCAACTAACTTTTGAATGATTCTGGAAAAAAAAAAGTGTGAGTGAGTGTTAGGGGAGAAGGGAAAGAGAGAGAGAGAAGAGACAGAGGGAGGAGAGGTGTTCAAAAGTGGCAAAATGATAAAAATAAACGAATCTAGGTTAAGGATATATGGGTCTTCATTATACTATTCGTTTAACTTTTCTATAGGCTTGAAATTTTTCAAAAGAAAGAAGTGTATGAACTGCTGGTTGGAAGCATTCCTTCCCACTTAGAATATGCAAATTATCAACAGAATAGATTCCTTTAAAAAAAGTTTATACAGCCAAATTCAAAAGCAAGGAAAGGAAACATATAGATGCCATAAACCAAGGAAAATCCAAGACACAGCAGTGAGTGTGAACTGAATGGCAGCTGTCCAGAGCGGTTACAAAACCTTAAGGACTGGAATTTGAAAGCTAGCAGGGAAGATGGGAACTATTGGCTGCAAACAGAAGTTTCTGCATTGGAGTGAGCCCGACTGGGCTCCATGCATAAAGCCAAGAGGTGGGGGTAAAACTGTCCCAAATGGCACCAAGACTAAGCAAGGAGCAGGATGGAAAAGAGTGCCAATAAATTCAACATTCAGAAATTAGAATTCCTAGCTTGCCCCTCACTCAGGGCTGGGAATGATATTAATTCTTCCCATTCATGAACATCAAACCAGTTTATCTCTGTGCTTACTTAGCTCTTCCTGTGACCCATAATAATGTTTTTTAATTTTTAAAAATCATGGGGGTTTCCTGGTGGAGTAGTGGCTAGGCTTCGGCGTTCTCACCACCACGGCCTGGGTTCGATCCCCGCTCAAAGAACCAACCCAAAAAAAATTTTTTTTTAAATGAAAAAAAAAAAATCACTAAATATGGATCCTGGAGAGAGAAGGGTGCATGTGATTATAAAGAAGTAACACAAGAGAAATCTCTGTAGTGACAGAATTGTGCTGTAGCTTAAATTTCATCGGTGGTCACAGAAATTTACATGTGATAAAATGGGAGAGAACTATATACACTTATGAATATATTCATAGTAGCATTATTCATAACAGTCAAAAGGTGGAAACAACTCAAATATCTATCAACTGATAAACAGATAAATAAAATGTCAATTTTCTAGTTTTGATATTCTTCTACAGTAATGTAAGATGTAATCACTAAGAAAAACTAGGTAAGTGAAGGGCACAAAGGAACTTTTTTATACTATTTTTGCAACTTATGAATTTATAATTACTTCAAAATAAAAAAAATTTAATAAAAGGAAAAAAGTTATTAAAAACTGAACAGACGTGGGAACAGGGGGAAGTGTCAGAGCCCAAATGTGGTGAAGCAAATGTCCTCGTGATGGATGCTCCAGCACAAGGTGTCAGAACCCCAGCAGGGTAAGAAAGCTTTCTCCTCAGGAGGACAGCCCAGTGTGGGATATCAGAGCCCAAGTGGGTAAAAAGGGTCCATGTGAGAGGAGTGAGGAGGAGATAGAAGAGGGCAGTCCAGGATGGACTTGATTTATCATGATCTCTGTGCATTCAAAGCCTGAGCAGGATAAGAAGGGCCAAGAGAAGAAGACAGTGATAGATTGGTTACATGTGGATAGATGGATTAAATAAGTAACTACATGAAGGGCAATAAGAGAGGTTTCTCACTTTTGGAGAAAGGTGTCAAAAACTTGAAAAAGGAGACCACTAGAAAGAACCCTGCAGAGTTAGGTTTGAATCTGAGTTATCAATGTAAACTCATGTATTTCAATAAACATCGCAATGAATACAGATGTGAATATGTGCATGTATACATATATATTCTCTAGCTCTAACCACAGAGAATCTTGTAGCAGCAAAGCCCCACCTCAACTCCACGTAGCAACGAGCATACAGATACGGTTTCTAAATGTTAGAACCGGAGCTCCATGGAGAAATGGCTAATTCCATTAGAAACATGTAAGAGTTTTGATGAGACTGTATTAAAATATGAACCCTCACACATTGCTGGCAAATTTGGAAAACAGCTTGTCAGTTCCTCAAAATGTTAAACAGAGTTACCACATGGCACAGTTTTCCCACTCCTAGGTTTATACTCAAGAGAAATAAAAACATATATTCACACAAAAACTTAACCATGAATGTTCACAGCAGCATTATTCATAACAGCCAAAATTAGAAACAACTCAAATACCTATCTACCGATGAATAAATAAACAAAATGTAGTACAGAGTATCAACAAAGCATAATATTATATGGTAATGGATGAAGTGTTGCTATATGCCACATCATGGATGAATCTTCGAAGTTATGTAACTGAAAGCAGACACATAAAGCTACACATTACATGATTCCATTTATATGAAATGTACAGAAGAGACAAATCCATAGAAACAGAAAGTAAATTAGTGGTTGCCTGGGACTGAAGGGAAATGAAGAGTGACTGCCAACGGATAAAAGCTTTCTTTCTCTTTGAGGTGATGAAAATGTTCTGGAATTAGACTGTGGTGATGATTGCACAACTCTGTAAATATATAAAAACCATTGGACTATACACTTTAAAGTTGTGAATTTTATGGTATGTAAATTATATTTCAATTAAAAAAAAAAGAAGAGCCTTGAATGTCTTGTGTGCTGGAAAGCAAGGAAGTGCCCCAAAAATGAGTGGGGCATGTTAAAAGGGCACAGAAACCATCATGGAGGCCAAAGGCGAAATCAGAGACAAAGTGAGCATCGAAATAAATAATAATAGCAATGGATTATAATCCACTGAGTCAAAAAGAAAACCGGGAGTTCCCTGATGGTGTAGTGGCTTAATTAAGGCTTCGGCACTGGCACTGTTAGCACTGCGGCCTGGGTTCAATTCCCAGTCAGGGAGCTTCCCACATACCAAAAAGCAAAAAAAAAAAAAAAAAAAAAAAAAAGTAAAGGAAAACCATGAGTCTTTACAACGTGAATGAATGAATCCCAAGGGTATAAGGAATAGGACATTTACATAATTTCAAAGTTCCTCTCCACAGAAATGCTAACTAATTACCAAAGGGGGGAAAAAAGTAACTTCAGAGAAAAAGCCTAGCAGACACCACCTTACACAAGTGATCAAAGTGAGTATCATCAGTAATGGACAAATAGAAATCTGCGCTCCCTGACAAGTTCTAATGAAAAGGACACAGCAATATTGATGGGGCAGGGGGAGTAGGGAACAGGGGATCGAGACAGGTATCTAGGGAACTCCCCACACTTTCTGCTCATTTTGCTATGATCCTAAAAATGCCCTAAAAATAAAGTTTATTAATCAAAAACAAAAGCAGCACCATTTCTGTGATATTCCTACCAAAAATGCATTATCTGAACTTAATCATGAGGAAACATCAGACAAACCAAAAATGAGGAACATTCTACAAAAGAACTGGTCTGCAATCTTCAAAAATGTCATGGTCAAGAAAGTCAAACACCACAGAACTGCTTCAGACAGAAAGAGACTAAAGAGACATGACAACTAAATGGAACATGTGATTCTAAACAAGATCCTTTTGATGTAAAGGTCGTTATTTGTACAACTGGCAAATCCTGAGTAAGGTCTGAGAATTAGATGGTGGTAATGCATCAGTGTTAATTCCCTGATTTCAACAGCTACACTGTGGTTATGCAGAAGAATGTCCTTGTGTGTAGAAAACACACAGTTTTGCAAGGTGAGGGGCATACAGATAGCAGCTCTCTTTCAAATGATTCACATACAAAAACTTCGTCATACTGTACTTGTGCCTTTTCTATAAGCGTGAGATAGTTTAAATATTTTTTTAATTTGCCAAAAGTGTCTATCATGTTTTTAATTTCCAGAGCACTTTCTTTTTCTGATCTTTTTTATGGTATCTTGATCTTATTTTATGGATATAATTTCCTCTCTTACCTCTCTAATGCAATTACATACAGTTTGTTTTTTGGTTTTTTTGTTTGTTTGGTTTTTTCTCAAAGTTACTTCTGTTTCCAATATTATTTTCTCAAAGTTCCTCTTTTGTACTTTTGTATTTTGGTCTGCCTTTCACATTGGAGGCTTTCCCCAAATACCTATCTATTGAACAAATGAAATACTAAAAGCCAACAGAAAGCTCTGCATATGTGGCTTCTCAACTGGGAGATTTCTACTACACAGTGACTGGGTGAGAACACAGCTTTTTCACTGAAGACATCCAAATGTCAATATAAAGTTTTTTCTTTGGACTCCAGAGAAGACTCATATAATCACCTGTCAGGGGGTACAGGGATGTAATACCAGGCAATCACCTTCTGAAAGAGCAGAGGAAGGAGTGAAGGGATAGGATTTCCCTTAATCCCCGTTTTCACTATGGTGCCTCATCCCTGATTTCTGTCCCCAAATCTTGAGTCTGTTCAGTTTCATTTTTCAAACCTGTGGTCTAACTGCGAACTTGGGAGAGGGTCAGTCTTCTCACTGCATAAGCTGGGCCCCTCAGATAATTTAAACCTAAGTCAGGATTCTTATAAAAGTACTCCCCTGCCTTTTTATTCCATCCCCTTTTAAAAATAGAAGTCACTAAATACTATACATGTACATTTCAAAAAGGAATATAATTACTTATTTCAAGACAGTTCCTTCTTGATGACCTCTTCTTTTGTCTTTGGGTTTCTATCTTTTCCTTTTTTTTTTTTTTTTTTTTTTGTGGGTAGTTCCCTGGCTGGGAATCAAACCCAGGCCACAGCGTTGACAGCTCCAATGCCAAAGGCTTAAGCCACTACACCACCAGGGAACGCTGTCTTTGGGTTTCTAAACCTCTTTTTCTTTATTCTGTTAACCAGAGTCCTTTTGAGCACTCCCTTGAATCTCAGTCTTAGGGGTTCCACTGATTGCTCCTTTTATGTCTTCTTCACTGGTACTTCCTCTTTATGCCATATACTATTAATGTACAACCAACGTGTGTACATTCACACATCAAATATTGAGCGTCTACTGCATACTACACACTGTCCTAGTCATTAGGTTACAATGACAAATAAGACAATGTCCTGACCTTAAAGGTGTCCAATATTTCATAGGGCAGATGGATGAGTAAACTTAAAATATAAAACACTGTGATCTACATTAATTGATATGTATGTATGGGGCTACGGAGCCAAAGAAAAGGTAAATCCAAATTGGACTGAGGCAAGGATGTATTATTTGGGGTACGGTAGACTGTAGTAACAAATATTACAATAATTTCTTACTGCTGATTATTTATAAGTATTGATAGTCTTTACAGTGAGTGAAAAATTCCCAAAGAGGTAATTAATGGCTGTAGAAGAAGATTTTGCCAGGTGAAGGCAAAGCAGGGCATCTCCTTCTCACACTCCCATATGAGAAGGTTAGGGAGCAAGAAATACCTTGCCAACTGCAGGCCCAGACATTTTGATGAGGAAGGCACTATAAATAAGTGCCCCTACTCCTTTTTAAAAGGAGCTTAGTCTCCTGTTACACAATGTCAGACCCATACCTCTATCCTCAAAGCTTACATGGAAAGCCAGAAAATGCTACATTCCATTAGTGAATGACATAAGCAGTTTATAAAACCAATCTCACCTACACACTCTCTACCCCACCACCACTTTCTATCCCAAATAATCAAACATTATTCCTAGTCAGGAAAAAGTCAATGGTTTCTGATCTATAAGAACTAATAAAATACTTCCAATTTTCTGCTTGAAAGTATTGCTCTTCACTAGTCTAAAAATACAAAATAAAATAATTAAATCTATATTTGACTCCCCACCCCCAAATTAGCTTTAATTATTGAGTTCTTGCATGATGACTAAGAAATATAAATGGCATTAATTGGGTAGATATACCACTATTTTCTCCTAACAAAATTGTTCAAACCCATGTTCTTTTTCATGTTGCAATTACCTTTCTATGTTCAAGACAGAAGTTGACTCTGAAAGGAAGCAGCCAAGCACCAGTAGAGAAATTAGTGTTTTTGATGTAATTCAACAGTAATCTAAAAAGAGTCTTTTGCTCTGAATTTAATTTTTTTAAATTACACTCCTGATTTAACAAGAGGCAATGTTATAAATGAATCAAGCAGCATATATACATGAGCACTATTTTCTATAGGTCTAGTTGTTTTCTTAAGTTCAATCTCTAAAAGAAATAACAACATTGGTTTTCTTACCTTTCCCCCTTATACATGTGATAAGGAACAGACTTCTCTGTGCTTACTCATGATGTTTGCTGCACCATCAGCCAGTCCTGCTGATTCAGTATGCTCTGTTTGATCCTAAAGAAAAAACACATTGCTCATTACATTTGCTAAAGCAATAAGCCCTAATTTTCTCCATATAAACCTATCATAGCCAACAAATAAAAACTATGGGGCATAAACAATAATTACAATTACATCTTCAAAGATGTGGCTAGCATGGAATGTAGCAACAGACACATTTTATCATCTAAAAAGGTCAGTAGGTAAATGTTTCAATGAACAGTTAAGAATTTTGCACTCTTCTTATTTTCAATGGATAATACAAAGTAAAACATCAAAGCAGGTACTTTCTACCCAATGTCTTTACCCAATATTCATAAAAATATCACTGATTTTATATTACAATAGACCCTGCAAGAATCCAAAGCTAACGAAACTGCTGTTTCACAAGAAAGTTCCGTTAGGTGACTTTTTTTCCTATCTATTATACATAATTCTTAAAATGGGATTCAAAAGCTTCCTGCTCAGATTTTTATTGCCAAACTGTTTTTCCTCTAAATGCAGTGTCATGATTCCAGTCCTCTTTCACTGCTTAGAAGCAAACAATCTATTAACTCAATTTTAATCTTTACTATCAGGGGTACACAAAAGACAAAGCTTTCTCAAATGTTCTTTCCTTCTTCTGAATATATGACAATATCCATGAAGTTATAGTAGTCCAACAAATGTCTCTACAACTGCTCAGAGATCATTTGAAATTCTTTAAGAGCCTAATTGAACCTTAAACAAGATTAGTAGCTGAAACTAATCAGAATAAAACTAAGAACCTCACATTATCTGTATAAAATATCTAACATAGTCATAGAATTTTCAGAATGAGAAAGTATGTTAAAGATGATCTAATGAACTTCAATTAAAGATAAACAGAGGCACAAAAAAACTGCTGACATTATTACAAATATAATTTCATTATCTGATGTGAAAATGATGTGTTTCCTAAAAAATGAGAGCAAGAAAAAGACCTAAAATTCCAGAAACCAATAAAAAATATAAAATGAAAATCAATGGTAAAAGATTTTCCTGTCTTAGCATTCCTACATACAAACAACGAATCCACCGAAAAAGAAATGAGGGAGTCAATTCCCTTTGCTATCACAACAAAAATAATGAAATACCTGGAAATTAACTTAATGAAGAACGTGACAGACTTTCCCTGACTTCAATTTATATTACAAAGCATCAATAGTCAAAACAGCTTGGTACTGGAGAAGAACAGAAATATCGACCAATGGAATAGAACCGAAAACCCAGAAATAAACCCACAAATTTATGGACAAATAATTTTCGATAAAGGAGAAAAAAACATACAATGGGGAAAAAACAGCCTCTTTAGTAGGTGGTGCTGGGAAAACTGGAAAAACATATGCAAAAGAATGAACTTGAGCTGTGAATTCTCTCCATATACAAAAATTAACTCGAAATGGATTAAAGACCTTCATATCAGACCTGCAACAATAAACTGTATAGAAGAAGACATTGGTACTAAACTTAGAGACCTAGGCCTCAAAGAGGACTTCATAAACCTGACCTCTAAGGCAAGGGAAGTAAAAGCAAAAATAAATGAATGGGACTATATCAAACTAAAAAGCTTCTGCACAGCAAAAGAAACCATCAACAAGGCAAAGAGACAGCCAACTGAATGGGAGAAAATATTTGCAAATAACGCATCAGATAAGGGTCTAATATCTAAAATATATAAAGAACTAATAAGACTTAACAACAAAAAAACAA
>PVJL010000167.1:57543-223675 GCA_004026885.1 Lyroderma lyra | reverse complement strand
CGAAGAAATGCAAATGGCCAGCAGACATATGAAAAAATGCTCATCCTCATTAGCTCTCAGGGAAATGCAAATCAAAACCACAATGAGATACCACCTCACACCTGTGAGAATGGCTGTTATCAACAAGACAAGGAATAACAAGTGCTGGAGAGGATGTGGGGAAAAGGGACTCTGGTACACTGCTGCTGGGAGTGCAAACTGGTACAACCACTGTGGAAGGCAGTGTGGAGGGTCCTCAGAAAATTGGGAATGGAGCTACCATTTGACCCAGCAATCCCCCTTCTGGGGATCTACCCAAAAGACTTGAAAACCTTTGTCCGCAAAGACTTATGTACCCCAATGTTCATCGCAGCGTTGTTCACAGTGGCCAAATCATGGAAACAACCAAAGTGCCCTGAGACAGGTGACAGGATAAAGAAGCTGTGGTGCATATACACAATGGAATATTATTCAGCTATAAGAAAAGATGAAATATCGCCATTTGCAACAAAATGGATGGACCTGGAGATCATCATGCTAAGTGAAATTAGCCAGACAGAAAAAACAAAGAACTGCATGACTTCACTCATATGAGGAATATAAAACTGAAAGCAAAAAAAAAGAAATAAACAAACAAACAAATATGGACACAATCAATAGTTCAATGTTTATTTGGGGACAAGTGGGATAGGGAGGGGAGAGAGGGGAGGGGGTGGGAGAGGAGGGAGGGGAAGCTAAATATAAGGTGATGGAAAGAGAAGTCACATTAGGTGTGAACTTATTATACATCAAGTTGACAATGCACTGTAGAATTGTATGCCTGAAACCTATGTAATCCCTGCTAACAGATGTCACCCCAATAAGTCTAACAACAAAAATGAATTTAAAATGTAAAAAAAAAAAAAAATTTTTCCTGTCTTGAGAACTTGAAAAAACATGCATATGCTACACAGACTAAATGAGAAGAGCTGTTGGTGCTAAGATATAGATTTGCCATATTTTGCTGTGTATAATATGCACTTTTTTGCCCAAATTTGTGAGAGAAAAATACAGATGCGCATTATATACAGGTAGTGCTAATTCCGTATCTATATAAATGTTTTTAATTATTTTATTTAAGCTTGTGAGTTAAAACTGTTACATTTCTTGTACCATAATGTTAAAAAAAAAAAGCTAAAATTCCTTTATAATACAAAAAACAAGTGCCTAAATAAAAACAAATAAAAATTTGAATTAAAAAATTAAAACAAAAGATTTTTTTTCCTGAAAGTTTGAGCCAAAAATGTCTGTGCGCTTTATACAAAGGCAGTGCATTACACACAACAAAATATGGTACATCTATCAAAATGAACTAAATTATATCAGAAGTATAAGAGGGCTGTGTGGGCCAGAGGTATCAAAGTCAAAATGAGAATGAGACAGAAGTAAGGTCCTCCCCTCTAACACCTAGCTAACTGATGGTTTTTTTAAACAAATAAAATTAACTTTACAGATTCAAAATCAAATCCTGTGCACGTGTGTGTGTGTGTGTGTGTGTGTGTGTGTGTGTGAATATTTTAATGTATGAGGCAAGTCCAATAACATCATGGCAACTGTCCCCAACATCTTAGCTTTTTTCCTCTGTTATTGCATCCCTTTGACCTAGCTTCAGCGGGCAAAGCCTCAAGCCTAGTTAAGTCCAATTGTCTACCTGCTCCACACACTCCCCTGAGCAGTTTAAATGTGGCTGGATGAAAAACCATGCAGATGATGATTGGTCTCAACCTTACATTTATGACGTTATACTACATTTTCCTTAGTCATTCTACTCTCAACCCTGTACCTCACCCCACCTGACATGCCTAGATTGTCTATCTCCCCTACTGGTCTGTGAGTTCATTGACAACAAGAAATACGTCTTCATTCTCTGTAACCTAAGGCATAACAGTGCTGGACAACTGTGTCATGAAGAAATAAGTTGGATAAAATTAATGAAGTCCAAATTTAAGTAATCAACCTCATGATGATGATTTCTTCCTCCCTAAGAAATAAATACTTGTGAATGTACATGACAGACAAGAGGGACAGTAGGTAATACAAGAAAGAAACAAAAAACAGAAATTCTCTAGTGGGACAGAAAAAAGTAACATGCATTTAAACAGTTGGGAAATTTTATCATTGTTATATAAACATGCCTTTGACATAATAATTACCTTTCTAGAATGTTATCTTAAAGAAATAATTGGATAAATAGAAAAGATAAAGAGTAAATTAACTTAGATTGATGTTTAAAGTAGTAAGATATCAGAAAAAATCTAAATGTCCAATGAAAGAAGCAACTTATAAAATGGTACATATTCAGGGGAAAACTCAAAGTCTTAAAAAAATATACACCAAAATATAATAATGAATCTCTCAATCGTGTTTGAGTGATTTACAATGTTTTCAAGCCATTAGAGTCCTAATTTTTCTTAGGATGAAGGTGTATTATTTATTAGCAAATGAAAAGAGAATTGAAGTTACATGAATTTCAATTAATAAAAACCCAAGCTACTTAAATTTTTATTTTCAGGTATGAAAATTGAAAAAGAAAGAAAATAGCAGAAGATTTCAAAAAGACATGTCTCTGGAATATATAACAGAAGATAAAAATTTTTATTATAATATGGAGAAAGAGAAAGAAGAAACATCTAAAATTAAGATACCAGCATTTTATTTTTTTAAATAAACATATAAGGAAAATTACATGAATAAAGATGATATTTAAAATAATATGCAAGCAATTTATAGGAAACTCTGATGTGGACATGTTTATAACAGAAGAGATTTATAAAGGAAATAATTTCCAAAATCTTGGCCATAGGTTTACAAAAAAAAAAAAAAAAAAAAAATTAAGTTAAACTAGAAAATATTCTCACTTAAATATCGTTTCCCAGTTTGGCTCTGATTAATTCTGTTCACCACAGAAAAAATTCACTATCTGCTTAACAACCAAATTTCTTAATAACATTTCAACCAGGAAGTTGGGCAAGAAATTAAACTCAGTATGTACTAAACAATACACATTCAATATTCCAAAGTCCTTTTTCTTGGTTCCCTATCCTAGTCTGGGCAGTGATCTCCAGGTAGGTATGGCAGATTTACATTTCCAAAAATGGCTTCTACAACATCTCCCATTCCACGTAATTTTTTTACAAGAGTGGTAAAATCTACATCTCTTTCCTCTGAACCTGGACAGAGCTTCATGATAATCTCCACTAACAAGAAAAACAGGAGGGACACTACGGCAACTTCTAAAGCTAGGTCATAAAAGATAATACAGCTTCTGCCTCCTTTGGGACACTCATTCTTGGAATTCAGCTATCATGCCAGACAGACTACATGGAAAGGCCACATGTAGCAACCTGGCCCGTGAACCTCACATATGTGAATGAGCAAGCCTCAAGATAACTCTAGCCCATTGGTTCCCAGGCAGAGATAGGAGTACCCCTGGGCATACGTGCTGGGTCATTAAGGGGTACCAGAAAAATAATCAGTAATGGTGAAAAAAAACAAGTAAATTTTTAAAATGCAAAACGATAATTTATGGAACAATAAATGTTGAGTTTGAGTCACTGTTAACGGAGACACTTCAAAATTAGATCAAATTACCGAACGATGATTGGTCAGGGCATGGATGAACCCTTCCTCCAAACCACTCTTTTACCAATCATTATGCAGTTTCAGAACAATCCATTTGTAACATTTCTAGGACTTGACCAAACATATAAATACATCTGTAGCGAGACTGTTTGATCAGTTTAGTTACTGACTGATTCTTTTCAAGTAGTTTTTTTTATTTTATTTAATGTTTAACACAGTTTCCGTTACTATTGTCAGTGATTGCTAAGTGTGTCAATTAGGGATCTGTGGTTGAAAACAAGAATGGTTGAAAAACCAAAACTTGATGTGGATTATAACCCTCACCAAGTACTTCTCAACATGTGTCCATAGCTACAAATACACCCACACTGGGAGATAGTAAAAAGGTGTATGTGTCAAATACTATACAGAAGAAGAAAAAAAATACTCTGAAGAGTATATTAAATATGGGTTTTCGTTTGTAGGGGATGATGACTGTCCTACGCCATTGTGTGCTATATGTGGGAAAATAATATCCAACCATTGCATGAAACCCTCTCTTCTCATGTGACATTTAGAAACTAAACATCTTATGTATAAAAACAAAGAAATACATTATTTTCAGCACTTAGAAAAGCATTTAACTGTTACTGCATACATGAGTCAGGAAAGAAAGACAATGAGAATGCAGTTGAGGCTCCATACCGTATTGCTTACTGCCTAGCTAAATGTAGTAAAAACCACACCACAGCTGAAGATTTAATTTCTCCTCATATTAAGGATACTGTTTTTTGTATGTTTGGGAAAGAACATGTCCACAAAACCAATACTATTGCTTTTTCAAACAATACAATGTCTCAATGACTTCAGGAAATGTCTGATGATGTTGAAGCTGTAGTAATAGATAGAATTAGAAAAAGTAAATTCTTTTCCATCCAGGTGGATGAAAGTGTAGATGCTGCTGATTTACCTATTTTGCTTGCTATTGTGTGGCACCTGGTAAGAAATGAAATTGAGGAAAACCTGTTGCTTTGTTACCTACTGACAGAGCATACCACAGGCGAAGATATTATTAATGCAATCAATGGTTATTTCCTTGAAGAGGACATTAGTTGGCCAAATTGTTGTGCTGTATGTACTGACACAGGCAAGCCGATGGCAGATTATTTTATAGGCCTATACACCCTAATTAAAGAAGTAGTTCCCCATGTAGTCACTGCTGCATTCATAGACAAAATCTTGCATCCAAGCCTCTTCCTAGTGAACTGAAAGATGTACTTGATGAGGCTCTAAAAGCTGAAAATTTTATTAGGTCACAACCAGAAAACTTGAGATTGTTTAAAGCACTGTGTGAAGAAATGAACAGTATTCACAGCAAATTAGTTTTGCACATGGAGGTAAGGGGGCTATCTTGTGACAAATTACTTACACGGATGTTTGAACTTAGACATGAAGTCCAGGTATTTTTTGAAGACCATCATTTCCCTCTTGCTCCAAAGTTTCAGGACAGTGATTGGCTTCAAAGTACTGCATATTTATCAGATACTTTTCTAGAAATAAACAAACTCAACTTGGGACGTCAAAACAGCTCAATCACTAAATTCAAAGTAACTGACAAAATGGAATCAATGATTTAAAAACTGGACTTTTGGAAAGCATGTATTGAAAGAGGTCAGCCTGAAGTTTTTGAAACTGCACAACTTCTTATCAGAGAATGATATGCACCTATCCCAAAAACGTGAAAGACAATACTGTAAGTCACTTGGAAGAGTTAAAGTGTCCTTATCTAAGTGTTTATCTCAAGGAAAAGAAAGCAAACAACTAGATTGCAGATCCCTTCAATGAAGAATTCTTCAAAGAAGCTAAACTACCAATCAATGGAAAAGAGATGTTAATCAAACTTTCAACAGATTCTCCTTCAAATTCTAATTTTAAAAGAAAGCATCTTACTTAGTATCTTCAGGATAAGATGACAGTAAGGGATGCAAACACTGAGTGAGAAGTCACTGAATACCTCTTGCCATTTACTAATACTGAACTACCGGAGAGAGCATTTTCTTTTTACACCTTCATAAAAAAGTAAGTACAGCAACAAGCTTAATGCAAGTCCAGATTTAAGACTGTACTTGCATCTTTTGAGCCTGATTTCAAGAAACTAAGTGCATCAAAGCAAGCTCAACAATCTCACTAACAATATTTCAATTGGCTAGTGATCTGCATAACAATTATTACAGACTTCAGATAACACAAATAAATATATTATTAATAAATTAAGTTTGTTAAATACTTTATCATTATCAATATTTAACTAATACAAATATTGTAAAATTAAATCTGTGGTTTGTACTTTCAGTGTAGAAATTTTTCTTTCCTAACTTATTACCTCATTTCCACTGTTTTACATTAAGATGGGCACTGGGCACTGAACAAAAGTGTCAGTATTTAAAAACAGCTGTTTTTTTTTGGAGTTCCCTGGTGGTGTAGTGGCTAGACTTTGGCACTCTCAACGCTGAAGCCTGGGTTCGATTCCCAGCCAAGGAACTGCCCCCCAAAAACAAACAAAAAAAACAGCTGTTTTTAAAACAAGGGGTACAATTTATAGAAATGGGTTTTAAAAGGTGCACACAAGTGGATAAAGGTTGGGAACCACTGCCCTAGCCTCAGCCATTGTGTAACTACAACTGCATGAAGACAGTGCTAAGAACCACCTAGCTGAGTCCAGTCACTCCCCAGAATCATGAGATAATAAAGTTGTTGTGCGAAGCCACTATGTTTAATGTAGTTTATCATAAAGCAGTACACGTACGAGCATGTAACAGGTTAGTAATCTGTTACTCTTCAACCCAATCTTATATAAACATTCTAAAGAAAAGGATTAGAACCCTAAGAGGGACAGGCAAAAAAGAAAACCCACTGATGGCAGCCTCTCCTCTAATGCACTATTTAGTGTTAACTCCAAATATGCATATCTCCCTCAATAAAATAGCCTTTGGGCTTCTTAGAGTACAGTTTAGGAAACACCTCATTATTCAAGCAAGAAGCTAGGGTGAGGGAGTTACCATCTTCTATGTTGCTTCGTTTTCCTCTAAACAACCTACGGTACACTACTAATAAGGAAAGAGCTCTGTCTGGTAAATACGTTTTTTTGTTTTGGTTTTTTGGTGTTTTTTTTTTTTTTTTTTTTTTTTCATCTCATTAACTTTCTAGTATCATTTTAGTACTCCTTATAGATCAGCACTCTGGAAACTCATTTAGAAGCCAGCTCCTAAATAAGTCTATATATTATTATACATCTAGGTCACCAACCCAAAAACCTGAGTGCCATTCTAGATACTACCTCTCCTTCTCTGCACCTCTACATTCAATCTAACACTAACTCGTGTCAATCTTCCCTTTAAAATCTCTCAAATCCATCTACTTCCCTCCAATCCCACTGCCATATTCCATACCATTGTTTCTGTTGTCCAGATTTTTGCAAGAATCCTAACTAGTCTAATCTTAACTAGTATACCACACCTGCTTTTTGTATCCATCTAGCCTATTCTTGATACAAATATAACACATAAATCTGATTATATCATTCTTGTACTGAACACCATTCGATGGTATCCTAGTGCCCTTAGAATAAAGTCCATACCTCTATAGCTGTTTGATTTGCTTTCTGCTTATCTCTCTAGGTATAATACCTTCTCTCTATTCTAAAATTTCTGCTCTATGCACTCACTGGTCATCCTGATCAACTGAACTTTCAATTCTCGATCTTGTCCATCTCAATTCCTCAAAACAGGCTTTTATATAGGATACATGCTGTAATATAGATGAACTTTGAAAACATTATGCTAGGTGAAAGAAGCCAGTCACAAAAGACCACATATTATTGTATGGTTTTATGTATATGAAATGTCCAAAATATGCATATCCTTAGATTTGTTGTTGCCAGGGGCTAGGGAGGGAATAGGGAGTGACTACTAAAGGACACAAGGGTTTCTTTTTGGGGTGATGAAAAGGTTCTGGAATTTTTGGTGATGGCTGAACAACCCTGTGAATATACTGAAAACAAATTAATGTTTACATCAAAAGAGTGAAATTATGGTATGTAAATTATCTTAATAAAACTCATAAAAAAATAAAAAAACAAAAAATGAGCTTTCACTCTTTATTATTTAGGCCTGGAATACTCTGCCCCTGCCACTGTTACTTGACTAATCCTTATTTATGCTCTTTAGCCTATCCTATACATCGTATCTTCCATGAAGTCCTTCTGATTTGGGTCTCAGATAGCTGCCCCTTCTTTCCATAAAAAGGATCCCAAAAATTGTGCTGAAACTGCTAAGGCTCTAATAAACTTAGTATTTCAAAGATTATTAATACCAACATAAAATTATTAGTTTGCATATTGAAGAACAGTTCAAACTTAAACCATGTTTTATCAAGGCTTCCTATCCACAATCACAACTCTTCAGACAGATCCAGTTAGTTTATGACTTACCTTTAAAGAAAAGAAAAAGTGTGATTCAAGAGTATCTATGAATACAAAAACAGAATAGCCAGCAAAACTGGTATCAGAGTTTCAAATCAATCATTACCAACAGGTAACAGACTTGCTTGTTTGGTGTTCAATCATATGAACACCTTTCATGAGAAGTCAGTGGAGTCTGGTAGGAAAAGCATGAAAAGGAGTCTGGTAGGAAAAGCATGAAAAGGACTCTGGCAGATCCAAATCTGAATTCCTGCTCTAACTTTTAACAGTGTTACTGCTTTAAGCAAGTTACTTAAAACTTTTTGAGCCTCACTTTCTTTATATTTTATATAAAGAATGATAGTTTTAACGATGAAAAAGAATGTGTTTATATAAATTCCTTGCTTAGATCTGATACGTAAGTGCTCAATAAATAGTAGCGATTATTATTTATTGTCAAAAAGCAATTTGTGTGAAAGAATTAGAAGAGAAAGGCAGACTGTGATTTGAACCACAAAACAAACCACCAGACTGGTTTGTTTATACAATTAATCCATCAGGGCCATTGGTCTTAAGTGATCAATTCAAGTCTGAACAATGAAAGAAATACAGGAACAAAAAAGTAACCTAATTGTTCAACTTTCTGAAGAGGCTAAGTACATTTGATCCTAAAATAAAACCCTTTGAATATGAACACTCTCACAGTGGCAGAAAAAAGAAATGAGATCATCTCTGAGAAGAGCTTTATTTCTGCACATCAGGACCAAAGTGCATTAAGAGAGCAGGATGTGGGGAGCTGCCAGTGTTACCCCACATTCACACAGGGCTTCAATTTCCAGGATATCAATCTGGCATCGTTCACAAACACTGAACTCTTGGTCAAGGGCTATTAAAACCTGGTAGTTGTTTTACCTCATACACACTAAACAAAAAGCACAGTAAGTTAACAAACATTGGGAAACATGATAATAGATGTATCAAATACACACATGTACTCAGATCTCTAGAACTCAAGGGGTTTGAGACTGGCACTCCAATAAGGAACCTGTGCAACTCTCAGGTTTGGAGTAATAAGATTCAAAACAATATAAACAAATTTGTATTAACATATACATGGTATGGGGCCAGAAAACTATCCAGATATACAACATCCCTAAAGTAGCATACAGATTGAATGACTGAACCATTAATTAACACTACATCAGTCCAAGTCCGTATCTCTTCATTTCTAGATAGCAGAAATCTACTGAATTTTCTTTGCCACAGAACCTAGAGTTGCCCATCTCTCAGTCCATACACACACATAGATTTTTTTCTGTTGCAGAATAAAAGGCCATGTTCAGTGGAAACCTAATAACCTAACCAGTTTATTAAACTGGTGTGAGCCCCTAACCTAAGCTGCTTCTACACTGTTTCTGAGAGACACAGCTACAATCCCTGCTTTTGGATTCTGTGAGATATTCTAATATCCTTAAAAAAGTTCCCTTTTTTCTTAAGTGAGCTCCAGTTGGTTGCTTTAACTTGTAACTAAAGTCTTAACAAATACATCCCAATTGTATGATAGAAAATGAGACAAACGACATCAAAATCACCACTTCAACCTTAACTGCATACCCCAAATTTTAAAGATCAGACACTAACTGATATTCTATGATCTCTTATCATACATAAGAGATAAATTCACTGGAGGTCTTATCATTTGGATCACTGTAGATAGCAGATTGACAGGGAGATATAATTTATATAGCACAAATTGTGTGCACCACCCTCACTTCTCACTCCAATTCCAGGACCACAGCTTCACCTACCTAACACACACTATTTCTCCATCTGGATGTTTCACTACACCTCAAATCTCAAACAGTGAATGATCCTTCATATTTAAAAGGAATACTTTCTCAAAAGTTGTCAACTCTCAGAGTCTCCCCCACTCAACTCCCATGCATACCCCCATTCTTTTCTGGCTTCTTTCCCCACCATAGCAACATACAATTGTAGATCACATTCTCCTTCTTTATGAAATTCTTCTTCCATATCTATGTGACACTAAAAAGTCTGATATTCTCCTACTTCTTTGATAAAACCCTCACCTTCATCTAACTTCTTCTCTTCTACCCAATCTTAAATGTTGAAATTACTCAAGAGTTCTGTACTCAGTCCTCTTCTCTTTTTGATTTACATTCTTTTCTAAAAGAATTCTATCTACTACCACTTCCTCAAACACCATCTGTTAGCAAGTCTCAATTTTCTTTTCTTCATTTCAGATCTCTTTTCTGCGTTTTAAACCTATTTATACAATGCCTAGTCAATTTCTCCATGTCTCATAAACATCTCAAACTCACTATGTACATCTATTCTCATACTAATTAACAATGTTTCTTCTCTGTTCCTTGTGATATAATAATTCTCTCGCCCTCTTTCTCACCATCAACATTCAATTATCTCCTAAAATTGGTGAAAATCCATTTATTCTGACTGCAACCACTACCTTAGTCCAAGCCACCATTATTCCACACCTGGATATTGAAATGATCTTTTCAATGATCTTCTTCATATCTACTTTCCCACTTTCTCCCCTAACCTATTCTTCACTCAGCAATTACAGTACTCTAAAAAATCTAATCGAGTGATTCTTCTACTTAAAACTTCTTGTTTTCTACTACACTTAAAATAATATCAAAACTCCTTACTATGAGTTTATAAGATCCTGCATAATGTAACCCCTAACTCTCCAGCTTATTCTTTTGTCACTTTCCTCTCTGTTTATTTCTCTCCAGCTACACTGATATCTTCCTGGTCCTCATGAGTATCATGTTCTTTCCTACTTCTGGTCCTTTATTCATGCTGTTACCCCTCCTTGCTGTTTTTTCACTCTTCTGACTCTTCCTGGCTAATACAATCTCATTCAACCTTCAGGTCTCAGATTAAATCTCAATTCCTCAATGAAGCCCTCCTTTGGCCCCTCAAACTAAGTTCCCTGCAGAGCTCTTATAACTCTATAATTACTTGTACTACATTGCAAAATATCAGCTGTATGAGGTTGGGTTCCACGACTATCTTGTTCACCCAAGTACTGACAGAACTAAGCACTGTACCTGGCAGGCAGTAAATAAATATTTGGTCTATAAATACATGCTGAGTGAGATTTTGTGAATTAACAAATTAATAAATACTACCATAACAATTCATTTTTCCATTAAATGCTTTATAATTATTAGTCAATCTCCCTAGGCTTTATTGATGTTTATGATGAACTTCGATTCACCAATCTTAATAATTTGTTGGTCTTTACCTTCTTCACTTCTCCACTATTTCCACTGAGATTCCTTAAAAGAATCACTGTAAATTTTGCCCTTTAACATCTAGCATACTCAAATTATGATGGTAGAATACTTAAACATATGGGCTGAGAGCTTCTGCAACATAGTATGATAAGGTTCACTGGCAATAGTGTATAGTACAATCTGCCAAGTTAGAGCTCAATGACTGACAGTGTATGAGAGCACACAGAATAAGGACAAATGTAAGAATATACCAAAATAGATGGTTTCATATAACATTTAATGTCATTGTATTTAACAAAAATTTCTATGAAATATTAGTTAATAATCAGCACTCTGTGTGTCTTTGGGAGAATAATAATAAAACAGCAGACATTCAGTTAATTGGCACCCATGGGGATTGGCAGATGCTGGGAAATGTAAGTACACTATCAGTTAACTGGAACTCAAGCAACTGGCAATTTTGCAAGTTGCTTGAGTTACGGTTAACAGAGAGTCTACTGTAATAATATAATAATAATAATTATTATTATTATTGTCGACTTATTATGTACCAGACACCATTCTAAGTGCTTTACAGGTATTAAACTCTTAATCCTCTTAACAACCCTAAATATTAAGTATAGAATTAAGTCTTCCAGAATGTACATATACTGCAAGAGGGCACAGATTTTTGTCTTAATCCTCCTTATTGTATCGCTGGTATCCAGAATCATGTCTGGCATACAGTAAGCATTCATATATTTGTTGAATGAATGAGGAAATGAAGGCAAAAAGAAGTTAACACACACAAAGTTACATACAGTAGCAGAGCCAGGATGTGAACCCAGGCAATCTGGTTTTATATCACAGACTCTTGACCACTGGGTATGTATATATTCAGAAATAATATTCCTCCTTCACTGATTTGCTAATAAAAGAAAATAAGAAAAGCAAAAGAAACCCTAGTTTAATCACATATAAACACTACAGTATGTCTGAATTTATTAATATTCCCACTACAGTACTAGTACAGAGAGGAGCAGAGGAAGAGATAATAGATCAACAGGATACTATAACAGTTTTTTTTTTAATTGAAGTAGAGTTTATATATAATATTGTATCAGTTTCAGGTGTACAATATAGTGATACAACATGATCACCTCGTTAAGTCTATAACTATCACCATACAAAAATAACGGATTTTTAAAATACATACATGTTTACTGTTATATTCATACCTGTTATTTAAAAATAGCATTTTAATCAGCACTACACAGAGAAGTGTGACATGAGGCATACATGTACATCTTTTTAAACAGCAGAATAGGATGCTATTATATGAATGTACTACATTTTAACTCTCATCTCTACCAGTAAACATCTCGTTTCCTACTTTTATACCTATACATAACAAACATCTTTGTACAAGTATCTTTACACTTTAATATGCAATAAATCACTAAAAGTGGAATTTGAGACACAGGTAGTATATATCTTAATTTTTAATAAATATTGCCGACATGTCCACCAAACATGCTGTGCTTAATTATATTTCTTCCAAAAGTATGATTTTTTTTTTTCTACATGCTCATAGTTAATGAGTATTATCAATCTTTGCCAATCTCACAGGTAAAAAAATGAGATCTGATTTCTAATTTGTATTTTTAATTATGAGTAAAAGCTAAATATCTATTTATAACTTTTATGTTTGTTGGCCTTTCTTCAAAGTGCCTATATATATATATATGTGTGTGTGTGTGTGTGTGTGTGTGCAAAAAAAAAAAAAAAATATATATATATATATATATAAAATGTTTAGCATCTTTGTTCCAGTTTAATGTTTTTTTCTACACAGAAATCTTCTATTTTTATGTAACTAAATTCTTTTTTTTTATTTTTTTGTGAGTGATTTACAAAGTTTTCTCCATTTTCAGTGAATGCTTTTATTTATTTATTTAATTTATTTATTTTGTTATGTGGGTAGTTCCCCGGCTGAGAATCAAACCCAGGCCGCAGCACTGACAGCGCCAAAGCCTTAACCACTACACCACCAGGTAACTAAATTCTTCATTCTCCTTTATGGCTCCCTCATTCCACATCATACTTACAAAAGCCTTCCTCATTCCAATATCATAAAAATATTCACCATGTTTTCTCTGCTATTTTCATGGTTATTTTTGTTTGCTTTACTCTTCCACCATCTAGAACCTATTTTGGGAAGAAAAGTTCTATAACTTGTTTTTCTCATTCAATAATACATCCTAGATATCTTTTCAGATCAATGACTTCATTTATTTTAACTGTCCACACACAATTCTAAAACATTCCCATACCACTATTTTATTTATTAACTATAGCTACATATACCTAATATGTTTATTCAATATTTACAGCACTGATGAGCACTGTATTTAACATTTTTTCTCATTTTTCCTTATTTTTTTCCACAATTTTCCCTTATTTTTTCACAATTACCAAGAATGCAGCCATAAACACCCTTGTACTTGGGTTTTTTTGTTGTTTTAGCTTTTTGGGTTATTTTTAAGATATGGAATTACTGAGTGGTTAGTGTGCGTGTTTTTTTAATACTAACAAATTACCCTCCAAAATGACATGACAAATATATTTTCATTTTAAAAATTCATTCAACATATATTTAAGTGCTTTCTTTGTGGTAGGCACTGTTCCAGAGGCTGAGCATACTGCATGATGGTAACCAACCCAGACAAATCCAATGCTTTGGTGATTAAGAGTGCAGGGTCTAGAGACAGATTTGCTGAGCTCTAATTTAGGCTCATCCAGTACTAGATGTCTGACCTTGGGCAAGTTACTCTATCCTTGTGCCTCAAGCTTCTTATCAAGAAAACAGTAATAATAATAGTGCCTACTTCACAGAATGTTGTACCTGCCACAGAAAAAGTACTCAAAGTTTTCTTATCATTATTACTTAAATTTACTATTATCAACTTTTATTTTTGCCAATAAGAGGTAAAAATTGTATTTCATTATTAAATCACTTCTCTGATTACTAATAATACTGACATACTTTTGCCTTTTGTATTTCCTATTCTGTGATCTCCTCTTCAAATCCTTTGCCCATATTTTTTTCTGTTGGAATGTTTGTATTTTTCTTAATGATTTGTTGGAGTCTTTACATATCCTGACATTAATCTTCTGACTATTAAATATGATGTATATATTTTCTAATATGGCACCTAAGCTCTGATCCATAGGCTATCAGGTTCTTTTGTGGCCAAGTCACATAAAAGAATTTCAGGTCCTGCTCTCGCTTTAAAAGGTTTCTAATTGCTTAGACCTAGAGGAAGGAGGTAAAGAAATACTCTCCAAGCAATGGAAAGTATAAGCTAAAGGCTTAGAGATAGTTTCTATGTTCTCCATTCTTATCTCCTAAACACCTGGTACAGGGTCTGACATATAATATAATAGACTCTGGATGAACAAGCATTGTTTCAATGAATGCAAAATCTCCTTACTAGGTTACAAGCTCCTTGTGGGCAAGGATTGTGTCATACTTATGCTGGTATCACTCCCACAATGCCTAACAGAGTTTTTACACAGAGGAAGCACTCAACTGTTTTTAATGAATAGATCGCTATCTCTATACCTGCATGAAAGTAGCTGAGGTAGTCAATGTAAAACAAGAAATCCCTTCCTCATATAAAGATTACACTCTGATTTGCAGCTGCAAACAGCTCTGTAGAGAGTCCAATGCTGTTTGAGTCTCTTTGGCTTAAATTCACTGTCTACCTCAAGTCTTTGTTCTAGCAGGGGAATGAAGAAAAAAAAAAAAAAAAAAGCTCCTGGCAGTTACTGTACCCTGAGCCCATCTAGGTGCTGCTGAGTCCATGTCTGTGCAACATTTCTCATGTTGTAGTTGCTCTCCAAAGCATTTCTTCTCATATTACTTAAGAAAAAGTCCACTTCAGCACACAACTGTTTGAGTCTCTTGATTTTTTTTTTTCTCTTCCCACATGCCCTACCTGGTACAGCTCTGATGTGCTAAGTGCTGCAGGACTGGTTACTTTCCAAGATATCATTCTCGGTGATCTAGGCATATAGTTTCACATGAAACAATAAAACAATGTAGTGTAATGGAAGAAGTACAGGATTCTTGGAGCCAGATGACCAGGGACTGAGTGCTAGCTCAGCCATTTACTAACCATATAACTTTAATATCCCTAAATCTCAATTTCCTCAGTTTTCAAATGGGAATAATATCTAATATACTTGGGTCACAAAACTGCAATAAGAATTATAAAATTAAATAACAATGAAAAAGATGTATAAACTATTCTATAAGTATATTCTACTATATGAAATATAGTAGACTCAGTAAAAGGACTTCACCAGACAATCACTTGATGAGGGCAAGGATCATATCTGACAGAGTCATAGCTGCATCTCCAAAGCCTAGCATATTTGTTGAATGAAAGACTGAAAGAATGGCAAAAAATGAAAACAGCACTCACCAGGAATGGTAGTCAAATTAATAAATCTCTGAGTTTCAATTTGTTCATTTGTAAAGTGAGAGCAAGACCACCCACATCAAAAGACTGTTACGAAGATTAAAAAGAAATAATATTCACAGAATATAACATAATGGATATTTCTCTATTTGCTTCTGGTTTAGGACTTAGTTGTATAAATGGTAGATACTGTTAATAGGTACTGACTCAAATTCTTTCAGGAACAGTCAAGGAATATTACATTATCATCTGCCCTTTAATCTCAATAAAAATTTATACAATGACAAAGTAATATTTAAATACTTTATCTCAGCCATGGTTAAGCTCTGCACTTCACTGAACCTCCCATGTACATAAACCCTTATAATGAACCACTGCCTCAGTGAAGTTAAGTCTTCTCAGAGACAAGTGTTTCTTTATGTAATCTATACATAACAATTTATTACTAGTCAAAATCATTTAAGCATCAAAGCTGTATCAACAGAAATTCCATTTCTTGTTCACAGCATATACAAGGGCTGTCTGGAAAGTATCTAGCCATGTATTATGAAAAACAGAGGCATTTATGGCTGGATTTTTTCTAGACAGCCCTCATATGATGGGATCAATGTTTTATTTAGTTATCAAAAGTATTAACATACACAGAATCCAATCCATATTACACAACAGAATTAAAGCTAGAGAACCTAACAACAGAGCCCCAAAGTGTGAGGGCTCTCCAGAAAAAATTCAGCCATAAATGCCTCTATTTTTCATATTACATGACTGAATAGCCCCCATATATGAATCATAAACTGACAAAATTAAACTGAGAAATAGACAATTTAACAATAATAGTTCTAGGTTTCAATACCCCACTTTCAATAATGGATAAGACAACTAGGGAGAAAAGTAGTAAGGATAGAGAAAACATAACATTATAAGCCATCTAGACCTAAGAGACATCTACAGAACACTCCGTCCAACAACTGCAGGTAATACATTCCTCTCAAGTGCACATGAGTCAAGAGAGGCCATAAATTAAGCTATCAGACAAGCCTCAATAAAATTTAGAGGACTGAAATCACACAAAATATGTTTTCTGACTACAAGGAAACGGAATTAGAAATCAATTCATAGAAGAAAATTAGAGAAATTTAAAAATCTGTAGAAATTAAACAACTCACTAAAATTAACCAAATAGTAAATCACAAGGAAAGTTAGAAAAATACTTTGAGATTAATAGAATGCAAACACAATACACCAAAACTTATGGGACACAGTGACAATGCTTTGAAGGAAATTTATAGCTATAATCACCTATTTTTTAAGTAAAATTTCAAATAATAACACCTAACTTTCCACCTTAAGAAACTAGAAAAAGAGGAGCGAACTAAAACCATAGCAAGCAGAAGCAAGAAAATAAAAAAGATTAGCATGGAAATAAATAAAATTTTAAAAAATAGAGAAAAGCAGCAAAATCAAAAGTTGGCTCTTTGAAAATATCACCAAGACTAACAAACTGTTAGCTGGACTGAAGGAGAAAAAGAAAGAAGACTCAAATTACATACTAAAATCAGAAGTGAAAGTGGGGCCATTACTATTGACCTTATAGAAATTATAAGATTATGGGAGTTCCCTGGTGATGTAGTGGCCAGGCTTCAGCGCTCTCAATGCCACAGCCTGGGTTTGATTCCCAGCCAGGGAACCCCCCACACACACAAAAAAATTATTAAGATTATAATGTATAAGTGACTTTCAAAAGGATTATAAAAGAATATTATGAACAATTGTACACCAACAAATTAGACAACTTAGAGGAAATGAATAAATTCTTAGAAACAAACTACCAAACCTGACATAAAAAAGAAACATAGACTCTGAACAGACCTATAAACAAATAAAGAGACTGAATTACTAATATTAACTTTAAAACGTCCCACAAATTAAATTTTAAAACTTCCATAACAAGCCCAGGTAGTGTCAATGGTAACTTCTACCAAATATTTAAAAAGCAAATTAATACCAATCTTATACAAACTTACCCCCAAAAACCCAATTGTAGAGAAGAAAATATTATGTTATCATCTGCCCTTTAATCTCAATAAAAATTAATACAATGACAAAGTAATTATTTAAATACTTTATTTCAGCCATGGTTAACCTCTGCACTTCACTGAACCTCAAGTGTATCTAAACCCTTATAAAGAGAAGTAAATATTTCCAATTACTTCTGTGAGCTGTGAGGCTAATATTACCCTCAACAAAAAACTAGCATACCAAATCCAACAACATATAAAACCACACAAAACCCTGACCTTCATGGAACTTATATTCTAATGGGTGGAAATGGATAATAAACAACATAAATATGTAAAATATATGGTACATTTGATGATACATGCTAAGGAGGAAAAGAAAAAAAAGTAAAGGAAAAGAAAGATTGGGGATTACAATTTTAGGTAGAGCAGCCATAAAAAGACTCACTGAGAAGGCAACACTTATGTAAGATCTGAATGTCAAGAAGCAACTCTATGAATATCTAGGGGAAGAGAGTTCCAAGCAGAGGGAATAGGAAGGACTAAGAGCAAATTAAATGAGCAGAACAGTAGTCAAGGAGCATGAGGGGTTTACAGGTGGATCAGATTAAATCTAGTTAACTGCCAATTATTGCTGACAAAAATCAATACAATAAAATGTCAATATACTAAAGGAAACTTGATAATTCATTTAGAATTTGCTATTAAGGAATCTAATCTGTAACAAAAACTATTTGTTTCTATTTGCAATTTTCACTCCAGAGATTTATATAGTTTCTGTAAACAAGGACTATATTAAATAAAAAGCCCCACCTCACTTCTAAGGCAGCCCCAAATTTCATAGAAACCACTGTATTAGATATAATGACAAAATACATGTAATACTACAACACTATTAATATTTCTAATTACTTTCATTGCAAGAATCTGACAATATTTCACCATCCTAAATTTATTTGCATTTTCCCAAAGGAGCTAGAGAAACAAAGATTTTTGTTTCAAGACTCTCACAGGATTTAAATGTCAAAAGATCAACTGTTATACTTTTTAAAAGAGTTTTGTTCAGAGTAAGAAAACAGAATGCAAACCTTAAAACCAGTATTTTAAGTTATAAAGGTAGAGTTAAAAGGTATGAGCAAGTAGTAAGTAGCAAGTACAGATTAAGCATATTACTAAAACTTTTTTTAATGATTAAGCAATTAAATACTCAGTGGAGTTTAACCAGGTTGCTGAATTTATGAAAGAGTTAAAACAAGGTAGGTAATCTTATAAGGTGAAGTTCAGGCTGCTTGAACGCATCCAAGCACAAACTTGGATTTTAGATTACTCCAAGTGGTTCTCCAAGTGTAGTCTCGACTCTTGGAAATCCACAAGACTTTTTCAGGAAGCATGAGGTCAAAACTATTTATTTATTTACGTGTGTGTGTGTGTGTGTGTGTGTACACACACATACATATATATATAAAATCTCGAATCATCTATGTACACCTGAAACTAATACAATGTCATATGTCAATTATATCTCAATTTATAAAAACAGTATTTTCATAACACTAAAGCATAATATCTTAATATGCCTTTTTCTCTGTGTTGACATTTCCATGGGTGGACACATTTGCACACAACAAAAGCAATGGTGGGTAGAACTGTTTTCACCTTAACACAAATCAAAGCAGCAACGCCATAATGTGCCAGTCATATTCTTCACTGCCACGTACTCTCAATTAAAAAAAAAAAAGAAAAGGTCACTTCAGCTTGATCAATGAAGCAATAGGAATTATTATTTTTGTGAAATCTCAACTCCTGAGTTAATGTCTTTTTACTATTCTGTGTGACAAAAAGGGAAGTACAAATAAGGCAGTTCTGCTGCATACTAAAGTGTGATGGCAAGAAAGCAGGTGCACAATTGTTTGACATGTGGAATCAATTAGCCACCTTATCCATGGAACATGATCTTTCCCTCAAAGAAAACAGGAGTTCAAAACAGCAGAAGGGGAATCAAAGAAGAGGAGACAGGTAAAATCTAAGATATGCTTCCAACCCTCCAATAATTGATAGCATAGTCTAGAAGAAAATTAAGTTTAATATTATTTATTTATGTTTATCTTTTCAATGATTCTTTTTTATCTCAATCATCCTACTTTGTTCTAGGAACTATGCTTACTACTATCAAACTGAACCTGAAATATTCAACTTTTATATTATGAGAATCCACATGGTTCTAGACCAATGGTGGCACTATTAGCACTGGGACCCTAACAACAGTACATAGACAAGTTAAGTACTCTGATTGAAGTTAGTAAACAGAAGATTACTGTAGTTACATATATCCCAAGAACTCACTCTGTGTCTCCTCTTTGCTTATTCTCAACAATGATTCTGTAGACCCCACTGATCTCATTCAATCATATTTTTTCCAGGTTTCAACTGATTTATTGCTTCCTTCTACACATGCACATGTATCTCTATATACAGGCACACACACAATACCCTCCTGAGCCAACTGTCCCAGGATCCCATAATCCTCCCAGTGGGACTTTTATTTCTCTCACGCAGAGTCAAAGGAAATCAATGGGATCCCTCCATCAAGTTATTTCTTACTTTTCCCTAATGATGTCTCTTGTTTCTTTCTGTTGTCTAATTACACTGCTAGTTCCTCCAAAAGTGGTGACGATGGACATTTTATTCTATTTCTGACTTTAATGGGAATTCTTTTAGTGTTTCACCATTAAGCTTGATATGGGTTTTTTATTATATGCATATAATTAAAATCAAGAAGATGCCAGTGACTCCTTAACATTGTTGTTACTGTTCAATACTGGCCTATTCTTTTTCTTTTTTTTTTTTTTATTGTGGTAAAAAATACCACAATAAAAATTTTAAAATTACCATTTTAAATATTTTTAAGTGTATAGTTCAGTGGCATTAAGTATATTCACATTGTGCAACCATCATCTCTATCCATCTCCAGAACTTTTCATCTTCCCAAACTGATTTCTATATTCATTAAATGCTAACTCCCCATTTCCCCTCTCCCCCAGCCCCTGGAAACCAATGGTCTACTTTCTGTCTCTATGAACTTGCCAATCTCTATTTTAGGACTGTAAGGTCCTGAAAGGCTCAGTGACTTTACCAAGGTCACCTAACTGATTTCTGGTAGATAACAGTCAAAAGTAAGTACTTGGAAAGAAAAGTTGTAATCATCCATAGCCAAATAGATTCGCTTTATTTCCTTTTTTGCCTCAGACCTAGTCTTGGTCTGCTGGATTTCTGCAAGGTATTTATTTATTTTTATTTTTATTTTTTTTTTGCTTTTTGGTATGTGGGTAGCTCCCTGGCTGGGAATCGAACCCAGGCCACAACTCAGGCTGCACTACTAGAAATGTACTAATTGTGGTGGAGGGGATTACACATTGCAGGCTATATTGAGCAATAGCATAATTCATCTCAACAAACATTCAATGAGCACTTACATTGTGACAGACCACAACTGAAGTACTGTCTTTAGTTCCAATTCCAAGCACAAAATTCATGTCACATGTTGACAAATATTTCCAAGAATATTAACCAAGAAAGCAAGATGTCTAAAAGTTTTTACTTATAAAGGATAAAAGCAACTTAGGAAAATTTAATCAGAAGATAATTATAATACCTAACATGTACTTAGCACTTACATGTGGCAGTCATGGAGGTGTGTCCCTTGTGACTCCTTTCAGGAAATAGATACAGCTATTCAGCTGGTAGGCATGCAGTTAGCTGACTGCCTATAGCTGCAGTCCTTGCAGGATCCCTAGCTATTGAGCTGAGGCACTCTCTTCCTGGGAAGCCCAGCCAATGGCTGATCACAGCACCAGCACCACTAAGGCAAAGCCATTTCTGTCAAATGCAGAACTCCTCTAATAAAGAATTTTTGCTTTGGAGACTTCACTAGGTCTGAGACTCGCCCTGCCCATTCTGCTTCCTCCTTTCTTTCCTATCATAAGAGACCTCCCCATCCCCCATATATTTCTTGCATTCCTAACTGTCTTAGCATCTTCTGTCTTAGCCAGAAGAACACAAACTGGCACAGTTGGTAACAGAAATGGACCAAGAAAGCAAAAGATAAGATGGAGTTTGGAAACTAGATCACTTACTATCCCAATGGCAATGAGAATCTCATCCTGAATGGTATGTGAAACATGGACTGTCCCTGGCACAAGCTGCTGGCAGCCCAAATGCTAAAACTTTCTTGGGAGAATGTTTCCAGAGAGGAACACTCCAAATAATGTAATGATTCTAGATAATTGAAAAGTATAAAAAGAATAATGCATGTAAGAATAATGAAACTGGCTGGTTGTTATGTTGCACTGACTCCCTAGAGAAGGCAGCTAATAAACAATTGGGAACTAAGTGTGAAGACCAGAGGGCTCTCTGGTAACTCACAAAGATGTCTTTATCACTTACAGTGCCAGAGCAGGAAAAGATAAGACCAAACTCGGGATAATTAAAGACTGCAATGCTTCAAAGATGACTGGGTACAGATTTGTTATGCCAAAGTCAGGGTCCTGGTTTGGAAAACTTGGAAGCCTGTTAAAAAGGGACATCTAAGATGGTTACCCACAAAGATTTTTGATTCTCTACACTCCTGTGACCCTTCAGAATCTGCAGGGGGAATACCATTAGCACTTCCCATTGTGTAGGAACACACTTCAGAAGCCTTTTGTACCTCCACTTCTGGTTGCCATGACAATAATTAATGTTGACCTGCTAAGGATACCTTGGGCCTGATAAGGGAACAAAGAGATAACAGCCCAAAGTTGCTGTAATAATTAATTAGCCTGTATACACCAGCAGGATCAGGAGAAACACCCACGATGCTGGATTTTGAGAGTATTTAATCAAGGAGGCCAGAAGATTAGACTGAATAAGGTAAAGTCTGACTGTGGAAAGGGTACGGGCAGCACTGTCTCAGGATATGGGGATTACCACTGTGGCACGGACCTGGAATATAGTATAAACTCACTGCTAGGGTGATCCCTAGAAGCCTGGAAAAAATGGCCCACAGTCAGTGAAGTTGAAATGCCTCAAATGACATGGCAGAGACGAGAATGGGATAAAAGGCTCAGGAAAGTGGGAATGGTAGAGTGGATATATTATGTCAGGTCAGAAGACCCACCAGAGGATTATGTTCCATAAAAGGGCCCATAAGACACACCATTCACCAAGGCCATCAGGAACACATTGGTGAAAGAGGCACCAGCATCACTAAGAAGTTAAGTGATAGCTCTGCTCTAAAGTAGAAGCTATCACAGAGTTTGGCTCATTGATAGCAATAGGAATGATGAGGCTCTAAAACAGCAGCAGCCAGGTAGTGGCACTTAAAAACCAGGAGCTAGTGGACCACAGTTATCATCATGATTGGCAAGGTGGGAAACAGCCAATAACACCTGACTCACAGAAGGCTGTGGAGACACCTAACAGAAAACAGAGTCATTAGAGCAAAACAGTCAGTCAACAATAGTGCTGCTTAATATATATAATCAATACAAGGCAAGAATGGATAAGCACAAGGCTGAGAGTGGTTGCCTCAATAAAAAGCTATTATCCCTTGCTTAATTCCTGGACCTGAGCCAGTTTTCAGATCCAGACTCACTGACTTTTTAAAGAGATGGCTAAGTGTCCAGGATTAAGGATCTGGCAACACAATAGCGAAAAAAAAAAGTATATACACACTCACTATTTAGCTATACATACATATATAAAAAATTTATAGATTTATATGTAATATAAATAATATATTTATATATTACGGATACTTTCTGGACAGCATTGATATACATGTGTGTGTGCACGCGCATGTGCAGGCGTGCGCGCGTGTATGCATGTGTGTGTGTGTGTGTACGAGGGCTGTCTGGAAAAAAATCCAGCCATAAATGCCTCTGTTTTTCATATTACATGGCTGGATTTGATACTTTCCGGACAGCCCTCATATATATTGACTACCCCAAGTCCTTCCCTAAAAGGACTATGGCTATTTACTCAGGTGACTATATAGTGGAAAAGGAAAATACCCAGACATGACTATTGTTCAGAATCTGAGATGGCACTGTTATCTGGAGACCTGAAATATGACTATGGCCCTATTATAAGGGAAGGAATATAGGAAGTAAGCAATAAATAAGAGTCCTGGCCAAAGTCTAGCTTACAGTGGGTCCACTGGTCCACAGACCTATTCAATAATCTCTTCCCCAGTCCCTGAATACATAAATTGGATTGGTATACTTGGCAGTTGGAGTAACTCCACCCTGGATCCTGGCCTGTGGAATAAGAGCTGCCCACAGGGGGAAAGGCCAAATGAAACCTGAAACTGTCTTCCCATCCCCTGGCCAAAATAGTAAATCCAAAACAGTACTGTGTAGTGAGTGGGTGGAGGGAAGAGGAATGGCAGAGATTAGTGCCAGCCTTAAGGCTCTCAAAGATGCCGAGGTAGTGGTCTCTTTCCTAAGTTTGTTTAATTCACCAATCTGGCCTCTGCAGAAACTAGCTGGGACCTGAAGAATGATTAAAACTACTGCAAATTCAACCAAGTAGTAGCCACAACCACAGAAGCCATGCCAGATGCAGTATGTTGGCTACACCAGATAAATACAGCCTCAGGTACATAGCATGCAGCAATTGGTTTGGCAAATGAATTATTTTCTATCCCAACCAGGAAGAGTTCACTTTCATATGGAATAAACAATAGTACACATTCACAATTTTGCCTCAGGGTTATATTAATTCCCCTCTGTCATAAATAGTCTGAAGAGATCTAGACTCAGAACAGCACATTGATCCATTAAATCAATATCATGTTGATCATGTATGATGAGCAAGAGAAGGCTAGCATGTTAAAGGACATGGTAACATACATGTGCTCCAAAAGGTGGGAGAAAAACTCTACAAATATTCAATCTGTCATTTCAGTTTAAGTTTTAGGAATCCAGTGGTCAGGGTCATGCCAACATATCCCCTCCAAAGCAAAAGGCAAATTTCTGCATCTTGCATCTCCCACTACAAAAAAGGAAACACAACATCTGGTAAGCTTCTTCAGATTCTAGAGGCAACACGTTCTATGCACAGGAATACTGCTATAGCCCATATACTAGATAACATGAAAGGATGGCAGCTCTGAGTAGGAGAAACAAGTCTGTAGCAGCTTTCCAATCTAGGCCACACACTTCTTGGGCAGCTCCTAGCAAGTAGCTAAACATGGTGGGTCCACTAGGACCTCTGGCCATTTCTGCCCAATGCAGGACTCCTCTAACTGGCAATTTTTGTTCTGGAGCTCCCTGTTGGGTTGGCTGAGATTTGAACCCAGGCCTCTGACTCCAAAGCCTGAGCTTTTAATTACTGTGCTTGGGAAGACCTTGTCATCTTCAGATAGTAATTACTCCACATAATTTTAGGGGGAAAAAACAACAAAAGGATTATGAGAGAAAAAGCAGATTTTTGGTTAAATATAAAAGCAGTTTTCTAATAATTAGCAGTAACTGACAACAGAATGAGGTCCTTCAAGAAGTAAGCAGGGCTTGTCACCTGAGGGTTCAAATAGTCATGGATATTGTGAGGGTAAGGCTTTTAAAACAGATAAAAGTTGATCTAGACAATATGAGGTATACTACTAAGTATTATGTGGGAAAAAAGGGTTCCACAGCCACTAAGTTTGGGTAACATACTGCTAAACAAAGTTATACAAGTTTCTTTACTTTTACTCCTGCATTTAAATAATATAATACAAATGTATATTTACAACTCTCTACCTGAGAGATATGAGTATGCTGAAAAACCTAAACTTACTTGATTACAGAATACTTCCTTGCTCCTGGTGTAAAATGATTTCTTCCCAAAGTCAAGATTTACTGAAGCAAGGACTCCAGAAGAAGCTAACAAGGAAAAGGGAAAATTTTCTAGCTGTTTAACAATTTTCCAGCTAATAACAACATAGTCTCTCAATCTATATGTCAATATTAGCATCTCCAATTCTTCAAGGGTGGGGAGACTATATAAAAGTTTTCTCACTAAAATGTATCTCATCCTTCTTGAATGCAAAACATGCCCTCCTTTGCTTTATCAGCAAACTCTGTGAAGATCTATGAGTAGAATAATTAATTAGCCCACATTTTAATTACTGAATTCTCACTTTCTGAGCAATTTATTTCGAGTATGCTACTGGTGACCTGGTTATTTTCATATAACACAGCTCTAGGTGTATTTTTCTCTAACACATACACACTACCACAAGAAAGGGCAGAAGAAAGGGGGTAAAAGGTAAAGAAAGAAGAGGCCTCAGTCACAAACTCTTCATCCAGCTAATTTCCAGAGTTTCCATGTTTTTATTCAGAAATATATTCTCCTTATTACAGAGAAATCTTCTATATAAATTACAATCTCTTGGTCTGGGTTCTCCTATCTTCCTCAGCCACCACCCATAGCCCCACTGCTCCCCAACCCTGTTCTGTTACTTCACTAATTTCTGGAGTTGTCTATATGCCACCTATGTTTTCATTCAGTTTTTCTTTAGAAACATTGAATAGAATATTAAATGCAGAAAGGAACTTAACATCTAGTCCACCACTCATTTTCAGATCAGGGAAATGGAGTCCAGAGATCAATTACATTTTTCTAATAATAGTAAAGCAGGCATTTATCTGCTTGAAAAATATTAGTATAGGGTATATACTAATATTTTGTTTTACCACAACAAAATATTTTTTAAAAAGAAGAAAAAAAGCAGTATATGAAAGCTGTAGTTTCCAAAACACCCCCCCCACCACCAAAGGCAATCAACTAAATTTGTGCTCTCCTAATATGAATATTGCCTAAAGTACTATGGAAAATTCTAAGATAAAACAAACACAGAACATGGGCAGGTTCATATGATGAAATAGTGTGTGGAGTTTATAGTTAGAGACATATGGTTTGAAACATGGATGTGGGCTTCGGAAAGTAAAAACTTTTCAAGCTTCTCAGTTCGCTCAGCTGTAAAACAGGCATAAATACTATGGGTATTTTAGGGTCATTTTAAGAATTAGAAATAACATACGTGACACCTAGCAGATGGTGGCACACTGCTGACAAAGCTTTTATATTACACAAGTAATACAAGATAAAAGAAATCAAGAAAAACTTTGTACATCTGGACTCTAGGAAGGATTGGATAGTGGGACACACAGGAACAGGAGTGAGGAATGATCAGGTTGGAACTAAGACACGAAGAGCTGTGCCATATTAAAGAAGCTCAATCTATTTTTTAGACATTGAGCAGAAATTTCCAAGAGTGGCCTCATAATAATCTCAAAAACAATTTACCTCAGCTACTAATTAAAAAAAACCACCAAGCTCTGGGCAGTTACTATATTACCAGAATTACAAAAACGTCAGATGATGTATTTTGAAATTGCAAGGTTTAATTCACACTGGCAGTGTTTTACTTCAATTACTTTTTAGGGGTTGTTTCTCTTGTTCAATTGAAAATAAAAAATGGAGACTAAAGTTTAAATAAACCCTGACAGAATATTGACACTGGTTTTTGTTTTCTCCAAAAGGAGGACTGGAAGTGAACACTTATTGAGCACCCTCTATGTGACAAACAATGAGCTATTATAATAATTGCTTTTGATTACTTTTATCTCATGGAACTTATTCTACTTCTCAGTCCTATTTCTCCTGTAGTATATAAGAAAAAACTCAGGATCTAAAAGTCACATTGTTCTAAGAGTTGTAGTAAGGATTCCTGCCCACTTCTGACTCTATACTCTGCACTGTATCATGCAATTAACAACCATAAAACATACCACACACACACACACACACACACACACACACACACACTCATTTTCTCTCTCTCTCTCTCTCTCATCATCATCATCATCATCATCCCTTTAGAAACATACTCATTAAGACTTAAAATTAAAATCCAGGCAATGATCTTTTTAAAAAGTGTGTCTAGCAACCAGTCTGTGTCAAGCACATAACAGATACCAAATAAAAGTTTACTGAATGAAATGAACCGTGGTAGCTTAGCAACAGAGGAAGAAATGGGATTATTTCCACTCATTCTGTCCTTTTAAAGGAGTTAATATAAAACTATTACAGGCAACATGTACAATCACCTTCTTAAAAAATAAAACACTGAATCAGGAATTAGAAGAGAAAGCCAAGACCATATATAAAAATTACTAATATTCTTAAAGGAAAGCTACTGAATTAAACATAGAATCCTTAAATAGAATCTAGCATGTTCCACTCCTTTCCAACACTTGTCTGACTCTGCCTTGTAACACTTAATTAAATGTCCTGCTTCCACATTAGCTAGTTCCTAGTAGAGACCTTGGTCATTTTTATGTTTCTAAGAACACCAAAGAAAAGACCTCACACTTAAAATTAATAGCTAAAATTTTATAACCACCTTTCACAAGTTACCAAAATTTTCAGATGTATTTACCCTAAGTCTTGCAAGATAAGTATATAACTATCTGCATTTTACAAACAATGTAAAGGTCCAAGGAGATCAAGTGCCAAGGTAAGCAGCCAGGTATCCTCTTATAACAATACTGCTATCACAAAAGGCTCTCAAATATTTGTTGACTGAATCAAATGTCCCTCAAAAATCATCATTTTTCTAAGATTAAAACACTATTATCTGTTGCTTTGAGAAATGACTGCATTGGCCTCTTAAGATTGAAAAATTTCCAAGAAAACAGATCTGTACTTTCATTCAGCTTGCCAATGTTAGTTAACTTTAAACTTATTATATCAGTGATTCTCAAACTTTAGTAGGATTAAGAATAGAGGAGCTTGATAAAAATGAAGATCCTTGGGCCACTATCATCCCTAGAAATTCTGATTCAAGGAGCCAGGATCTGCATAGTTAGTAAGCATCTTCAGCTGATTCTAATGCCGGTAGTCCTCAGCGACACACTGAGAAAAGTGGAATTAGACTTTTTAAAACCTAAGTTAATCTACCAAAAAATTTAATCAAGCCGATTTTTTACAATTAATAAATAGCTAAGCAAAATCTTACAAAAACAATACAAGGCTACCACATGTAATAAGATAGATCCTCAAAAACATTTACTACTACACCAAGCCTCCCTAGACCTCAGAAGCTTCCCATGCTGCATAGGGAGGGGTCTTTTAGTTCGTTGCCCAGGTTATTCTGTTTTAATTGATGAATTCAACTATAATTGCAATGCAATTTAGTAAAACATTTTTATAGATCTTTTAGAAATGACCTATAAATGGATAAAAAACAGTAAAATGGAACAGTTAGTAAACTTTGAACCTAATATGCAAAAATAATAATTTGAAAATCACCAACAGTACAATACAAGCCTATTTTAAACTTTAAATGACCACTAAAATGTACTGAGATTATGGGTGACTTTCCCCCCAATTAAATATTTATAGAGAGCCTATACAGTACCTTTCTCTACTTTCCAAGTTTTCTAAAATAAGCATATTTATTTTTTCATGTTTACAGAAATTTTAGAATAAACCCATTTCCTTCAGGTATCTGTTATTAGGATAATTGAAACGACTTTTTAAAATCTTCTCAGCATCCATTCTATGGATCTATTTAGGTAGAACATTATCGTACCCAGGACTGAGGCATTAACATATTTACACTTGTTGTAGGAGAAAGGGGGGATGGTACAGGCCTTTGTTATATATAAATAATTGTGAGCATTTATCTAGGAAACTTAACATCGGAAAGCTTGGATGATGCTTTCTCCAACGCCGACCACGCTTCGAGGCAAAATGTAATAGAAGAAGACAGGGATGATCTATCGGCAGGTGATGAAATTTCACCTCAAATAAGACGCAAAGGTTGTTTTCAACCCAGTCAGATCCGTGAATGACACTCCGGGAGTACGAGGGGCTTTCAGGGCCCCTCACTTTCTGCACTCCAATTCCCACCCAGCCCTCCCGCCCCTCCCCCAGAGACTCTGCGGCGCGGAAAAGCCGAGGCTGTTTCCAAACAGGCGTCCTCTGACTCCCTCCGGGATGTACGTGCAGGGCTCGGAGTAAGAGGCTGCGCTGTGCCCGGGCCCAACCCGAAGGATGCCAATGCCGCTGTCAGCTCCATGTTCCACACACCGGGCCGCGCCGGAATAGAGGCCGGGTGAGGACTTCTCGGCAGCGCAGGGCCTAGTCGCCCCCCACGCGCCTCCAACCTCCCGGGCAACACGGGGAGAAAGAGATGAGGCCCTAGAGTCGCGGAGGTGGGGGAGGCTGTCGCAGCGGCTGGACTCCCCGTCTGCCCGGCTAGAGGGCTGCCGCCAGGGCCCTCCCCAGAGGCCGAAGGCCAGCAAGCCCAGGACTGCGCCGCGCCACACTCACCTCGAGCAACGGCCGCTGCCGCCTCTGCATGGCCCGGGGGGTCGTCCCTGAGCCGACAGCCTCCTCCGGAGGACACCGGCGCGGCCCCAGGCGCCGCCGCGAACCCTTCCACTCCTAAAGTGGCTCTGGTTGCCGCTGCTGCTGAGGCCCAACGCCTGCCCAGCCTCATCGAGCTCCCGGGCCGCCGCAGCCACGCGGATCCCGGAGGAGCTCCACTAAGCCGGGCCGGGGGTGCAAGGCTGCGGCGGGACTACAGAGGTGCTGCAGGCGGGGATCCTCCGCGAAGCCTCCAGCGTCGCCTTGGCCGCTCCTGCCGCCAGCGCCGCTGGGCCACAGCGCCCCCTGGCCCCCACGCCCCGCTACGGCAGCGGGACTGCGGCGGCCGCCCAGGCATGAGCGGCAGAAAACGCCAGGGAGCGCAGTCTGGGGAAGGCGGGGGCTGCGCGCTCTAAGCACCGCCCACGGCCTCCCGTCCGACCCTGCTGACGCCTCCCGAGAAGCGGAAGTCCCTAAGTCCCGGACCCTGGCAATCTCTTATCCATCCCTAATTCTCAGACCCCGAGCACCTTGGCACCTTTTCCTTCACTCCAGAAGATATGAGAACATTCCTGTCACTTGACCCCGCACCTGAGAGTAGAAGTATAAGGGAATCTCCTAGTTTTCATCTCTCATGATTCCAGGGGGCTCCCTTCTAATCTCTTCAGTGTTTCTGGGTTAAGCAGAGTAACCCAAAACACCAACCTTTTAACACACACATACACACCTCTCCCAAAAACAGATAAAGGAATTGAATGTCTTTGACCTTAACTTTTTTGTTGGTTGTTTTGGATCTGCTGTGCAGATCATTACAGAAATTTCCTACAGATACCAAACCCTTAACCCCTAATACCTCCCCAAAATAGGGGGAAAATATTATTCCAAGCAAGAGAAGAGAATAGTCAATGGGTTGTCCTGAAATTCATAAACAACTTAGAGGTAAGAAAAGAACCATCCATCTTTTCTAACCCCCTGCCCCTCCTCCACACCTATCTCTATTCTCCGACATACCCCACCACCACCACGCTGAAGAAATTAAGATAGTGGGAGTTGTGGAATCATTCTATTTACAGATACCGCATATTGTATCTGTATCTAACTCCAGAGTGCAAGCATCAGAACCAAAAACAAAAGAAACAAAAAGATTTTCAGAGGGGAAATAGGGGGAAAAATTCTCCAAATACTCTTGTCCCAAATATTTTCAAACACATAATTTTATCATAGAGTGGTATAGTAAAATGAGCATGGATTTTGGTGGCAGATGGATCCTGATCTTACTAATTCCAGCTCTGTCATGTTTAGCTTTATGACCGCGGGCAGGTTATTTCTGAACCTCAGTTTTCTAATGCTTACCTTGCTAGTTGTGAAGACTGGAAATAATTTAGGTAAAGGAACTGGACCATAGAAGGTACTTAAAATATGTTAGTTCCAATTATTGTTGGTTCTAAAACATCCTCTCAGTCTTTCTTAGAATAAATATTGTTCCTACCTGCTTTTGTTTTTTTGCTCTCAATTTGTGTGTGTGTGTGTGTGTGTGTGTGTGTGTGTGTGTAGAAATATATTCCTATCAAAAGATGGGTGCATCATTATCATTCATCATTCTTGATCTGGGTAAAATTTCTGTGATGGACTTATATAACATCTCTCCACTGAAGAATATAGAGCTTACTGCACTGGATCCTATGACATTCTGCTGTGTAGCAGATGTTAGCATAAGAACCAGAATATTTTTCTTTTCTAAAAAAAATAAAATAAATATATATATATTTTTTCACCTTACCTTAGGTTATGTCCTAATAATAATAAATCTTAATGAGAAATTATATAAGTCTCTTGGAACTTTGAAATAATAATTGAGCAGCCACCTTAGAGAAAATATAACCTAAGAGCTCTCTTCCAATCAATGAAAGCTGTTCCAGTACAATCCTGAATATGCCTTCACCACCTACTTCTGAGTCATATTACAAAAAAAAATCACTATCCCCTTTTTATACCCAGAGAAATTGGGACTCAGAAGGGAACTGTGATTCATCCTCAAAACAACTCTATGAATTACGTACTATACTACCACCATTTTACATATGAAATACGTCCAACCTAAGGAAAAGCTGAAAGTAAACCTGGAGATTTCTTTGTTCTCCCATCTGATGCCCTAACAGTCCTTTCTGCAATATTCAGAAAATACATTAAGAGTAAATTACTGTTGCTAAAAATTTTCAATCTAGAGAAATGTGCCTTTTAATTTAGATCAATTTGACAATGTAACATTAGCACTGTTTTCCAAGCCTAGTTCACTACCACCAGCAAATCTGCATTTGTTTATGAATAATCATGCTACCCAGGGTGTAGCTACTACATGAAGATGACTCATTTGTTCCCAGGACCAGTTTCCTCTTGCTTCACACTTTCTCCCTTTCTACTCAAATCATGTTGCTGAAAGAGGCTGCATTTATCATCCATCATTACCACCTCCCTAATAATAGTCCACTTTAAATCCTTTCATCTACAATTTAATTCCATCGTTTTGACTCTTCCTTCCCAGTTTGCTCTCTGTTCCTGAAATCTCAGTTTTTCTCCTCTGCTATAAATCGCTTTTTCATTTTCATCTACCTTGACCTGCTGCTAATTGATTTGGTTATCCCACTGTCAGTTTTGCAATGATTTCCACCACTATCCAGTGACTCTAAAATATCTTCTTTCTCCCAACCTGGTAGACCTCCCCCCTTTCATTTTTATACCATATATATCCATCCTACAGAAAGCTAGTATTCTAAGAATGATTTCTTCAAGTGTTTTCCTATTATATGGAAGAGCTTTTTGCTTCTACCCCATTTATTTATTCATCAGTTTGTTGATTCATATCAGAATGAACTCATCAATATTTATTTTATTCTATGAATTATTAGAAATTGTTAGATAGTTAAAATTAATCATTACCATCATTTATTTTTATGTACAAATTTTGTTGGATTTCGCTGGCTTTTATGTTCTTTTATCATCTCACCATCATTTTTTAAGCATTTTCCCTTACTTTCTGGCACTATATCCCAGGCTTACTTTGTGCGAGCAAGGAAAATATAGTTGTTTTTTATTAAAATAACTTATTTATGTTAACATCAATGAGTTTACTATTGTTATTTTGAATAATTGTTTAAAGTGTTTTCTCAGTTTTAATTTCTAAGATGATAAGTATCAATAGATATAATTCACATAAACAAAAGATCTCTGGGATCTTCATAATTTATAAGCATGTAAAGGAGGTCTGTAACCAATATGTTTGAGAACCACTTCTGTAGTTTATTCAACCATTCTTCTATGAGTATTTCAGTTATTTCCAGTATTTTGGATTACAAACAGTGTTGCAAAGAATAATTTTGTACATGTATGGTTTTTTAATGTATCTTAAGGGTAAATTCTTAAAGTGGAATTTCTGGGTCAAAAGATACATGCATATGTAGTTTTGTTAGATATCACCAAACTCCACTTCCAAAGGGTTTGCTTATTGCTGTCATTGTCTCTCTGTCCTGCAAACACATATGTTTTCTGTCAAACCTGATACAATAAGAGATATAACACTTTCAAGACTATGTAGTAGAAAAGCTTTGGAACATGACAGACTTGGGTTCAAATCCTAACTATTGGCTATGAGTAGAAGGACATGTTTCCTCAGCAATAAAATGAGGCTAATGTCTGCTATATATACAAGGAATTGTCACATAGTAGATATTTATTAGATGATCTGTTATTATCTGAATCTCTCTGGGCAAGTAGCAGTGTTGGTCAGGATTGACTAGCACCGATATCCTAGATTCTTTGGAACCGCAAAGGCTGTTGACAATAAGAGAGCATATACAGATTTGAAAGTCTTAGGAGTTCCCTAGGGTACAAGAAGAGAACCAGGAACCTAAACCAGAAAAGAAGGCTAGAAGCAAATTCTGAAACGTAGTGTATAGGGCCATAGGTCTGGACAATGAGAGTACAGAACAATTCATCAATACAGTCAGTTGGTCAAATATTTATTGAACACTACAACTATATACCAGGCACTATGTTATATGGTAAGCAAAATACTGTCTTTGCCCTTAAAGAGTTGAAACTCTACTGGTGAAGGCAGATGAGAACACAAATCAGGGGCATCTTACCCAGACTTGGGGACTGGGCAAGATTTTTTAGAAGAAGTGATACCTAAATGGAGACATGAAGAATGGCTAAAATTTAACTAGGTAAATTGAGTGGAGAGGCAAGAAGGAAGTAGATATGGAAAGAATGTGGTCCCAGCAGCAGGAATAGAATATACAACAACCTAGAGGCAAGAGAGAACATGATGTCTGAGGAACTGAGAGAACAGCTTTGGCTGAGGCAGAGAGGACAAGACTGAAGAGCCATGACAGCCAAGGCAAAGGCCAAATCAGGAAAGACCTTATAATTCATATCAAGGATTTTGGATTTTATCTTATGAGTGATGGGAAGCCATTAGAGCTTTTAAGATGGTCAGTGGCATTAACAGGTTTGATTTTTAGGAAAGATTGCTCTAATTGCTATATAAAGAATAGATTAGAGGACATAGATTTGGAGACAGGGAAGCCATTTATAAGTGTATATTGTGATAATCCAGGCAAAAGGGATGGTTAACCTGGATTAGGGTAGAGTAGGGAGAATGGAGATTTTAGGAGGTAAAATCATCAAACTCGTGATTGGATTGGTGTGTGAAAAAGGAAGAAGTCAAAGATGACACTTGAGTTTCTGTCTTGGGTAATTTAGTAGTCCATCCTATCAGGCAGATAGACAGCAAGGGAGGAGTAGCAGACTTGAGAGAAAAAATGATGAGTGCTGTTTCAACATGTTGACAGATTAGGAAACTGAGGTTCAGAGAGGTGAAATTACTTGTCCAAGGTGCCTGTAAAGGGCAGAGCTCAGATTCCAACCCAGCCTATCTGATTACAAATATCCCTCTTGCTTCAGCACCACCACACTTCCCACACTCAGAATGAGAAGGTGCACCAACCACCAGGGAGGGGAAAAACCACTGGGAGCATTTATAATGTGAGTGAAATCCCTTCATATAAGTCAAACTTGACTGAATAATAAAACAAGGGTATTTTGATAAGCATAATTAACACTGTCCATGACTCACACTGCTGTCCTCTAGTCCTAGAAGGAAAGTTTTAGGATACACTTGATATTGGGGAATGTTTATGATGTGTTTTTCATAAGAATTACCTATGAGGCATCATGGTATATGTGGTACAATGGAAAGATCTGGGTTAGAGACTGGACACCTGGGTTCTCATGATATAAACATGGACTATACTGGGGAGAAAAGTTGTTATTTAGGCATTTGAATGTCTGGGCCTTCCCTCAGGGTATCCAGTTTAGTCAGGGCTCATTTAGCCCACCAGCCTATTCCATACTACGTAGCATGTACAGAGACAGTACAGTATAGTGGAAAGAGCCTGTGCTTTGGAGTTAGCAGATCTGAGTTGAATTCACAACTCTACCAATTTCTGGCTAGTTGACTAAAGGAAGTCACTTATTCACTCTTGAGTCTTATTTTTCTCATTTGCATGGTACATGATTGTAAGAGTTACCAAGAAAGTGTCAGGTATGTAATAGGCACTCAGAGTTAAATATCTTCTCTTGCCTTTTCTCCTCTTTTTAGTCTCTAACACCATTCCCTATCTCTATCTCTACAGCTCTAGACAAGAACAGCTTCTTAATATCTTCTGTGCTTTCCAATATACATGTATTCTCTCATAAACAGAAAACCAAATAAACAAAAAATATTTTGAGCACAGGGTAGACCAGTCAAGCAGTCAACATCTATTACAGCCTTATGACTCACATGTTTCTTTTGTTTGGGCATGCTACAGCTCAGTTGTGCCTATGAGAGAATAATGTGAACTTATGTGTGTGTTCTCATGTAAATGTGAATTCATCTCAATTCTACAAACCCTGAGCTCTATGATATGTATATTCCTGTGACACTATAGGAATACAGAATTGAAAGAAAAAAATGTTTTTGCTTAGTTTTAAATGTATTTATATGTATGTGCATCTGTGTTTTGACTGAGGGAAGAAAGGATTGGATTCACAGATTTGAGGAATATATGAACTGAAAGCAGTGGTGGGCTGGAGCCAGGTCATGTGAACCAGTTATTAAAATTTAATAAACTTTGTGAGTCAATTGTTAAACATGGCCATTTAAAATAGTTAAATTATATAAACTTACAATTAAATAAGTTATGTTAAAAACAGTTAATAAATATTAATACTAGCAGCCTTTACTTTGCAGTTCTGAAATGTGAAAATTTGTTACCATAGTTTAGTTAAACAACATCAGTCCCCCCCAACACAATTCTAGTTTCATTTATCACAGTATATTAACTTTAAGTAATTATAAATAGTACAAACTTTGCTGCTATCTCTTCACTCCACAAATCACTATGTAAATAAGAGATGCACATCATGATCAGTGATAAATCACATCACTTCTTTCAAAGTCTGTCAGAATTGGTCACTGCACATCTGTTAACTCAGTTCTTTCACAGACAATAAGTATATATTGTGCTTTCCTCTTTTTCTACTATTGATAAAACTCATATGACATTTTACAGAAATGAATAATTAAAAAAAGGGAATTGGCAGAAAAAAATGTCCAAATGAAGCAAAGACACAAAAAGTGATAAGGTGGAAGCGAAACTTTAACTGAACATAAATTGATTTATAGAAGAAATAGGGAGTTCCCCAGTGGTGTAGTGGCTAAGGCTTCAGCGCTGTCAACGCTGTGGCCTGGGTTCGATTCCCATCCAGGGAACTACCCACATGAAAAAATAAAATAAAAATAAAAAACAGGAAGAAATGTTAAGCTTAGTGATATTGATACTTCTTCCATTTGAAAGACTCTAAATATGTAGCCAGAGGAACTTAGTGAAGGCAAACTTATTGATATAAATGAGGAAAGTGGTTGTTACCAAAAGAATGAAGAGAAAGTAACCTCAGCAAAAAAACTTCTTATTAAAATTTTGGGAGATACTTCACAATGTTAAAAGTGCAAAGAATAAGATGTTGAAAGGTGATCCAAACTTAGACAGAAGTAGGACCCTGTTCTAAGCATAGAAAATGTGGTAACTCATATTGTAAGTTATGCAATTAGAAGGCAAGCACTGTTCAAATTACTCTTTTTTTTTTTTTTTTTTTTTTTTTTTTTTTTGTAGTATGTGGGTAGTTCCCTGGCTGGAATCGAACCCAGGCCACAGCGTTGACAGCACCAGTGCTGAAGCCTTAAGCCACTACACCACCAGGGAACTCCCTAAACTACTCTTGATAACTTTTTTTACAAAGAAATAAAATACTTCAAATTTCAACATTTCCCATGTTTTAAATTATAGTGTGCTGTCCCACTCAATGGGGAAGAATAATTTTTTCAATAAATGGTTCGGGGATAATTGGATATCTACATGCAAAAGAATGCATTTGAATCCTACCTCACACCATATACAAAAACACATCCAAAATTATCAAAGACCCATATGTAAAAGCTAAAGCTGTAAAACTCTTAAAAGGAAACAAATCTAAATCTTTCTGACCTTGAATGAGGTGGTGATTACTTAAATATAACTCCAAAGTACAAGCAAGCAAAGAAAAAATAATAGATAAATTGAACTTAGTCAAAATTTAAAACGTTTGTGAAGTTGACCATGGGTGCCAATATTTATACCACAGAATGGTGATGAAAGGAAAACTGAGTCAGAGTCATGAGCACACAATACAACATATAGATGATGTATTATAAAATTGTACACTTGAAACCTATATAATTTTACTAACCAATGTCACCCCAACACATTTAACAATAAAATAAAAATAATTTTTAAAAACATTTATACCACTGAAGTTGGCAAATGGTACATATCAGGGCTTGTTCTGTTAATTGCCTCAACTTAAAAAAGTGATGGAGCAAATGTTTATATAACAAAAACCTTAAAATTATGTTATACTTACAGCTGTTACATTGTGAAAAGCCCAGCAAAAATTGAGGAAATATTTTTCCAGATTTGAAAACTATTATCCGATTCATCAAATAGTCACTCATATTATTGACTAATAAGTGAATTTCCAATAGATGTCTTTGTTGTTTCACTTTCATCTCTCTCATTAACATAAACTAAAATATTAACCAACATTCATGTGAGAACTGCACTTGGAGAGCCAGTAATCAAGCATTGATCAGCACACCACTGGCTGGAAGGGACATCAATGATCCTAGAATCCAGCATGTCTTAACACTTTACATGTTGGGGGCATGAAGCCCAGGACCTGCCAGGGTCACAAAAAAATGCTGGATGGTCAACATTTGAATCATGTGCTATTCTGTTAGATTTTAACACCACCTCCCTGGATATCCAGGAATATGCGTTTTCTATGACCTACTGGAGTGAGGATGCACAGGGAAGAAAATGTGTGAAACGGTTGTCATCAGTTTAGCTAATAAAAAGCCCTTTTCTCCAGGGTTCTGACAATGCTGTGTACCTGCCCTGGTGGGTGGAGGATTCAGAAGAATCAGGACACAAGAAGAGACCTGCCTATCTGAGCAGACAGCACAAGAGCAGGCAAACAAGCCACGTCTCATTTTTGGACTTTTCTCTCCTCTCCTTACACCCTGAGGCATTGAAGAGATTGTGGAGATATTTAGGCTTCTCTCTTCAATCAGGGAATAAACAGAGACCTGGCCCCATGGAGAGGATCAGGTTTAAACTTGGCCTCCAGACAAAAGCTCTCTCCATGGCCTCAATCACTTGAAACATCATTTCAATGTTATCTTATTTACCCAGAGTCTCCTTGGGAGGTGAGCCAAGGATTATTAATAATTACATTTACTTTTACTTACAGCACTTTACAATTTATGAGGCTTATAAAGGCTTCCTTTACATGTTCCATCTTGTTTGAGTCTTATAAAAGCCCTGTAAGGTGAGTAGGGTAGGGGTTAGTAAACCTGTTTTATAGATGAGGAAATGAGGTTCAAAGAGTCAAGGTGCCGCGTACATGGAATCAATTTCAGGACTGGAACCCAGGTATACTGACACAAAATTTAGTTGTCTCCCATGGCACAAAAGCACTATAACACACACCTAGAAGTATTCTGAGAATTTTTATTAATGATAGTTATTAATAATAAAAATAACTGCTATTTATGAGCACTTAATATGTCTCACTACACTAATTGCTTCATATGCATTCTCATTAAATCTTCATAACAATCTTTTAAGGTTGATGCTAACTTCTGTGTTTACTAAGGAAGAACCCGAAGTTCAGAAAGTTTGAGGAATACGTCCTGGTTCACACAACAAAAATGTCAGAGGAAGGATTTGAACCCAGATCTCAGTTTCCAAAGTTCAGACCCCAAAACTCTTAAGATAAATGAATGGCCCCTGACACATGAAACAATATTTTTGTTAGTTGTGGAACATTTGGTGTGTCTGGTAATAAAATACTAAGTGAGGAAAGGAGAAAGAGGAGAAAAGAAACAAAATTGAGGATCCCCTTTTCATTTATTTAATAAATACTCCCTAACAACGATATCTTCAGGATGATATGAGGTACTAGGAATAGAGGGGTATAAAAGCAGACAATAAATGTGTTTGGGGAAAGATATAAAGAGTTAAATAAACATAAATGAATATATATTAATACATTGTTTTAAGTCCTGGAATATTATGACATTGTTAAGAGAATAATGGGGACAGGGAGATCTTTGAGAAACAGTTACTCACGAGAGTCCAGGAAGCTCTTTATGAGGAAGGGACATGTAAGTTGGGACCTAAAGGCCAAACAAGTAGCAGTTAGCCAGGAGACTGTACAATGGCCTGGTGTGGGAAAGGGCCTGGGGAATTGAGAGTCAGCCAGTCTGGCTGAAGTGGCCTGAGCAAGAAGTGAGTGGCAAAGAGATGAAACCAGAGACAAGCAGAAGTCAGATTACAAAGGACTTGTAGCCCATGGTAAGAATTTGAGGTTTTTATCTTAAGTGTTCAATGGTTAGCCTTGGAGGGTTTTCAGTCAGGGGAGAGATGGGATCCAATTTATGTTTAAAATGTCACTCACTACTGAGAGGCAATGGAATTATCGAAACAAGATTTGAAACGGAACTGGAGGCTCTTTCAGAAATTCAAGCAAGATGGTAACTTGAATTAGGCCAGAATATAGCAGTGGAGATGGACAGCTTTGAGTGGATGAATTTGAAATATGTGCCAGATACTGTCAAATATGTTATCTTACTTCAGCCTCACAATGACCCAGTAATATAGGTATTTTACAGATTTTGCAGATTTTTTATTTTGTAGGTGAGGAAGCTAAGATTCAGAGAGGTTCAGCTTCCACGTCATGCTGTTTGTTAACCTAAAAATAAAAGGCAAAAATGAGAGGCAACAAGCATTTATTTGAGATCAAAAAGAATAGCTGCACCTTCAGGGAGAAATCCAAACAGTATTATGAGTAGGAGACAAAGGCCAGGAGTATTTATGAAAAGGAAAGGGGAATAACTAAATCAATAGAAGAAAGGTTTCTATTGGTGCCGATACCATAACATAGTGATGTTAATTCTAAAGAATGTTTTTAATTTTCAGTCCAGTAGTCAGTCATCAGTCCAGTAGTCATAATACCTGCTTTTTTGTTATCTTTCCAACTAGTTGTTTTAGATACAGTGTTGCCCTATGCCCAGTCTAAAGGTTATCTTGCCCAGTTTAACATTCCAAAGGTTTGAGGCATAAGACATGCCAGTCAGTTACTCTGGAATGGCAGCTCCAAGTCTGCTTTAAAGCAGCTTTGTTTATATTATTTTTTACATTTTTCTCTGTATAACAATGATCCTCTCATCTGCCAAGTGAAGAAACTGATATTCAGAATGCAGGGTAGGTGTCAGGGTAAATAGCATGATAAAGCCTCAGTCTAAAAGGCTTCAGTCTTTTCCAGATGAAAGAAGCCAGTGTAGTTAGGGAACTTCTGAGGTTAGATGAGATTATGTCAGCTAGAGAACTGTGTGTGACTTAGTACAAGGTCAGGCCACTAGGACTCCTAAGTCCAGTCACTGTGGAGCTTCCTATTATGGGCAACATGAAAAATTTAAGCCCTAGAAAGGTGCAACTGTGGATTGATAAAGTATGAAAGACTCCTTAAAGATAGAGATATAAATTTTCCACTTAGCAGATGAGAAAACTAAAAACTAAAGTTCAAAGAAGGACAAAAGCCTTGCTAAGGTCACCTAGAGTGATAGTGACAGAATTGGGGCTAGAATCAGGTCTTCAGTTCCTGCCTACCTGTTGAAATGAGGTGAGGTGAGGTGAGGCAGGTGAAATATTCTCAAATGCTGCTTCCTGCCCCCTCCTCATGTGCTCCCCACAGTCTCAGAAGACAGGAAGCTCCCAGGATTCAGATTCAGAACTCTCAGCCCACAGTTCCTACAGAACTAAGCTCTGCAATCTTTGGATGGGCCCAAAGATCCTTTTCCATTGGGATATTCTGTATTAAATGAATTCCATGATGGGAAAGTGTGTTTTTGACTAGAGGAAGGGGGTTAATCTCACTTCTGCTCCTAGGAGGTCCCTGCTGGAAACATGAGTCACTATCTTCCCAATTAACAACTTCCTGAGTCCCCAAACATAGCCAGGTCCTGAGAAAGTTGGGGAGGGGACCAAAGTTGTCCCCAGTATTCTAGATTCTTATTCCTTCCTCTCTATCCCCTTCATCTTCCAGGTGCTCTCTTTTCTCTTAAAAGTATGCATTTGGGAAAGGATCTTCTATCAGTCACTTTTACTTTGGCACGAATTAGGGAGAAGCAGGTCTCAATAAGGCAGGGGCCCTAAATTCTGCCTCTTACTGCTGTGTGACCCTTGGATAAATCTCTGTTCCTCTCTGGGCCTGTTTCCTTTTCTGTACCATGAGGATACTGGACATAATTTCTAAGGGCCCTGCTAGTTCTGATCTTACAGGATCAGAACTTATTAATACGCACCGCTCCAGGTCCCTGGCACATAGACGATCCATCAGAACTCTTGGCTACCTGGTGAGCTGAGGCTCAGCAGGTAGAATATTGTTAACTTCTGGGTCCTCCCTGCTTCCTGCCCTTTCCTCATCAGCTCCCCCACAGACTCGGATGACCAGAAGCTCCAAGGGTTCAGATTTTTTGCTTTCTCACATTTAAGGAAAGAGCCCCACCCCTTACCCTTGGTCCTCACACTCATACTCTGAATATAATTTGAAGGAGGCATTTTCCTGCCTTAAAATATTTCCTCCACCCACGGGGAGGAAGTGAGATGTTGAAAAAGCATGGGCTTTGGAGTACATAGGCTTGGATTTGAATATTAGCCCTGCCATTTTACCAGCTCTGTGATCTTGGGCAGTTACTCCATCATCCTTAGATCCCCAGGCCTTGCATACTGTGAAAATCAGAGCTAATGTCTGTAACATACCTGTGGAAGAAAAGCATATAACCCTCTTTTCACTTAAGGAAAAAAATTCTATTCTAAATAGAATTATAGTAAGAGAGCTATTCCTCTATTTTCTCCCTATGAGTTTTTTTTTTAATGAGGTGATGCCAACTAACAGTTTATTTTCTAAAAACAAAATACAATGCAAAGTCTTTATTCCTTCCACATACCTAAAATATAATTAGCATACAATACATGATTATCATCATTATAAATACAATTGTTGACTGTAAGTCCAGTGACTCAGAAGGTTCTGAATTCTCTAAAATAGAAATCTGATTTGAAACTCTTTGACTTAAAAATCTTCTGTGGCTTCCCATAACCTACATTGTATAAAACCCAAACTTGATATTGTCATTTAGAGTTCTTAACACTCTAGTCTCAGCCTGTTTTTTTCAGTTTGGAGTCTCCGGTATAGTAAAAAATATACATAAGATACAGCATTTCACCTTAGCCACTTAACCTGTTTCCTTCTCTGTAGCATTGGGATATTAATTTATACCTTATAGATGAAATAATAGTTGCTTATGGTAACTACTAATTATTGTACTTACTAAGTTAGTGTACCAGAACTTGACAAATTTATTTAATCCTGACAAAAGCCCAGTGAAATCGTAGGTACTTTTATTTTTGGATGAGGAAACTGAAACATGGAGATGTTAAATTATTATCAGATATAATAGTTATCAAACACAACATAAACTTACATGCAGGTCTACTGCCCTCACAGTTCATGGTGTCAACCATTTTACTATAAAGCCTCCCTTGATGGCGTATATTTTAAAAGACTGTGTACACAGTAAGGCTACGAGCATTGACTATTAATCACTGTCATCACCTCCTCCTTCCTTGGATCCAGTGCTCTGATTCCACAGAGCAATTTACCATTCTCAAAGGCATTTTTACATCTCTGTGCCTTCACTCATATTGTTCTCTTTGCATGAAGTGCTCTTATTTCCCCCTCAAAATTATACTCCTTTTATGAAACCCAAATAGGAGATCACCTCCTCTGTGAAGTCATCCTTAACACATTGGCATATCCCTCAATTCCCTCAATTGCAACTTGAGATTCTATTAGAACTCCAGGCTCCAGATCAGAACCTGAGACTTTTCTCCTTGGCTCTTACCACTTGGTAAATGTTCAATAGGTAATTGTTGAACTCACTAATCTTAAATAATTTATTATAAATTCACTAAAACCAATCAAGGGAGTTTTCTTTCTAAAGAGTCTTCAAAAATGCCAGAGAAAATCTAAAGTGATTATTGGGTGATACTTAGAAATATAGAAGTGTAATTTGAGGCATGCCCAGCAGATGGCACAGGAATCATGGTCCAAGCAGCCTGGGAAGTGCTATTGAAAAGGGAGAGAAATAATCATGACTAATATTTGCATAATATTCATAAAATTTTTTTAGATATGTTATCTACATGAATTTTTATCACCATTTTACAAATGAGGAGGGAAATGAGAATTTCCAAATCTCAGAATCTTTGCAGAACACAGTATCAATCAATTGGGTAAGGTGATTTCAAGGGTCCACCACAGTAATTTGTGATTTTTCCTTCCAGATTATCTCCCCCATTCTTTGAAATTGTGTGAAATATTACTTTAGGAGCTTCAACTATTTGGCTGAGGCTTTAAAGTTTAACTATTTAAATGAAAGGGAAGGAAAGGGGAATGTATGAACTATTTTATTTGCACTTTAACATAAAGTTTCAAATATATTCTTGTGAGTCACTTGGTCTAAGTGGGTCACATAGAAGTAATGAGAATGCATATAGGCACTGGGGATCTGAAGAAGAACCACAAAGATGATTATGGTAGGTAGGGGAAAGGAGGGAACTATAGGAAGTTTCACTAACAATTTTGCTATGCTCCACCCTGGTTCCCTATTGCTGTAGCCATTGGCAGAGGACTCCATTCATCAAGGGGTTTGTTATCCCAGGTATTAGAGAACATAATTCAGGACAGTAAATAAGCAAGTAGTTATGCCTGAGAAATTCTCAAGAAAACTTTCTCACCAACCTCTCAGCTAGAAAACCAAGAGTCAAATCTGAGGTTATAAGAATGAAATCTGAAGTAAAATAATTAAATCTGTAATTCCAAGTTTGGCACCTGGAGTTCAGTATTAGAATCTCAGATTTTGATAGACCTTGGAGTCAAAAATAAAATATGTAACACAACACATAGGTGATGTATTGTAGAATTGTACACCTGGAACCTATGTAATTTTTACTAACCAATGTCACCCCAATAAATTTAACAATAAAAAGTAAAAATAAAATATAAAAGTCACAGGTTACCAGGAGGGAAGGAGTGGGAAGAGAGGTGAAAAAAGGAAAGGAAATATAGTCAACGATATGGTAATAAGTTTGCATGGTGACAAATGATTACTAGAATTAGTAAGGTGGCCACATTTTAAGGTATAAAATGTTGAATCAGTCATTATATTGTACTCCTGAAACTAATATAACCAATTGTGATTGTATACCAACTATACTTAAATTTTAAAAAATCTAAAAATGTCACAGATTAGAACTCAGTATTCCAAATACAGCATCTTGGGTTACCATTCTTGAAATTCCTGAAGTAGAATTTCTGGTTGCAATTGTAGAATCTAATTGTAGGATTCAAATTCAGATAGTATTGTTTTCAGCCTTTTGGCTAAGATCAAGTGCAGAGAGTAGAGCCTATGCTTCCAGTAGTGGAATTTTGGATTCCAAATAACAGCTGAGTTCTAATGGTAGAATGTTCAGGTTCAGAGAATAGAACCTGCAGTTTCTTTTTTTTTTCTTTTCTTTTTTTTTTTTTTATGTGGGTAGCTCCCTGGCTGGGAAACGAACCCAGGCCGCAGCGCTGACAGCACTGAAGCCTTAAGCCACTACACCACCAGGGAACTCCCAGAACCTGCAGTTTCAATGGTAGATACTGGAGATCAGTAATCAAATCTCAGGTTCTGACCTGGAGCCTGGAGTTCTAATAGTAGAATCTCAAGTTATGAGAGCAAAATCTAGAGGTTCAATGGTGGAATTTCAGTTTCAGAGAAAGAACCTACAGTTCCTGAACTTGAATCCAGAGTTACAAGAACAGAACATGGAATTATATTATTAGAGTCTTGGATTTTGAGATTGGAACTTTAAGTAATAATGCAATATTGAAGTTTGAATGCTTAGCCTGAAATACAAGTATAGGATACAGGATTCAGAGAGCACTTCTAGAGTTCCAGTAGAGAATCTTGAGGTACCATAGTGCAACCTTCAGGTACAATATTAACCTGTGAAATTCTAAAAGTAGAATTAACATATTAGTAATAGAAATCAGCCTTCAATATTAATAATGCTAATGGCTAACATTTAAGTGCTTATTATATGCCAAGCATTGTTCTAAGTGTTCTAAATGTATTACTATTATAACATTTAGTACTCACAAAAAAACCTGTCAGGTGAGTACTATTATTATCATCCCTATTTTATGAATGAGGAAACTGAGGTTAAATGACTTTCCAAAGGTCACACACCTGGGAAGCACAGAGATGATAATAAACAGTGTAACCATAAAAACCACTGACCATAAACAGTGTAACCATAAAAATTATGCTTTTAACTACTATGGTCAGTACTTCTAGATTCTAGAATCTAGAGAACTTTGAATTCCATTAGTAAAGCTTTAGGTTTAACAGATAGAACCTGGTGTTACCCTAGTAGAAACTATAGTTCTAATAGCAGCATCTTGAGTAATCTTTATGTTCAGTAATAGAATGAGGAGCTCACACAATAGAACCTGGAGTTACAGACATAAATTATTCAGTTCTGAAATTAGAGTTCCAAATGAAGAACCTCAATTTAATCTCAATAATTGAAGTTCAAAATTCTACTACTGGAATGCTAGCCTCAACTCTCAACCTTCAGGTCTAATCCTACTAATGGATTTATGCTTCTGAGATTAAAGTGTAAATTCCTATAGTAGGATTTTGTTTTCTGAGAGTGAAACTTTGAATTTTAATAGTAAAATCTGGGGAGAGGAAGATCTGGGGTTTTAACAGTAAAATCTAGAATGATAAAAGCAGATTCTTGAGTTCCAAGATTGGAAACTTGGATTCCAATAATGAAATCTTAAATTTTAATAGTAGAATGTAAGGTCCAATATTAAAATCTTGGGTTCAGAGAGTATAACATGATGTTCTGAAAGTAGGACATGTGATTCCAAGGATAAGACCTGGAGTTCCAATATGAGAATCTTGGGCCTTGACAATAGAATCTGAGGTTAGAATAATAAAATCTGGGATTTGGGAAATAGAATCTCAAGTTGCCAAAATAGAAGCTATAATTCCAAAAAGCAGCATCTTGGGCTTTAATAGTCGAATCTGTTTACCCCATGGAAGAATGGTGGGGACTCACAGAATATAACTTGGAATTCCAAATATAAATTATTGGGTTCCTAGAGAATAGTCTGTAGCCCAGTGGAATAATTTTATAGAATTACAGTAGAATAGACTACCATTAGTAGAATCAGGTATTCTTAGAGTAGACCTGGAGGTCCAATATTAGAATCTGGGGTTCACAGGATAGAATCTGGGAATTCTAGTAGAAAAATCTCAAGTTGCAAAAGAAGAATTCTGGTACTAAAAGTAGAACTTGGAGTTATGATGGTGGTCTCTTGATGTACTTTGTTTTCAACCCTTATCCTGTATTAATAGTGGATTTACTGTGCCTCAGCAAAAAATCACAATTTCATGTTCAATGAGTGAAGATTGTTAATCAGAGAGTAGGATTTCGACTGCCTCTTTCAGAAGTGTGTAGAATTGAATGTGACCTCCCAATGTTACTAAAGGCTATTTGGCTCTAGATGAAGTCTTCCAATCAATGAGCCATGTTATTAGGCCCGTGTTATGTCCTCTTAGGCATTCCAAAGAGAAGACTCTGTCCTTGTTCTGAGAAGCTAACCATGAATAAAACAATATAAGACCAATATAGGCTAGAATGTGTGGACTGGCATTATTCAAACAGTGGGGAAAGAGATCAGTGTAGCTTGCAACAGTCAGGGAGACTTCACAGAGGAGACATTTCAAAGGATAGGTAGAATTTAAATAGGCAAAGAAGAGGCAGGGCATTTTAGGTGGAAAACACTCTAAGAAAAACCTGGAAGTAGGATCTCACATCATGTGCACTAGCAATTTTTTGGCAAAGAAATATTTATGGAGTGCCTACTACTCACCGGGCACATTATAGGCCCTGGAGAAATAAAAAGAAATTACAAGTAGTTTCTGCCACTGAGGCATTCAGGTGGAAAAACAATTACAAGGACTGTAATAGTATTGCTGGTGTTAGACATACCTGGGTTTGAAAATCAGGCTTATTAACTTACTAGCTATGGAACTAAATAAGCCCCTTCACATCTTGGAGCTAGTCTCTTCATCTATACAAAGAGGATAATGATACCTTCCTTGAAGGGTTATTGTAAGGATTCATGATATTCATGATACTGTGTGTTTGTGTACATGGTAGTGATAGTGAAGATAATGATGATGATGATGACGATATGATATGGTCAGAGTTACATACAATGTGTTATGAGAATACAGAGCAAGTGACATTTGAACTGAGTCTTGAATAATCGTAGGATGCACATAACAATCAGAGAAGGGAAAAAGCATTTCAGGCAGAGGAAACAGAAATTATAAAAGTATAGATGCATGAGAGGGAACAAATATTTTGGAAGTCTGGTCATTGATGAAGCTGGAGTAAAGGAGTTTTCATGCCAGATTAATAGCCTTTCGGTGATGGTGAAGACGTGTTGCTAATAGAGGATTCACTCAACAAAAATATATTGAACAGGTTCAGGGGCTAACTGAGTAATAGACCAATGTAGGAGAGTTGATCTCGGCATATGCCGTATAAAATTTAGCTGGTAAAAAGGTACATACACACGAGACAAATAACAATATTAACACAGAAGGAAAAGAATGGGCTTTCAAGTTGGGACTCCATACCATTTTCACTCATCAAATTTACTCACATTTACTAACCCCTCCTTCAGTCTGTGAGCCCCTTGAGAATAGAGACTATCTTTTTTCCCAAAAACTCTTTATTGTGGAAAAATTCACATATACAGAAAAGTTTAAATATATACCCATGTACTCAACTTCCTAGATTTATTAGTCAACATTTAGACTTACTCACTTCGGTGTTTTAATTATATGAAAGTAAATTGCAGACACCATGATACTTTACCATTAAATATATTAGCATAAATCTCCTAAGAATTAGGATATTCACCTGCAGAGCCTCAATATCATTATGACACCTAAGAAATTAACAATTCCTTAATATCATCTATAATTTAGCCTATATTCACATTTTCCCAGTTGTTCCCAAATGTCTTAGTTTTATTTGAATCAATTTTCAATCAAGCTTCAGGCACTACATTTGGATTATTGTGCTCCTTACATTCTTTTAATCTAAAACATTTGCCCCACATTTTAAAAAATAATGACTTTTTAGAAAGATGAGGCCTGTTGTCTTAAAGAATGTCCCACATTCTGGATTGTCTCAATTCTTATAAAGTAGAAGTTAAATCTAAAGTCTTGATTAAATTTAGGTTAAACATTTTTGGCAAGACTATTTCATAATTAATACTGTTGCATTGCATTGGGAGGCACATATTGTCAACTTGGCCTATTTGTAAAGATGGTATGATAATTTGTTTTGTTTTGTTTTTTTGTATGTGGGTAGTTCCCTGGCCGGGACTCAAACCCAGGCCGCAGCACTGACAGTGCCAGCGCCAAAGCCTTAGCCACTCCACCACCAGGGAATTCCTGATAATTTGTTTAACATGGTGCTAATCACCACCCTCCTACACACACACCTGTGCAATAAACATGTAATCCGTGGAGACATACTTTGGTACCATGTAACAACATCCACTGAAAAATTAACATCCATTGAAAGGCCTTACGTGAATCAGTTATGAAATATGTTGATTTTCTAATTCTATCAATCTACATCTATTAGCTTTTGAAATGAACTTTTTACTGACAAGTGGGGATGAACTAGAGTTCTTCCTTAAAAATCCTGATATAATGTTTACTTCTCTTCACCAATTTTTAGAATAACCACTGGTGAAATACAAGGTCTGACAATTAAGTTTGTGAACTCATCCTAGAAAAAGTGCTCCCTACCTCATTGCTGAATATCACTATGGTCACCTTAGAAGTACTCCCCTTGGGAAGCTATGCACCAATGCCAACACCTAGTCCACCCTTCAAAGCAATTTTGTAACTTTCTGGAATGACCATTAGAGCTGTTGTCATATGACCCTTGATGTCCTGAATGTTATGAAAATGTCTTCCTTTCAATATTTCCTTTATCTTCAGGTAAAGAAAAAAGTCCATGGGGACCAGAACAGGTGAGTTGGGAGGGTGTTCCAATACAGTCATTTGCATACTAGTAAAAACTTTCTCACAAACAGTGCTGTGTGAGTTGGTGCATTGTTGTGACGCAAAAGTCATGAGTTTTTGGCAAAAAGTTCAGGTCATTTTTGTCTAACTTTTTCACACAGCCTTTTCAGCACTTCCAAATAGTAAACTTGGTTGACTGCTTGTCCAGTTGGTACAGATTCATAATGAACAATTCCTCTGATACCAAAAAACGTTAGCAACATCATTTTGACTCTTGATTTGGACTGATGAAAATTTTTGGTCATGGAGATTAGCTGACTTCCATTGTGCACTTTGACGCTTTGTTTCAGGGTCGTATTGGTACATCTGTGTTTCATCACCAGTGATAACATGACCCAAAACATCATCTTGCCTCTCCAAAAGTTCTCGCCAAACTTTGACTCTCCTTTGCTTTTGATCGTCAGTGAGCTCCTTTGGGACCATTTTTGAGACACACCTTTCTCATGTTAAGATTTTCAGTTAAGAGTTTCCTGTTTCTCTATGATGTTTACTTGGTCTGCTATGCTTCTCAGTCAGCTGATGATTTTGATGCACAATTTGACGAATTTTTGCAATGCTTTCATCAGTTCTGCTTATTACTGGCCGCCCTGACCTCTCTTCATCAATGTCACTTTCTCTCCCCTGAGAAAAACGTTGAATCCATTTGTACACTTACGTTTTCTTCATGGCATTATCCCATCAAATTGGACTAACATGTCTCTGATTTCACTTCCACTCTTGCCAAGTTTAACAAGAAATTTAATGTTTGTTCATTGCTCTAATTCAAGCTCTGACATTCTCGTGATGGCACACAAAAACATGCAACAATAATGAACACCACTCAGCAAGACACCACCACATGTTGACACGAACACAGCAGTGAGACACAGATAAACCAAGGTTTTGAAACCTTATGGAGTCGTTTGTACAGTGCTGCCAACATAAGTGCACAGTGGCAAATTTGTGAACTGAATTGTCAGACTGTAGTCACATCGAATTGTGGCAAATAGATTCTTCTCTTTTACCTTTTCAATAGTATCATTGTGGGTTGGTAGATTTTTTATTTATTCAGTATTCTATAAACAGTAACAATTGCATTTAGTTTGTCATTATGTCTTTGGATGCTTAAATTATCCCAAATTTGGCCAGTGAAAACTCCTTCAAGCTGCCTCTTGTCTAATTTTTATATGTCTCCATCGTTCATTAAGCATTTCCTTATTTTCTGGGACAAAAATGTATCCCAGCTTCACTCCTTACTTTTCTGTGCCCTAAAACTGGAGTCAGCCATTTCTCTGGAAGAGCCTTGATTTCTTTTATTAGGAACGATGCTGAGAAGTCAGGTGCTCACTTCGGCAGCACATACTCTAAAATTGGAACAATACAGAGAGGATTAGCATGGCTCCTGCACAAGGATGACACAGTTTCGTAAAGAGAAGACAGGATCTGGGCACTATATGTGCTTATTGCTACTGACGTGTTACTGTTTCTGTACTCATTCAGTGGACAGCTAGAAAATTTGTATTTTAAAAATCATGAGATAATATTGATTATTTCCAATTAAAGCTTAAGTTTTTCCTTAGGTTCTATTATATTTATATCTGGGTTTTTTTGTTTTGTTTTTTTTATTTTTTTATTTTAAGTTGTGTTAGGTTTATTTATTTATTTATTTTTTGCTTTTTGGTATGTGGGTAGCTCCCTGGCTGGGAATCGAACCCAGGCCGCAGCACTGACAGCGCCAGTGCCGAAGCCTTAAGCCACTACACCATCAGGGAACTCCCATATATCTGTTTTTTCTTAACATGACAATCATGGTTTCTAATAGCATTACATATATTTATTTGCTTTATCCAATATACATGAAATAGTTTGCAATTTACAATACCAATATCACTAACAATGAGGCTAGAATCAATTTTAAGATGTCTTTGCAGTTCTTCTTATCCTTTACACTATCCTACATCCTACTTGGATTGCAGTTAGCACTGTGTTCAGAAGACACGTAAAATAATCCTTTTCTCTCTGGTGATTATAGTAGTAATTTGACATAAGAAGGCTCTCCAGAAAGTATCCAGCCATGTAACATTAAAAAAAATAGAGGCATTTGTGGCTAGATTTTTTTCTAGACAGCCCTCATGGAGTTAGGTCCATTTGCTTTCATTTGTCCTCAATTTTAGTGTTTGCTTTTTTTTTTTTTTTTCTTTTTGGTTATGTGGGTAGCTCCCTGACTGGGAATCGAACCCAGGCCGCAGCACTGACAGCGCCAGAGCCGAAGCCTTAAGCCACTACACCATCAGGGAACTCCCAGTGTTTGCTTTTGAAGTAACATTTTGAACATCTAACATTTTATGTGGCTTAAAAGTCAAAATATTTCCAAAGGTATATTTTTATTTCATCTTCTTCACCCATTTTCCCCTCTTAATAGGTAAAAAATTTTAATAGCTTCTAAAATTCTTCTGGTGTTTGTGCTTATTTCCTCTTCCTTTTTAAAAAATAATTTAGTTAAATTTTTCAAATCTACAGAAAGGTTGCAAGAATAGTTTTTAAACTTTTTTTATTGTTAGATTTATTGGGGTGACATTGGTTAGCAAGAATTACATAAATTCCAGGTGTACAATTTTATAGTGTATCATCTATTTGTTGCATTATATGTTGACCACCCAGTGTGAGTTCTCTTTCCATCAACATATATTTGACTACCCTTCCCTCCTCTCCCACCCTCCCTCTTCCTCTCCCAACCCCTCCTGCAAATAACTATTAAACTACTGATTGTGTCCATGAGTTTTTTGTTTGTTTGTTTTTTCTTTGTTGTTTTCAGTTTTATATTCCACATATGACAGAAATCATATGGTCTTGGTTTTTTTCTGTTAATGATAATTCATCTATCATTAGCATGCTATTTGATTTATCTTTTTCTTCATAATATTACTGATATTATTATTATTCTTTGCTGAACCATTTGAGAGCAAGTTGCAGACATCATGACACTTTACCCCTAAATACTTCAGCATTTATATCTTAAAGAAAAAGGACATTTAAAAATATATCATAATACAATGATCAGTTTCAAGAAATTTAACATTCATTCAATATTTTTATCTTATAGTCCATATACAAATTACACTCACTGTCCCACTTATGTGCCTTATGCAGGTCAAGAAACAACTCTCCACAAATACTTTTACATTTTTGCATGGTTAAGGCTAAAGACTTCTGGAGATACAAAGTCTTCTCTCTCCCTCGAGCCAGTTGTGTACATTCCAAGAAGGTGAAATGAAGATCTTTTCTACTCTCCCCAGATAGGACTTGTTTATAATCAAGAGCAAAGGAATTGCCTGGTGTTGTAGTGGCTTAAGGCTTCATCACTGGTGCTGTCAGTGCTATGGCCTAGGTTTGATTCCTGGCCAGGGAACTATCCACATACCAAAAAAAAAAAAAAAAAAAAATCAAGAGCAAAGACTTATCTTTTAATCTCTAGAGGGAAGGATGGCAGCTGTGAAGGCCATTTCTAGATAAGCTCTGAGAATCATAATTTTGGAGTTTCTCCTATGTAATACAAACTCCATTATATGTGCAGGTGACATCAGGTTCTCTTTCTGTCACCGCAAGGGAAAATAGGGCATAGAAAACTGGTGCTAAGATTGCTATATCAATAAAAACAGTTTTATTTCTGACCCAGATACAGAAGTTTTATATTCCTCTTTCTCTCTCTCTCCGTGTGTGTGTGTGTGTGTGTGTTGTGTGTGTATGTGTAAAACTTGCACATCTCAGATCCTTTACAGTTTAGGATGTAACACTTTACAGCTTTTCCTTCCCTAGATTTAGGGTTCTATTGTTGCATTTAGTTTGTCAAGTCTCTTTAGTGCCTTTTAATATTTACCCTTTAACCTTTCTAGTTCATCACACTGACATTTTTTAAGACTTCAGACCATCTGTTTCATAGTTTCCGTCTTTCTTACACATAAGATGTATACTACGTATATTCTTCTGCATAAGATGTATACTACGTATATTCTTCTGCACCTTGCTTTTTCACTTAATACGTCTCAGAGATTACAATTTCAATATATTGAGAACTTTTTCTTTTTTTATGGCTGCATAATACCTCATTGGCTGGACATTGTGTTTCCCTAGTATACTTGCATAGCATATACAGTAGGTACTCAGTGAATATTTGTTGAGGAAGTAGATGATTTCCTCCCACCACCAGAGAGAGAGAGAGAGAGAGAGAGAGAATGGGAACAATTGAACAAAAGAGCAATATATGACCTAGGCAGGACAATTTGGAGTCAGACAGCCTTGGGATGTAAATCCAGCTCTCCTGGCATTAGGCAGTTGGGCATAGTGGTTAAGCAAGTAAGCTCTGAAACCACAGTAGCTAGATTTGACTCCACCACTTACTTAGCTGTATTTCCTTGGGAAGGCTACTAAACCAATTGTGCTTCACTTTCCTCATCTGTAAAATGGAAATAACAAGAGCACCTACTTCATACAATTATTGTGAGAACTCAGTAAATATTAGCTATATTTATAGCTATAATTTTTCCAAATATCAGTTTCTTCATATGTAAAATAGGGCTAGTAACACCTCTTCAATAGGGAAAGTGTTGAGGACTAAGTGAGACAATGTTTTAAACCAGTAGTTTTCAATACTGGACACACAATGGAATCACAGTCATGCAAGTGTTGAGGGGATATATTGATACTTGTTTTCTAAAATGGCTGTTTCAATAGACTTCTGTGGTATGGGGTTATACCTTTATGGGCTGTGTTTTGATCTGAGGTTGATCCAATCTACATCATAAGCAAATATTTTAAAGTGAGATGGCCATGCTAGATGTTCCCTATGTTCTCGTGCTGGAGTGGAGAGAGCACTGCAATTTCAGTCAGGAGATCCAAGGGCCTCACAATATGAAGTCCTAACAGTACTGAAATTTCCTGAGACTTGGTTTCTTCATCCTGAAGGTGCGACTGCATGAAACAAATAGAACAGTCTATCTGTGGAGGTGCTTTGTAGACTGTTCAGTCCTGTACAAAACTGGCCACTCTGGATCTTTCTACCAGTTCCGAGGTTCTGTGGTCTCAGGTACACATAGCACTTCAGTATGCCTTGTGTCTTTAGGTCACTTCCATCCAGCCTCTAGTGCTATTGTTTTCTACTTAGTTCCAGTAGTTGAGAATCTGATAATAACAATTGCCTCCGCTTGTAAGAACATCACATGTGTCACTTGATCTTCATGACTCTATGAGAAAGGAGGCTTAGGGAGGTCACACAGCTAATACGTGGCAGTGTCTGGATTCAAACCCATACGGGCTGTTGGGTACTCCTCATGTCCCGCACACTCCTGCCTCGTCACATGAGTCTTCTGAGGGCAGGGGTTGTGTCTGATTTATCTCTATGTTCACAAAATCTGGTGCTTTGCTTTGCAGGAGACACTCAATATGTTTGTTAAGTGAATAACCCATCCATATGTCTAATTTGCATTCCTCTTCCTGCAATGGAAGCCCATTTTCCCTGGTTTTGATATCAAAAGAAATAAAATACTTGGTTGGTGAATATTTTTATATTAGTCCTGGGTAATGTTTGTATAGTATTACACTTATTTTTTAGCAGTTCTTTTTCTTGAATTTTATAAGTTGGATATAATCATATGTCCTTACCTTCTACATTTCATCTTTAAGTGTTAATGGAGAGATTTATTAGAACCAGAAAAATTTCTAGACCTCTTACCCTCCAAAATAAAAGAAAATTAAAGAAAAAAAGCCCAGAATGTTTTATTTATTCATGTTCCTCCTTGTCCAAAACGGATTTAAGGCAGCTTCTAAAGCAAAATATACCATGATCAAAATAAAATAAGAAAAATCAAGCAACATGAAAATAATGGTAGGAAAATACATTTGAGCCAGGAATTAAATTAGCATACAATATGCATCCCCTAAAGTTTCTAGGCCTGGCTTAAAGCAGAGTTACAGAGCTTTCTAGGGGAGGGAAAAGGGATCACTGCAGTGTTCCTGAGATAAAACAGACCAATTGCCTAAGTCCAACTATTCCTAATGTTGATACCATGAGAAGTCTTTCCTGTGGGTCCTCATAGACAACTGCAGTAAACAATCCTCTACAATCATCCTTATGGTAAACATCGTGTTGGAGTTTATGGGGATGTTTTTTACAATGCACTTCAAGGAAGACTGGTGTCTTCTTACAAGAATGTAATGCACTAAAAGAAATTTCATAGAACAACAACAGGATAGGGTCCAGGGCCCTCCCACATGGTGGTCTCCCCAATCCAAGGGGATCTCGGGTAGGAGTTAAGGCATCAAAAGTCTATGAACCTGACGATTGATGTATTTGGGGAATGGTTAGGTGGGATTATGTGTGATATAGGTGTATTTTTCTCTAGGGAGCTAATAGCTGAGCTAATGCTTCATCAGATGCATGGGGTGGGGGGCAGTCAAGAAATGGAAGACCTGAGCATGCTCCCTTGGGCAAGCTCTGTAAAAGGTTTTGAACAACAGTGAGCTCAGGGTTATGGTTCTTTTACCCAGGTCACTGCAGAACAAATGTGGGATGGAGTTCCTTTTTAGAAAACTATGCTTTAAAGGATTTCCACTGAGAGGTCCATTTGGCAGGGCAAAAATCTTCTTCAGAAAGAAATTAGGCATTTGTTCTAAGACAGAGGCACATGGGTAATAATACAACGTACATGTGATTTTTCTGAAATCAACTAAAAAGATACCTTAAAGGAATGACACATTTAAAACATGATAGAGCAAAATTTAGAGACATAAACATTTGATAACTTTGCCCCTAATCCTTATTTGTTGTTATTTGCAACTTAAACTAACCTTGATTTTGTTTCCAGTCCTATGTACACTCTTACTTTTTAATTCACCTCAAATGTATGTTGTCTATAAAGCCCTTCTGAAGCCAGCCAACGCTTCGGGGTCTCTCTACCTTGTTCCATATTAAAAGATCTTTTGACTTCTTAGAGTGGACAGTTTTCCTTCCGTTATGCCCAAGAGAGTGCCATTGGTCATCTGAGGCAGTCTGGTCTAATTAAAGGGCTCCCCTTGTCCGCCCCTCTGGCCTTCTTGTTGACTAGGTGTGCTGCTGCTTCTCAACCCTCCGATTGTACCTCCTCACAAGACAGAAGCACACATATGTGTGAACACTATGAAATTGGCATCACTATCATTTTCCACGGAAAGGAATAATTTCTTCTCTACTAAGACAAATCAGAAGAAAACAGAAAAAGGTTTTCCCGCCAAAACTGATCTCCAGCTACTAGGTTAAGTAATGGTTTTATTTTAAAGCAGTGGCATTTTCCTCAGCCACTGAAATTGTCTTCGGCTTTTATAAACTGATTTGACAAGAAAATTACTTCCTTTCAAAACCCGCATCTCTACTGGACAAAGCATATTTTTAAAGATATAGTTCAAAAGAAAACATTTGTTTTTGAAGCATAGCTTTAAAGTGCTTTTACCACTTTCTCAAAGATAGTTATTATAGTATCCATCCCTGACTACAGAATTCCAATTTTTAAAAAGTCATCTTCCTCCAGTTTCTCCACACCTTACTTTCACTGGGGTCAGCTCATCGAGAGAGATTTAGAAAGACAAAAAGGAAAGATGTGTTGAGGTTTTATTGAACACAGTCAACCAGAGTATTTTTCCAGTGCCATGCAATAGATTAGTATTTTATTCTAGATTAAATTCAGTTCCTAGTACCATTTTGGAATATGTTAATTTTAGTGATTAATATATGAGGGAATTAGGAACTTTAATTTTTCATTTCTCTTTTCATTAAAAAAAAGTCATTAATTTAGAAGTACCTTGGCAGTGTAACTGATGTCCCATGGGTCTCTCTTTGCAAAAATGCACAATTTCATGCTCTTTAAAAATTAAGATATTTAGTGGAGAAACAAACAGGAGTTAATTACAAAGATCTTCATTTCAAGACTCCCCTCCTTCAAATTTTATATGCCTTTCATTCAGTCCTTTGTTCCTTTATCCTTACATTCAGTTACTTGACATATTTATCGAGCATCTACAATGTGCCAGGAAGTGTTTTTAGTCATTGGATAAAAATCAAGAACAAAAGACAGGATCTCTTCTTCCTAGAACTTAAAGGCCAGTCAGGAAAGTACACATTCAATAAATTAATTTAAAAACAGCTATAATAGAACTGTACAACACAAAGAATAAGCCCTAATATAAACTCTGGACCTTAGTTGATGATAATATATCAAATATTGGTTCATCAGTGGTAACGAATGCTCCCACAGAAATGCAAGATGTTAATAATAAAGGAAACTCTGTGTCATGTTAGCATATGGGAACTCCCTGCCTCTGTGCAAATTTTTCTAACTGCTCTAAAAAATAAAGTATCTTAATTAAAAATAAAAATTATTAAGTAGCCATAAAAAATAAGCACTTTATAGGAAATAAAGAGGATGCTATTAGAAAGAATGGTGGGGTGGCATCATTTGAATTAGGAAATGAGGAAAAACCTTTCTGGACACGTGTTGCTTAAGCCCCGAAGTGGAGAGGCAGGAGCCCACCAGCAAAGAAGAGAAGGAAACATTCTCAGTAAGGCAGTGGTATTTGAACTACCTTTGAAAATACTATCCTGGTTTCTCTGTGGATGGATGGATTGTGGGGGTGAGGTGGGGAGGCAGGAGTACAAAGGAGACAAGTTAGGAGGGTCGCTTAGAATGGACCACCACTTTTCCTTTCCACTCAAAAGTACTGGAGGAGCCTAGTGACAGTAGGACGTTTCTTTGGCTCAGCTTGTGCCAGGACCCATTAGGTTCTCCATGGGCTGGGTAAGAGGAAGAAAGGAGATTGTCACTGACAGCAAGATGGGGTTCCCAGGTCTCATTCCTAAGTTGTTTGTTTGTTTTTTAGTGGCTCAATGGGATTTAGAGAATGAGAAAGTGTGTGTGTGTGTGTGTGTGTGTGTGTGTGCGCGCGCGCGTGCGCCACCAGGTGAGAACTGTAAGGGGAAAAAAGTCTTTAAGTACTAACTACCTAGCCGTGATAACAGATTTTTATAGAAGTCTATATAAGATGTAATTTGCAATAGTCATCTTTATTCCTACTACTGAACTGTTGGAATTTATTTTGTTTTTTGTTTTCTGGAAGAATACATGTTTTAAAATTGTTGATAAATCAACAAAGAAGACACTTAAGAAAGGTCCATTTAGGCAGGGCAAAGTTTTAATATACCAATATTGAACTGTTTGTATCAGAGTTCTTTAGGGGTGGTAAATTCCCAAGGAAAGCACTTCTAGTGGGTAAAAAGAAATGTCAGCCTGTAATAGATTGCTATTGATTCTGAAACTGTTATTAGTAGCATGGAAGCTTAAATAGCTCAGAGTTTTATTATCTTTTACAATTAAGCAGCTCTGCAATTACATAATCCACTTCATCATCTGTAAATTATACTTGCCTATGGATATGTGCACTCGAGATGTGCAAGGAGTTAACTATTTTATGCATTTTTTACAGTAGAAAATTGTACATGGTGGTTGTACATTATATATAAGGACATTGCTAACACTGAAAAATCTTTAGCAAAACAGCATGGATTTCATAGCACGTAGCTAATAAGGACACAAAATGGTTACTCTAACTAACTATTGGTTTTGTTTTTTATATTCCTGGGAACACTAAGTTAAGAATCCCCGATTTGAGCAGACCTGTTGCTTATTTTAGGAAATAGAAGTGCATCATTAATGTAATTTTAAGTAGTCCAGTTGTGAATATGAGGTGAAAGGATAAAAGAAAGTTTTCCATTGATGTCGCCGTTAAGCAGCTCCACTTTGTGTAACAACGCCAAGTCAAAGCTGCTTCTATTTAGTGACTTTGATCTTGAAAGGATAGAGTAGCGACAGAGAGAGAGCAAGGCAGGTTTTCTTTAAAGAAATGCGATAAAGGGTTGGTCAAGATCAGCAAACACGCGTGTGACCGGACTCTCCGCCCCAACTTCTGAGTCAGCCAACTTCTGATGCGGATGGGGAGAAAGCTTTTTCGGGATCGGCGGGAAAACTTGGGGCATCTCGCACTTTTATAAACCAAATGGAATCTTCCCCCCTAATTATGAAGACCGATTGTACTGCTTTTAAATTCTCGCCGATCGCCGTGGGGGGCCTGGGGCCGGGCCGGTGCCGAGCCGGGACGCAGTGGCTCCCGCGACGGCCCGCAGAGCGCAGGGCTCGCTCCTGCGCGCTCCCGGCTGCCGCCCCGGGAGGCCACGTACCGCCGCCCGGCCTTGGAGGGGCCGCTGGAAAACGTCTACTTCACCTCTCATCCACTCTCAGAGAGAACTCCATTGGAAAAGCTCCTCCCCGCCGCGAAAGCTCCCTGGACACTTAGGTTTCTGATTCCAGGAGCTGAGTTCGGGCTGGCCACGAGGGTGAGGTCGCTCTTCTTGCTAAGCCCTTTGGCTCGCGGGCGGGCAGCACTTCTGCTGCCTCCCAGGCAGCCAAGAAACTGTTTCGCGGGGACCCAGGGCCTGCGGGGGGGGGGGGGGTAAAGCGTGCGCGCCCTAGTCGGTCCGCAGGTGTCACACTAAATACCAAGTTTATAATACAGTGTGTGTGTATAAATATATATTTTTTGCTATGTGGGTACTTTCCTGGTTGGGAATCGAACCCAGGCCACAGTGTTGACAGCGCCAGCGCCCAAACCTTAAGTCACTACACCACCAGGGAACTCGACGGTATTTCTTTTTTTTAAGTAAATACAGTTAAGGCAGTACGTTTTAAAATAAAGGTTTATATTAAAGTATAAAAATTGCCTATTCATTCTTGAGAACCATAAATATACAAAAATGTACATATAGTAGGAAGGAAAAGTTTTTTTGAGCTCATGGGGTAAACTTGAATGCTGCAATGGATGGAAATATCCATTTGGATACATTCAAACGTCGCCAACAAAAGTGTTGTTAAACCTTGATTGGTCACTGTAATAAATATTATGAAAGAAGGTAAGTCTGTTGTTTTCTAAATGACATTTACTGAAAATTCTGAAAAATGATTAGTGTTTTTACAGTGTTACACCAGATATGATTTTTGTTGCTTTTAAAAATTATTTTCAGTACTGTTTTTTTATTCTTGATACCACACCAAGGGATTAAAGTAGCAGTGTGTTCTGCTGCTAGAATGTATGATGAATCTGTCCTGATTCTTGCTGATAGCATTGCTACCAACTGTCATCTCACCAGGGCCCCTCCTGGAGCAGGACTCTCCACCACAACAAGGACACCTCTGGAGCTGGTCCCCTGTGCACATGTGTGTGTCACAAAATGCAGAATTACTCTAGAGAAATTGCTCCTGGTCTCCCTGCTTCCTGTGCGGTTGGAAGCTGGGGAGGAGGCAGGTTGTGCTAGGAGCAGAGCACACCGGGACCCTTCCTGAACTACACCCCTATTCTGGACAGTTCACTTCTGCCGTCCCATGGGATAAATACTGTCTGATGTCCTCTTCTCCTGCTGGCTTCTGGAATAAGCAAAAGTGGAGCCAGGAAAGACTTACTGGATGATGACAAGCCATTCTCTAGGCTTTTTAAGGCTTCATCTTTCCCTTGGGGCAGTCCTTGGGCCAAGTGTTTATGTAAAGGTCACCAGACTGGGAGTGACACCCTGAGTTTCCTAGCCCAGGTTTTTCCACCTGCTGTTAAAGTCATCAACCCTCCCTGATTTGCTTTGCTTCTACAAGTTTGGCCCTAGAGGTGGCTTCTCTAGGTCTGGGGATCTGGGATCTGGAGCAGATGGAGACTTGGGGTGGGGCCCTTTCATCCTCCCAAACCTGTAGATCAAGCTTGTCCAACCTGCCCATGGGCCTCATGGAGCTCAGGACGGCTTTGAATGTGGCCCAACACAAATTTGTAAACTTTATTAAAACATTATGAAAATTATGCATAAATCTTTTTTGAGCTCATCAGCTAGTGTTAGTGTTAGTGTATTTTATGTGTGCCCCAAGACAATTCTTCCTCTTCCAATGTGGCCCAGGGAAGCCAAAAGTTTAGATACCCCTGCTATAGATGGTGGTGAGACATCAGGGCTCCTCAATCACTGCACATTTATGGACACGCTGTACTGTTTTGCCACCTTCCTTGGCTCCAACCTTTTCAATTTTTTTTTTTTTACCCACAAACCACCCCAGATTCACAGTATCTGACTGTCAGGTGTTTACCACACACAGTCACACCCCATTCCATTCTTTCAGAACTCCTTCTCTGGGGTTAACAGAGGGGAAGAAGGGAAGCCAACGTGAACACATCCTTATCAGTCTCCCTGACACTGCCACCTAACACAGAGCGGAAAATACCATCCTCTCTAGGCTCTAAGTGTGGGAAAGGCAGGGGTGAGTGAGGGGGAACTACATTTTACTCAGGCTAAGCAAAGGGGTTAACACTGTCATCTCATCCCAGCCTCTATTAGGGAAAGAAGAGCCCTTAGGGACAGGTGTTATCTATTCCCTACCAAGAGGTCCAGGGGCAAGATTTCTCTGGCTTCTGAACTCAGGGCCCATCTGCCCCCCATCCCCAAACTTCCTCCACCCATTTGACTCTGATACTTCCTGGGGCCTGAGTGGCACTGTCCAGCCCTGTAGTGCCCATATAAACTTATCCCCTACAGCTGCATAAATTTCAATGCTAAGTGGAAGTACGAGAAAGACAGGTTGAACCAGATCCTGGTATGAGGTCTTTCATGGGTATTTCTCATCTCGTTTTAGAGTAGTTTTTGTTGTTTGTGTAATAACAGTATTATGAAAACATAAGGTGCAATTAAGGGACTTGGGATAAGGAGTGAGCTTGCAAGGCCAAGGTAGGCCTCCTTCCATGCACCTCCTCTTCTAGAAGCCCAAGAGCACACTGGGCACAGTGCAAACAAAAGCCACTACACCACTCATAGGATTAAAAAAAATACATCTGTTGGGAAACATTAGACATCTTGAATGTGATAATGAGAAAAAATTTTTCTCCATATTGGACTGATATTTTTAGAGGCATATTTCCCTCCTAGGGAAGACTAGCAAAGCATCTTACAGTTGACCACATGAGATACCTCCCCCAAAATGGCATTGCCCTGGGCAGTGTTGATGGTGGCCTGGGGCGCTGGGCATTTTTGGCCCATAGTGTCAGAGACTGACTAGACATCAAGTCTTCTTGGGAGGCAGGGAAAACAAGCAACTGAAGCCCAGCTGCTCATTGTTCCATCTGATGCTCTTTGAGGGTCATCTGTGTTCCTTGATGGAACAACTCTGGCCACATGTTCTATCATTAGCCCTTGCTATGGGTAGATTGGAAGTCTGTGGTAGCAGAACTCCCCACAAAATGGGACTTAGATTTCCTGCTTGTGTTCATTTAAATTTGGGGCATGAGGTGGTGAGCTTATTACACATCAAGTTGACAATGCACTGTAGAATTGTATGCCTGAAACCTATGTAATCCTTGCTAACAGATGTCACCCCAATAAGTCTAACAATAAAAATGAATAAAATAAATAAATAAATAAATAAATAAATTTGGGGCATGATACCCACTGTGGGTGGCCACCTTCTCCTCTAGGATCTGTTGCACAGTGGTCATGAGTGCCTGACTCTCAGCACTGTCGTTGGCCAAAATAGAGCTGCTTTTGACTTGCCCTTGGCTCTGGGCAGTGGCTGGTTTGGACTTGCATTTTTGTAGAGCATCCTGACCTTTAAGTTTTTTAGGGGGGAAAGTCCACTGGAAAAAGTACTTCATCCTGTTTCTGAAACTCTCTGGAGCATCCCGTTTCTTCTCTGGCAGCTGCCAGAGGGATTTCCTCCCAACAGAGTCTTCTATTCCCCCAGCCTGGGCAGAGGGGTTCACACTTCTGGCTTGAGAGGTCCCTAGTTTTTCAAGCCCTTCTGCATCTTTTCTTGGGCTGCCATCTGCAGCCCTCTCTCTTGTAAGCAGGGGCAATCATGTTACCCTGATTCTTCCCAAAGTTTTGAGCTTTGAGAACCTGGGCTCCTGCTGCCCTAGGCTGCTCCTTTGGGCTGTCATGAGGCCACATAGCCCCCCAGGAAGCTGCCCAAACTCCAGTGGGCACTCGCTGATAATGGCACTGGGGCACATGGAAAGCCCAGTTGTCTGCAGCAAGGGGTTTGTGTGTGGGACAATCTCAAGGCTGGTTCTCTGACTGTATCTTTACTTTGGACTTGAACTCACTAACCACTTCTGTGTTAAGGCCTGGCTCTTCATGGACTTTGACTAGTCCCTGGAACCTCTAATCTCGAATGAGCACTTATGTTTTGGCACATCAGTTCCCAAGATGACTCTCTAGACTCTGGTTGAAGAACAGGGAACAACTTGGCTTCCACAGCCTCCCTTCGGCCCTCAAAGATAGGGATTCTAAGTTCATCTCCTGCATTGTTACCCTATGACAGGGGTCTTATGAGACTTGACCCCCATTCTTCCTTCTTGGCTGTTTCCTGGCCACTGCTGAATTTGAATTGGGGTGCAGGCTTCCCCTTTTGGCCCACTCCACAATCCCACTCTGCCAGGTGAGCATGAGGGACTGAGAAGGTGGCCTGTGCTCCTGTATAATCACAGAGGCTTTTGAGGGCCCATGGTCATCACCAGATGGGGCCCCTCCCAGGGCCCTCTGGATTTCCTCACACACAGGTGGAAGCAGCAAGGAGAGAGGCCTTTCCAGGTTGGGACTTGGCTCTTCTGTTATGACCTTCTATCCTGGAAAGGCCCGAGGTGTTTTTCCCAGGAACTCAGCAAACTTGGCTATTGAGTGGGCCCCAGATACACGGGTGGCTAATAGGGGAAAGGTAACCTGATGAATGGGAGAAGGTGGAGCCTTAAAGAGATTTATAGGCTTGAGGACCCTGAGGGGTAGGCCCCACTTGTGTCTAACCCCAAATCTTGTGGTATGTGCTTCTAGTATCTCTCAAGTGTCTGTATCGAGAAATGAAACTGTGTGGCTGGTGTTTACTGGGGTGCCCAGCCTTTCAAGATTCCCAGCTTCCTGTTTCCACGTGAGTGTCAGACTTGGCAGGAGCATAGTTGATAACAAGCCCAGGTTGACACATATGCAGAGGGAAGAAACCCTCATTGGTCGTCCTTAATTTCCTGTCCAAATGGCCTTTCTGGAGGTTTTCTAGATTTTTTCCTAAGCTCCTCAGTATATCACTTCCTGAGTTACTCCTCAAAAGCATCAAATCCTTTTCTGACACCTCAGAGTCAGAAATGTCATTCTGGAGCTTTCTGACCACTGGAGAGCGCTTTGGAGACCTTCCCCAGAATATATCTCAGGCCCTTGCCCATGTCCTGGCTTAGCTATGACCCCATCTTCTGTACATTCTTGCTGCTTTCACCTGTGAATTAAGATGGCCACGAGGGCTCATGCTTGCCCTGTGCCTCACACATTCCTGGTAATTTGCCCCAAAGCTGCCTTAGTTCAGAGACTCTTGCATCTTGTGGGATGACTCTTAGTGGTGTTGAACAAGCCACTTTTGTAGGTGTTGTTCCAGTTGCTGCAAGAGCCCAGGACTGATTGGAGAATTCTCAGGAAGGATGGAGACCACCTCGCCATCCTTGAGAAAGTCTGCAGTGAAGCTACTAAGGACTTCCTGAGGTCTTTTGTCTACAGAGAATGAAGCCCAACCACTTTCTAGTTGCTGCTGCAGTAAGAACCGTTCTGGATGTTGAAATCTCATTTGGGATGAGAGATTGTGGCTTATTTTGGGTTGTTGGGCAAGACACTCCACAGGCCCCAATCTGGGGTAAAGAAGGTGGTGATAGAAATGGTAGGATTGGAGATGTGCCTAGTTGGAATCAGGGTTGAGATTGGAACTCCCAGTGGGACAGAGGCTGAGAATGGGAAAGTAGTGATGGAGATGCTTTCATCTGCAGTTGAATTGGGCAGGTTTTTGAGATTCCATTGAATAAGAAAGAGGGAGACTATGGTGTGGAAGAATTCTCAGAGATGCAGGCAGTAGCTACCAGGGATTCACTGTACAGAGAGGGGAGACCCAAAAAAGCCAGTTATATTTCTGTTGAAGATGGTCCCTCAAGACCTTGGGATATCAGAGCAGCTGAATATCAGGTAGTTGCTTGAGTTTGCCTTCTTTGCTTCAGGAGAATTGGGGGATTTCAGTGTCCTGCTCAGCACCCAGTGATTTCAACACATTCAGGTGGTAGTCTGGGCTCATTTGTTTTAGATATGATCTTTTTTTTCTTTTTCCTTCCAAATCTTTATCTTGATTGTCTTTGTGACTTTTATCTCTAGGAGATGTTGGTCATCAGAGCTGAGCAAAGAGAGGCTCCCAGCCTCTACGTGCCTGTCTGTGGAGTCTTCACAGAACAGGGTCTCTGGTTGGTGATGGAGCAGGTGCTCCTGCTAGGACTCACACTGTGATGCGGTTGAGGGGCACAAGATTTTGGTAGCTACCTGCCACTGTGAATGTGACAGCTTGAGTGGCCAAGGCCAAAGATGGCTGGGATGGGAGAAGCCAACCGAGGGGTGTGTGGAGATGAGCTCTGTGGGACGGTGCCTAGTAGCAGTGCCCTTGAGTCACATGGAGGAGGAATAAGAGTGGAGTCTGGCAGTGGGAGCAGAGGAAGCTGTTGGAAGTGGAGGATGGGCCTCTGAGTCAGAGGGACATGAGGTGGAAGGAGAAGGTGCCAGAGGCTGGCGTGAAAGGCCACCCAGAGGAAGGGAAGGCTCTGGTGGCTGAAGGGCACTCAGGAATGAGTGTGAATGGATAGAAACTAAGGAGGTGGTTGGGCTTGGTGACAGGATGGAGACTGGAGGTAGCAGGTGTTCAGTAGGAGGAGCTAAAGAAGCCGATGGGGACATGGCAGGGGCAGTATCTCCCACAGGTTCCTTGGAGGGCCACTGGGCTCCCTCAGGAACTGCTTTAAATACCTTACCAGGGGGATCTTGACATGAGTGCTGACGTAAACTGCCCTCATCCAGAATACAGGGACCCAGGCTGTAGCCAGGAACAGACAGCCAGGAAGGCCAGATAGGCAGGAGTTGTGGGGAGGGCTGGGCACCTGGGGCCCAGCGTTCTCCATGGCCCCCACACTGACATCACAGTGTCTCTGTTCCTCACCCCAGGGCTGTAGCCACACCCTGTCTCCATGACTCCACCCCCACCCAGGTCAGCCCAAGGTGGCCTGCAGCCCTGAGGTCACATCATGGGCTCAGGAAGCAGGAGGACCCAGGAAAGAAGGGGAAGATTCTACCTTTGCAGAGAGAAACCAGGCCCCAAGTCTCTTCCAGATCTTTTCAAGCAATCAGATACCAGGTCACAAGTAAAGGCGGGGCCTGGGGGTCTTACAGAATGCTGAGTACAATGGCCTTTTAGAGGAGATACCAAGAAGAGTGGACTCTGGAGCCCAGGCATCAGGGTCCAAGGACACATGATCTCTGACAGTGATGGCAAGGTTCACGGCAGGTAGAGCTTTGTCATTTACAAAGTGCTCCAACACCCATTACCCTGTGGCCCTCACAACTGCCCTATGCGGGAGTAGGGGCTGGGGGCACCTCACAGAAGACTCTGAGCAAAGGCACACAGCTTGTCCCCATTGGACCTGAAGTCCCATGTCTCTGTCAGGCAGGATTGGCCCAGGACAGCCCAGACACCCCGCTGGGCAACACCCATTTCCAGGCCCTCGTGGCTTCATTCTGAGCAGGGCTCTGGGGAGTATCCAGGTTCTGATCTCCTTTCCAGGAGCCTCCTGAGAGCTGTTTCCTGAGAGATGGCCTTGCCACTTGCACCCTCGGGGACCTGGAACCAGGCCCTCAGAAACAGGACAGAGGAGGTGAACGCTGGGCTCAGAGCTGAAGGGCAGAAGCTCATCTTGCAGAGCCCTGCTTTTCTCCTGCTGCTCCACCTCGGCTCCACTGGACGCTGAGACACAACAAAACATGAGGGGCTGGGACCCCATTCTTCCTCTCCTCTCTCTAGACAAACTGTGGATGCTCAGTGTTCATGGGCAGATAACTTTCTACATTTAACTCATGGGGCCCTGAAGATTTTCCCCTTTTATTCTTAAAGTGGATAAAATATTTCTGATTTTTCTTTGAAAAAGAAAATATTTCTGATGTTGTGGATGAGACTATTGATTTCTTTCATCACTGTTCCTCTGCTCAAGAAACTGTCCATTCTCAGACCTACAGGTCTATCTGGGCTCCATCAGGTAGGACCCTGTGTCCAGAGGCCAGAGCCCCACTGTGGCCTCTGCTCAGAGGCTTGTGGAGTCTCCCACCTGTCTCGGATCAGCTTTGACAGGAAGAGAGAGGCTTACCTGACACATCTACCACAGCAAGGCAGCTGGGAAACTCGTGCTCAGGGGCCTGTCCCCCTGCAGAGTCCCAACTCAGTATCCACTACTTGGGCACTGGTCACTGCATTTGGGACTGTGCCCTGGAGCCCCCACCACACATAGACTCCTTTTCCAAGATCTTTGGATAGAAATCCTCATGCCTGCTAACCCCTGCCGGAGAAGAATAGTGTTCTATTCTTTCCTGAGAATTCCCACTTCAGGATTCTCTCTAGGTGATGCAGAAAAAATGGAAATAAGAATAAGAAAAGAGATCATCTCTGTTGGATGTGGGCCAAGGGTTCCTTACCTTCTTGATGTTTCTTTGTTTCCTAGATGGTGGTAAGGAGAGTTTACTTTTGAAGAAGGGAAATATTAAAAGGGGAGATAGTAAAAGGAAGACTCCCGGTCACCACAAGATGGTCAAGGTGATATCAGTCACCCAGGGAGTGAAACTGGATCTTAGCCATGTAGCAAAAACATGCTTTAGAGACAGGAGAAGATTCTGCATGGTCTGAATTGCACTGCTGCTCTAGGGCAACTGAACACTGGCAGGTCATTGGGAAGCAGAACCTCAGGCCTACATCACAGAGCTGTATCCTTGTGACAAAGGTTCCTGGGGGTGGCGGAGGGGACAATAAGAGGAAGGGGCTGAACTGCTGCCCTTCCCCCACCATCCAACCCCTATACCCCTGACCCATCCTTCTAGAGCTCTTATTCGATCTCTATCCTCATCCTGTGAGAAACCTTAGCTGAGTTTCTACTTATTTCACCTGGAACCCAGATTTCACCTGGTTCCCTTGATTCCTTAAAGGTCTTACCTTGAGGCCCACCAGTTTTGTGATCCTTGAAAATCTGAAGTTGATTCTGAAATTTCCCAGGGATTTTTACTCTATTTCTTCTGTCCTCAACTCCAGCTTCCCCCTATAATTGTTTTGTCTTGTATAAAGCCAGGCACAGAACTTTCACACTTACTTAGTTTTGTGAATTTTAAATAGTATTTGTTCTGTCACATTTTTGATCAGAGGGACCCACACACCAAAAATTAAAATAATTTATCATTCAAAATTTATTAAATCTAAGTATGAAAGAATTATGCATAGTTAAATCTTTAAATAATAATTTTATAAATTTGTAGCATTTATAATTCTGGAGTTAGTAAAGTTTTAAACTGCACAAAGACCTTTGGACTATGTACACACACAGATGCACGTACACTTATCCTTTCACGCACCAATCCAGTACTTTAAAATCCAAGAAGGGTATATAATTTTCTACTTAACAGTTTTTTTTATATGTTTTCTTGACCCAATCCCTCATTTGCCAAAATAAAGATAGTCCTCACTCTCTACATGGGACAGTACCATTTTTTCGTATTTCCCAACCATCCCATTGTTTGAATGTAAATGTCAGTTTTGTCTTGTTTTTAATTTTTTGTAAAAAACTGAACATGGGTTGTTTATTTATAATAAGGGCTTTACGTTAATCAATATGTGCCACAAAACTACTAGTGTTGTTAGCAGAATCAGGTTCTGCCACTTGTTGCCTGTACTCAATAACTCGAGTGACAAAGCTTGGTGAGGAGAAAAGCATGCTTTATTCTTGAAGCTGGCAGCTAGGGAAGATGGAAGATTTATGTCTTGGAAAAAAACTATCTTCCCTGAACCACAGTTAATTAAGGAGTTTTATAGCTAGATAGGTGGGGGAAAGACAGGCTGTGTTATTGTTTCAATATCACTGTGTGTGTAGTCAACAGAAACTGTGGAAGGTTGCAGTCATGGGTTCCAGAGGGTTCTGAAGTCCAGGCACCTGGAGATGGAGAGATTACTGTTTTCAGGTTAGGGTTCTGTTGATTAACTGGACCAATTGGTATGTGTAGCCTCAGAGAAGGGAAGAGGGCAGAGTCATTTAATCAAGCATTGAAGGGGGAAGAAACAAGAGAAAGCCAGTGGCTGATAAATTATTCTTGTAAAGTGAATCATACTGTATATTAGCTAAGTTTAACTACAATATTGATTTTCCCAAGTTGCACTCTTTCAGTGTGATGAAAGAGGAAGTTCCATTTACATGATCCAGTCAGGGCCAGGCTTCTTGAGCTAGCAAAGATCAGACACCACCCTCCTTGCTTGTCTACAGCGACCGAGGAATTCAAGAGGTGGTCACTAAGCCTCACTTAGCATGTGGGAGCCAGGAGGGTCTCAATGCACACGAACTACTGAACGGGCTCACCTGATTGTTTGCTTCCATCAGGTTAGGCGTGTGGGATGCAGTGACTGTGAGTCTTACTGTTATTTCTACCATCATTCCACCCATAGAGATTCTGCCATACATTCAGTTTGATTCAGACCTTTCAGACTTATATTTTGGTTCAACAGGCTGTTAGCTATTTTTTTTTTATTACAGTGGAACTCTCCAGTGGGACATTAGCATACTCGTTTGCCGGCTTGTAATAGCAGTTGGGGTGTTCATTTCTTTTTTTTTCTCTTTGGTGTATTCAGAAAGATCACAATTTATTGCATAAGATTACTTCATCAGAGAAATATTCATAGTATGTACATGGTGAAATACAGTTTCCCTCTGGATCTACCTAAATTTTTGTATGAGTTCTGTCACTGAAAAATAATTGTTAGCTCAAATGATCATGTAATAAAATTTTGATATCATCTTACTTTTTCATGAATATGTAATATTACATAACCCTGTCCTGTTTTTGTCATCCCAATATCACATTTCTGCCTCAAGGAAATATGGTCAGCCTAATTATTTAAGATGGAAAAATCCATCAGTTGATTATGCTTCTTTTTTTTTTTTTTTCTTTTTTCTTTTATGGTATGTGGTAGCTCCCTGACTGGGAATCGAACCCAGGCCGCAGCACTGACAGTGCCAGCGCTGAAGCCTTAAGCCACTACACCATCAGGGAACTCCTGATTATGCTTCTTGAAAGGGCCTGGAGAATACTCTTTACTGAGGCAACACGTAATGCACTGGTTAGGGAAAATACCAGTGTCATTGAGAATCTTGTAGCAACTTTTATCTCTTAAGTCTGGCCAATGGTAGGAGATGGGTTCCCTAGTAACAATGGGGATAAGGTTGCAGATTAGCAGAGACAAGTTGGCAATACTTAACCTTCAGAAGAGGGCTCAAAGAACATGATGTTCTTAGGGCCAAGATAGAGATGGACTGCTATTTATACATAACTAAAAGAGATCAAGAATGAATGAGCAGATAAAAAGACAAATACTGTGTGATTCTATATAAGGTATCTAAAAACAGAAAGTAGCATAGTGGTTGCTGGGGGTTGAGATGAGGGGAAAATAAGGAGTTGTTTAATTAATGGGTATAGTTTTAGGTTTGCAAGATGAAAAAGTTTTGCACATCTGTTGTATAACACTTGATCTTAGCCAAAAGGCCGAGAAGCAATAGTTGCATAACAATGTGAATATACTTTTTTTTTTTTTTTTTTTTTTGCTGCTCCATTGCACTGTTTTGTTCTGTTTTTCTTCTTTTTTTTATTGTTAGACTTTTTGGGGTGTGAATATACTTAACACTACTGAACTGTACACTTAAAATAATTAAGGTGGTAAATTTTATGTTATGTGTGTTTTTTTAACCACAATTTAAAATTTAAAAAATAAAAAGGAATGGATGAGAAGAAGGCTGAGATCAGCTGCCTACTGCCAAGTCACTTCTTTGCTATTTTTAGACCTAGAAGCTATCAACTGAAGGAGGCCAGGTTCCCATGAGGAAGCACCCTGCAAAACCAAAGCAAGTACACATGAATATAGTAGTAATTCCTCCAGTCCTTCCTCAAAGGGATATATGGCCATTCATTCAGATAATTTTATGCTGAAGTAAGGAATATACCCAGGTCTTTCTAGAGTTGTTGGATACACAGTCCAAGTTAACACTGACACCTGCATGGTCCCCTTATTGGAATAAGAGCATATCTGAGTCAAGTAATAAATACATTCTTGGGTCAGTTCTGTCTCATAGTGGTTTCACTAGGTACATGGACCTACCCAGTTGTTTTCCCTGTTCCTGAATGTATAATTGGAATGGGCATATGTAGAAATGACAAAATATTCTCATTAGTTTCTTGACCTATAAAATAGAAGCTACTACTAGTAGTAAGAAAGTAAGAAAGGCTAAGTGGAAACCCCTACACTGACCATGCTAATAAATAAAAAACATTTACATTTTAGTGCCACCCTCAACAGCAGAGTTTAGTGCCATCTTCAGAACTTTAAAGGATGCAAGAATTATGGTCCCTGTCATATTCCCATAATTCATAATTCACTAGTGTGGCCTCTGAAAAAAAAACTGATGGATTATGTCAGATGACAAGTAGACTAACACAAATTTAACCAAGTAGTGGCTCCAGCTACACCTCCTATGCCAGATCTGATATCTTTCTAGAGATTAACAGAGCTTCATGGTATGTAGCCATTGATTTGGCAAATGTGTTCCTTTCTATACCCATCTAAAAAGAGAATCACATAGAATGGGCAACAATATAGATGCATGGCTTTGCCCCACTGCCATGTTAATTCTCATGCTCTCTGTCATAATACAGTCCAAAGGGATATGCACGGGTTGAATATTTTGCAGAACATCTTATTGGCCCAGTATATCAACACCATCACATTAATCAAACATAATAGGAAGTAAGAGGCAAGTACTCTGGATGCCTTGGTAAGGCATATGCACTCCAGAATGTAGGGGAGAAACTATACAAATATTTAGAGGCCTACCACATCAGTGAAATCTTTAGGAGTTCAATGATCTGGAACATTCCAGGACATTCCTTCCAAAGAAAGAATAAGCCATTGCACAATATACCCCTTACCACCAAGAAGGAAGCATATTTAGTAGGCTTCTTTGGGATTTGGAAGCAACATATCTGCATTTGGAAATACTGCTGTGACATTTATGAGTGAGTATAGGTTGGTACCTTTGACTGGGGCCCAAAGCATGAAAGGACTCTGAAAGATCAAGCCCAGCTATGGATTGGATCTTGGATCAGTGTTCTACTCTTGATCTGATCACCTATGACTGGGTATAGTCACCCTCAAAATGTGGCTGTCGCTTCTTGAGCAGAATCTGTGGATATAAAACAATTTCAGAGGGGGTGTGAGCTGGGCTTAATATACTGTCGTATCAACTTTGTCTAGAAAACATAAAGATGGAATGAATATCCTCTTCTGTGACACTTAAACAGAGTCCATAGTAGTTACCTGGTCCATGATAAGATCTTTTATTTTTGTATATTTACTATTTTCTAATTTAACAAAGCACCATGGAGGCAGAGATTGGCTTCTATCCATCTCTGACCCCTCAGAGCATTTATCCAAGGGCTCCCAACACCATGTCCTTGGACATAACTTGATGCTGAGGTGAACTGTATCCATACTGTTTGTGTTGGGGTACACTTACCAACTGTCTGCTGATCTCTTAAACATGGGATCCCAGAAGGCATACTGAGTTTTTTTTATTGTGATAAAATATACATAGTATATTTATATATTAACCATTTTTGAGTACACAATTTCGTGACATTAAGTACATTCATGTTGTGCAACCACCACTATCTATCTCCAGAACTTTTTCATCATCCCAAACTGAAACTCTGTACACACCAAACAATAACTCCCCATTTTCCTCTTGGGCCTTTAGCATCACACTGTTCTCTGTCTCTATGAACTTGATTATTCTATAATACCTCATGTAATTGGTATCATACAACATTTGTACTTTTGTGTCTGGCTTATTTCACTTAAGCATGTTTTCAAGGTTCATCTTTGTTTTAGCATGTATGGGAATTTTATTCCTTTTTAAGGCTGAATAATATTCAATCATTATATGTATGTATACACTACATTTTGTTAATTACTTCATTCATTGATGGACATCTGGGTTGTTTGTACTTTTGGCTATTGTGAATAATGCTGCTGTGGACATGTGTATAAACATGTTGAAGTATCTGTTTTTAGTATATCACTGATTTGGGGTGTTCAGCTAAAGGTAGAATTGCTGGATCATATGGTATTTCTGTTTAATTTTTTGAGGAAAATTAACTGCACCATTTTACATTCCCACCAACAATGCACAAGGGTTCCAATTTCTTCACTTTCTTGCCAAAACTTGTTCTTTTTTTAAACCATCCAAATAGGTGTGAAATGATAACTTGCTGTGGCTTTCATTTGCATTTTCCTGATTAGTGACACTGAACATTTTTCCATGTGCTTATTGGCAATTGGTATATATTCTTTGGAAAAACATCTCTGAGTCTTTTGCTTATTTTTGAATTAGGTTGTTTTTCATTGTTGAGTTGTAGTTATTTATGTATTGTGGATATTAATCCCTTATCAGATACATAATTTGCAAATATTTTCTCCCCTTCAGTGGGTTGCTTTCTTACTCTCTGGTGTCTTTTGATGCACAAGTTTTTAATTTTGATGTAGTCCAATTTTTTCTTTTGTTGTCTTAACTTTTACTGTCATATCCAAGCAATCATTGCCAAATTCAATGTCATGAAGTTTTCTTCTAAGAATGTTATACTTTTAGTCTTACATTTAGGTCTTTGATCCATTTTAAGTCAACTTTTGTCTATGGTGTAAGGTAAGCATATAACTTAATTCCTTTGTATGTGAATATCCGTTTTTCCAATATTACTTATTGAAAAGACCATTCTTTCCCCACTGAATGGTCTTAGCACCCTGGTAAAAAGTCATTTGACTGTGTGTGTTAGGGATTTATTTCTGAGATCTCTATTCTATTCCCTTGGTCTCTATGTCTGTCTTTATGCCAGTATGATTTTTTGCTTGCTGTAGCTCTGCATTAAATTTTGAAATCAGGATGAGAGTCTTCCAATTTTGTTCTTTTTCAACTGTTTTGGGTATTTGAGGCTCCTTAAATATCCCTATACATTTTAGAATGGATTTTCTATTTCTTGGGGTTTTGATTGGGATTGCATTGAATCTGTAGATTGTTTTGGGTAGTATTTGTATATTAACAATATTAAATCTTCCACTCCATGAACATAGGATGCCCTTTTATTTATTTGTCATTTCTTTCAACCATGTTTTGTAGTTTTCAGTGTACAAGTAGTTTGCCTCCTTGGTTAAGTTTATTTCTAAGTATTTTTTCTATCCTAGTGTAAATGGAACTATTAATTTTTGTTTTGGCTTGTTCATTGTTAGTGTATAGAAATGCAACTGATTTTTGTGTTCGTTGCATATTCTGCAACATTGCTGAATTCATTTATTCTTTTTTTGTGGACTATTTAACTAGTTTGATTTTTAAACACAGAAAAAGTGTGGTTATAGAATAAATTTATCACTACCTTGTTCAAGTTTACAGAACATTTTTCTTTTTTAATTCTTTTTTAATTCATTGATAGAGTCTTTGGGGTGACATCTCTTAGCAAAAATTACATAGGTTTCAGGCATACAATTCCACAGTGCATTGTCAACTTGTTGTATAATTTCACCATCTATTATGACTTCTCTTTCCATCGCCCTGTATCTAGCTTCCCCTCCCTCCTCTCCCACCCACTCCCCTTTCTCTCCTTTCTATCCCCCTTGTCTCCAAATAACATTAAACTATTGATTATGTCCATGGGTTATTTGTTTGTTTGTAGAACTTTTTTTTTTTGACAAGGTATGCCTAAAAGGTGATAAAATTTTTGAGAAGAAACACCAGTGTCAGAGATCAACATATATAACCTAAGACTTTTTGCCCAAATAATGTCATCAAAGATCCTATCCCAGGTATGCAAAATATCTAGTTAAGTTTATAAAAGTCAACTCCTGAATATTTACAAAAATTGCAAATCCTATTTTAAAAATAAAATCTCAAACTTACTTAAGATAGGTTTGACTTTCAGGCTAATATCAAGTGATATTTGATGATAATATCTGTCTAGAGGCCACATAGGCATAATTTTCATTTCAATAAACATTTGGAGAGTGGTGTGGGTGATGTTGAGACTTTGAAATTTTATAGATCGAGATTAGAATTCTGGTTCTCCCACCAATTAGTTGTGTGACCTTTGGCAACTTTCCTAGACCATTTTTTGTTCCTCTGTAAAAGTGGGATTATAATACTTGCCCCACTGGGCAGGTGGGGAGTTAAGTAACTCTTTTCAATAGTAAGTATTCAGTGTTAGTTGTTATGATCATGAGTAGACTACATGTTGGGCACTATGCTAGATGTTGGAGATAAAAGATGTATGACACACCATGTGCCATTAAGGTGCTCATCATCGAGATGGGAAAAGTATTTTAAAAATCAAACCACCTCAATATTGTACTATTGTAAAAATACATGCGAAGGAATGGGAGCTTGAAACATTTTGTTTTTGGTGACAGCTCTTTATTCACCTGTCTTGCATCTCAAATAGCTTTCGGAACAATTCTGTCAAAAGTAGTGAAATGACAACTACTTCTTTACCATGTATCTTGTGTATTTTTGTATATATATCTTGTATTTGCTTAGCAAATCAACTAGAAGCATCTCTCTGGCCCCATCAAGTCTCTGGACTGTGAGAGAAGGGACACACTGGGATCTGGGCTCAGAGGGACTCCATTGGTCAGCCCAGGTTAACCCAGATACTTTGGGTCTGTTGCAGGGATCATGTATTGCAAGTCATATGCATTGGTAACTGCCTGCCTCATCACCTCCGCTGGGTATGACATGCTCAGATATGAAATTTAGATAGTGTGGCTCCTGTGTAGAGGAATGATTGGAAGGAGTAAATCATAAGCCAAGTCCAGTGAGGAGGCTACGATAATCCGGTCAAACTACATGGCAGAGCCATGCAGGTAGAAATGGAGTGTGTCAGTGTAGAATGAAGCCTTGCTCTGCATAGAACCATGAGCTCTCCTTTGCCATGGCTTGGGAGGTAACACACTTTAATGATCTTTCATCTTCATCTTAATTATTTAGGGGATTCTAAGGAAACTTGTTTTACTCAGGCACCATTTTAGAGAAGAGAAAACAGACTCTGTAAGCAAGGCCATCATTGCATTACTACAGGGGCACTGTTCACATTGTATTCTGTGAAAATGGTACCCTCGGAACACAACAAATATGAATGGTGGCCCCTAGAGATGTGCATCCCAGCAGCCCTGTTGTAAAGGTTACAGCATGACAGGTAATGGAACTGATTTCTATCTAAAAACCTGTGCATTTCCTACTATACCATGCTATGTCTTATAACATTTTTGGATATGTAACATACTTAGGGGCAAATGCTGAAAACAAAGAAAAAAAATCAAACACATCCCAATATAGGTTTTCACAAGAACCCGGTAGGCTTATAATAATGGAATTCCATGAACACTAGTTACTTAACAAATCAAGGTGCTTGATATATTCTTAAACCATTACTTAATAGGAAAAATAAGGATAAAACAAATATGAGGGAGTTCCCTGGTGGTGTAGGGGCTTAAGGCTTCGGCGTTGGTGCTGTGTCAACGCTGTGGCTTGGGTTCGATTCCCAGCCGGGGAACTACCCACATACAAGAAAAAAACAAAAACAAATATGAGGCCCTATTTACTTTGGGCTTCCCCAAAACCCCAGAAAATGCTATGGTTATCTTGACAATAAATAATCTAACCTTAGCAAAAAGTACTTATTTAATAACTAAGAAATATATTTTTAAAAAACTATATAATTCATATTTAGGCCAAGAACATTGTGTTTACAAAAGTTTCATCCATATTCTTACATATGCCTACTCATTTTAAAGGCAAGAACATTTCTTTGTGTTCAGCTGGGATCTCAATATTCTGTGCATGAAAGTGGTGGAAGGTAGGAAAATACTTTTAAAAAATTGTCTTATTGCACACAAAACAAGCCAGCCATTAAGAGATGTCAACAGGATAAAAGGAAATATTGACCAGAACTCTTCTGGGTGAGTAGTTAAAATGTGATCAAAAGAGGAAGACATATATACCACAAGAAGTTTTATGGGTATTGATAAAAACTGACATCTCAGATGATAAAATTATCTCGAGAATTTTTAGAAATGAGCTTCAAAGAACCAGAGGAATAGAAAAAACATTAAGCCTTAGAAACATCTTGTTTGACTAATGATGAATTTTAGAGTAGACAGGTGACTTGCCCAGGGTCCTAATAGCTATGGACTAGCACCCAAGTCTCTGGTCTTCTAGGTTATGTGCTCTACTTCTTCTACTATACTACCTATCTCTTACATGTCCCTAATCACTTGATCCCACCCACTCCTCTCTGCCCCACAATGTGCTCCTTGGGGATAATCAGAGGAACAAAATTCTGGACTAAATGTAGATCATTTAAAGCTATTGATCTAACAATGGATGAAATTTATTCCAAATGACTAGGCTGAAATTCATTTGGGGGTGGGAAGGGAAATAGAGAGGAAGGAAATTCTGTAGACAGTAAGAGAAGCACAAGAGGAAATGTCCTCTTTTGTTATTTTATAACTGTTATTTTATTTTGTAGTTAAGTCCATATATTATATAAAACATAACAGAATAATGAACAAATTTATAAAACAGAGGTGTCTGGATGAAAAAAAAAACCAACACAAGAGCTTTGCCTTGGTGTCTATAGATCCCTTGACATGTTGTTCATCTTGCACTTTAGATATCAAATAAAGATATCTAGCTTGAAACAAAAGTTGATATGCTGCAATGTTAAGCCATAGTTTATGATGGGCCAGAAAATGATAGGGTTTCTAACTTTTATCCTTAAATACTGGCTATAACAAATGCTGACATAGCAAAATGCAAGGTTTTATCATCAGACAGCAAGAGGGAAACTTGAATGAATGAATGCAACTTACCTCCAGGTCCTCTGAAAGGAGGTGAAAAATAAATACTGTGTTTTACCAGTGTTCCATCCAAAGCATTATAAGCATGCAAGAGAATGCTGTGAAGTTGTAAGAGTAAGATCCAATATAGAGGTAGGTTCAAGGCCATGAGTAGGAGAGTGGTTGAAGAAATTCTCCTGGGGCCAATAACATTTCACAGAATGCCCATTTGTACTGGGGGATGAGTCTATGGCCTATATTTTTTTTTTTTTTTTTTTTCTGATTCAAAAAGAACAGTCCCAATTTCAACCTTGCTGAAAAGAGCCATTTTTGCACCTGCTATTAAGAAAAGCTAGGATACAAGATAAGGCTGGCATAAAATTAATTAGCAAGCACATGCTAGCTATTCCAGTTTGAAATCTACCAAACTGTAAAATCAAGGGGGAAATAAAAAGTTGAAGATGGAACTGTTATTCCTCAAGCTAAAGGAACCAAGTCTTACAAAAAGAAGGGTTAGGCACTCACTTAACTCTATATGGAGAACATCCTTCTAAGGCTAGGTGGAAGATGAGGAAAAGCATTACCAAAGGCTGACTAAACCAGTAGAGCCTAAAAGGAGAGGGAAAAAAGGCCTTTAGGAAGAAAGCTAGTAGAAGAAATTCTTCTAAGTCTGACTAGGTTAAGTGAATCTAAGGCAACTGTACCAAAGATATGCTAACCCATTTACACCAACACGAAGCTGGTGAAAATATTTCAAGACATTTTAAGCCCAGAGAAATGTATTAAAAATACAATAACCAAGCAAATTAAAACCAAACCTCCAAGGATAAAATCTCCTTAGATTTAAAATCCAAGATATTCACTTTTCATTAATTCTGTGCATTCTTAGAAAAAAAAAGGAAGAGTAACAAATGTAAAGATTTGTTTTATTTCTATTGGGGAAAGGAGGAGGATAAATAGAACTGTTTTCCAATTTGCTCTCCACTGTATACACACATACCCACACGCATACATAAACACACACACACACACCAAAAATACCCCAACAAAAAAAATGAAACAAAAAGCCAAGAATCAAAAATCAAAACACCCTCAAACTGCACCAATACTTCGTATTTTGACCAAAAGAATGACAGATCCTGGGAGGAAGTGCAAAATGCAAAATCAAATGACCGAAAAATGCTGAACAAACAGCATTATTAATATACAAAATATTTATATTACTGAACTAGTAACAGTTGATGTTCTCCATGTCTGTAAAACTTTGGAACCACATAACTGATGTGTTAAATCTAGTCCATGCCAGCTTCCAAAAACCAGAAGAGATTTTAATTAGCTTCATTCTTTGATGCCTCATCAAAATTTTCTACGAGATCTAAAAAAAAAACCAAAATAAAACATGAGTTAAAGATACAAAAAATGAGGTAAATAAAATTCCTAACTTAAAACCACAATAAAACAAAATTATTACTACTAGAATTAGCCTCAAAATATAAAGGACAAGGAGCAGAAATGAATTGGCATCATTTCAATAAATTGCTTCACTTACATCTGCCTAAAACAATCATCCTAAGGAAATATTAGACGGTTTTTTATTTATGCAAACTACTAAGGTGAAAAGCATTTTCATATGTCAATCCAAATTGGCACAGAAATGTTACAGTAACTATACAAATTTATAATCACAGCGATTCCAAAATAAATGCAAGCAGCAGAGTTTTGTGACAATTTGATTCTAAGTTCTAAATGGGAGAACTAAGTTCTAAGTTCTTTTTCATTAGATCATAAGCACATCATTGTCAATCAATTTAAATTCACGAACTCACCATCAACCAACAACTGTTAAGTCATTATGCAATGATTTAAATGAGATGAGCAGAATGCTAAAAATCTTAAAACTAAAAAAATGTCACTTACCTGGCACATCGTCATCTTCCTCATCAATATCTTCTGGTTTTGGTGCTTTGCTATCCAACACTACAGAATGTTTGTTTTAAAATTAGTCATTGAGAACAGACATCTATAGACACTTTACACTGTTTATCCTTCTTTCCTAAATCTTATATATAAGTTGTTCAGAAAAAGGTAAATATTGTCTAATCTAATCCTATATTTTTTACTTAATACTAAAATCAACAAAACTTTAAATTCATTAGATATATACTAAATGCAGCTGGCAATTTCAATAGGCAGTGATGGTAAAATTTATATGCAAAACGGAGTAATTCAGATTAGTTTAAATAAAATTTACTCTCCAAATTTCATATTCTCCAAATAAAAAAATCAATATTTAAGATTTCCCCATCTCTTTTGGTATATAAAAAAATATCTATCTATGTAGTATGAGCACTGAAATAATAGGCTCTTTGATTGTTAGGGGTGACAAAGACACATTTGAAACCAGAACTATCTTGGAATTTCAGAACATACGGCTGCTACATCTATAGTACAATCAACAATATCAAACAAAAACAGTTCTGTGATAACACTCTCTTCTTGTTATTAGTCAGACATGAGTATCACACTGACTATTTAACAAATGTAGCCTGGTGATCTGGCTACATTTTTAGGTAACTACTCTCTTCTATATTACTACCACAATGTACCCAAATATTCTCTATGCCACACTGCATAGATACAAGTAACATTATAAAAGTAAAATATATGTACAGGCAAATCTTTCCTGTATAAATTGGGACACTTTTTAAACCATTAGGTTCTTTAATTAAGGTGGGGAGGAAAAGAGGTACTAAATTGAAATACCTACCTTGCCGAGGGAACTGTTCAGCTAACTTCCTAAGACTTGTTAAGCTGTCAGCACCAAGTTGACTTAATATTCCAGGAAGCATTTCTGTGATTGGTTTGGCTTCTGCATGACCGGTAATTGCAAAGGTGTTAGCAGAAAGGGAAGCTTGGACTTTGGGATTGTTGAAATGAATAACTGTCCCATCATCTTTAATCATGTTTACCTGTATGATCATGAAAGAAAGACGTACTTCACATATTAGGTACAACTAGAAGTATTTTTTAAAAAACAATTTAGCCAATTATGTTTTTTTATTTGGTAGTTATGTAATCCCAAGGTAGTAATTATCTAAGCAGTGCATATGGGTGGAAAAAGATCCTATGAACAAAATAAGATGGAGTAGATGGCACAAATTACTAGGATGGTCAAAGAATCTATATTTTAAATTCAAAGTCTTCTACTATGAGAAAGAAGTTCATAGCCACACTTTAAAAAAATGTAACAATTAGCCAACAACTGGCTTCTTAATGAAATACCCATTACCTTACTCAATTTACATTATCAAACTAAACTGGTATCAAAACCATTTGGTGGACTGGCATTAGACTGACTGTAACAGGGTAATATAGTATGGTAAAAATAACCACTGAAAATCCATAAAGAACACTCAGAAATGTAACCAATCAGTTGTTTCACTCCTTTGTACATTTAGTAAATTTACACAAATTTCTTGTTCTCATCACGTCATTCTTTGTAGAGGATTTTTGTCAGTTCCGCTAATGCTTAAGTATTGCTTCTCAACAACCTTTTTTTTTTTTTTGGTGTTTCCCTGGCTGGGACTCGAACCCAGGCCATGACGTTGAGAGTGCGAAGCCTAGCCACTGCACCACCAGGGAACCCCCTCAATAACCTTTATAAATGCCAAAGAACCTCTCCTACCCACTTGTCTGGCCACTTGAGCATGCTTTAATTACTGGAAAACCTTTAAAACCATTCTCATATTCTTTCTCTAGCTTTCACCAATATGAATTGACTTTCAGATATGATTTAATCCATTACCAGGGACTTACTGAAAAGGAAGGTTGAACATGAGCTATTTAAAATGTTATTTTTCTCTCCCTCTTTCTGTGTTTTAGTAGAGTTGAAGTTGCGTAAGTTAAATGTGTAAATAATGTGATTCCACTATGTAGTTGACTCCACTGGCTAAGTTAACTTGGTGGTAACATGTTTAGTACATAAAAAGCTTAGGAGATTTAACACTTGGTTACTTTAGAAGCATTTCAAGATCTATCCAAAAATTGCCCTTGTCACAATCAAGCAGAGATGCTGAGGGTTCTCCATATTCAGTGGAAGTGAGCGTTTCTTCTTCAGAGGTGGTGATCACCACCACTGATAGCACCAGAAGGGGAAGAAAGGGGCTTTTAAATTTCAGGTAAGACCTGCAACACAGACAAAATAAAGGCAAATCCCCTAGAAAACTGTAACTAAACCCCACAAATAACTTCCCAAATTTTTTTGACAAAAATCCTTATTCCAATTCTATAGGCTTCCCTCTCAGTATTGTACTTAAAAGTTCTATTCGTATTATTACACAAAATAAGCACTCAATCCAGCTGTTCTGAACAAATATTGAGTTAAAATACTTTATATTAACTTCAGAAAATATAAATTATATAGTTCTGAAGGTTATTATAGTTTTTAGTTAGAAAAGTTTAATGTTAAAGTGGCTAAAAATCTGGGAGAGAAATGGCTTGAGAAGGAGGTGGCACAGTGGATATGAAATGGGATGTTGCTCTAGATTTATTCTAGAATCACATAATTTTAATTTGGGAAAAGAATAAACATATAGTAGGACTATATTTTCCAAATCAAGACCAAACTACAAAATTTAATAAAGGGTTTCTACATCACTTCCAGGTGTGAACAGAGTCTCAAATGTTGGAATTTGAAATTTTTGAAATTTACAAACTAAAATTACAGATTTAAAATCAATATTGTTCCCCAAAAGTCAGGCCATATATTTTTTAAGGCCCTATATTTGCTGAACTTAGAAGTCTTCTTGTTCAAATCTGTTGTTGAAGAAATAAATACTGAAGACGAGTTCTTGATTAAGCAATATAACCAAGGACAAAAAGCTGGTTATATGCAAACTGAGAACTTGAACATGGGTTTACCAATATTTTGTTTGGTTTCCTTCCTATGATGTCATTCTCATTCTTAAAATGTTTATTTGCCTGTTAAAATTCAATTCTATACCTCATGAAAGCTTGCTAGAGAATTATTTATTTCAGAAAATAGGCTAAATGGAGAATGCAAAAGGAAAATAGCACAGATGTATGGATTATGTATCTTCCTGGCTACAAAATAAGAGGCTAACATGGGGCCAAAAAGAATAAACAAATTCACAAATTTTCCTTTTGTTCAAACTTCTTTTCCAATGGCTAAATGTTAAGTTATATTTTATATCCTGATGTAGGTCTTTGTAGTTTGAAATAGGTTGAGTTTAGTGTGAAAAGCATGATGAATTCCATCTCAGACTGTGAAATAGAAATAAATTTGTTAATGGTTATTTTAAATGGGATTGAATAAAAGATGCAGCTTCATGAACAAAAAGGTCCAGAAAGGGGTGGAGAGTTTTAATTTTAGAACAGACAGAAAGAAATACCGGAAGTTAAAAAGGCCAGAATGTTTTATTTTTAACATTCCTTCCTCTCTACTGAGCAAATGACATGGTTATATAAGGCTTCTAGACACAAGCTATTAGAAACTATCAAAGGATGTACTGTTGGGCTGATCAGTTAAGACACTTGCCCCCCACCCCCCTTCAGAGGCAAAGAAGGGAAAAGGAACTTGTAACAAGTCACAAAGCAAATTATATGCATTTCATATGGAGAATTCACTTCTTCCAGTGATTTTCCTAATGTCTGGTCTAAGTAAGTCATATAATCTATGTATGGTAAAAGAACAAGGAGGAGACAACTAACAAAGACTATCAAACTAGCTACTATACCAGCACTCAGATCCCCTTTTCAATCAAATAGCTTCTTTATGTCAAGATGTTTTTTCCACTTAACAGGCAGTTGAAAGTAAACTATGCTACTTGAGCAATGGAGATAGCATTTTTGAGACCTCAGTCCAAAACACTGACATGCTTGCTCTTATTTTTTCCTTTGACAATACCAACATGTCTTATAGTTACTAGAAAGTACTTTTGTCCTCTCATGCCCAGTGAATTTACATATGCAGTTTTCACTGTTTAGATACAGGGGTGTCCAATCTTTTGGCTTCCCTGGGCCACAGTGGAAGAATTGTCTTGGGCCACACATAAATACACTAACACTAATAATAAGGTGATGAGCTAAAAAAAGGTCCATGCATAATTTCCCCAATGTTTTAAGGAAGTTTATGAATTTGTGTTAAGCCGCATTCAAAGCCATCCTGAGCTGCATGCGGCCTACGGGCCGCAGGCTGACAAGCTTGGAGAACCTTTTCCTGCTTCTCCACCTTGCAAATTCCCATTTATCCAAGTCTTGGGTCAGATGCTTCTCTCTGTGAAAATTTAAGGTAGTTTATTGTCCCTTCTGCACTTCATGGGTATTCTAATTATACTGAATTGTTGAAGTAAAAGTGTGTTTTCAAAGTCTTCGACTTTACCAGAAGGTGAACTTGAAATCAGAAACCATGTTTTACTAAACACAGTATGCTCTCAAGTGTCCAGCACATAATAGTTACTCAAATTTGTTGAATGGACAGCTCCTATGCAATTTATTCTAAAATTATGGATGCTGTCAGACTTCGGTTTCCAATGCTGTATCCTTAAAGGGTCATCTCAAGGTTTAGAAACAGTACCAGTAATGACCCCAGTGAAGATGTCCAGAACCTCCTGAGCTGTATATGAGGGCTGTCAGGAAAAAATCCAGCCATAAATGGCTCTATTTTTCATATTACATGGCTAGATACTTTCTGGACAGCCATCCTATCTTTGGCCTGACTTTTCCTATTGTTCCGACCTTTCAGAATCAGCCTGACAACACTACAAATTTAGAGCAATTTTAAGTCATTCCTGGCAACTGCAGGGTGGCACCATTATGCTGCTATCAAAACTTTAAAATTGCTGCCTTTGCTGGCCTCTGAGTAGAACACACATTAATTACAGAAGCCTTGTATCTGGTAAATCTGATGCTTGTTTCATTCTTACGTAACAACAAGTTTTTAAGGCTATAGGGGGCTCATAAAATTATACTTGACTTCATAGTTATTAATGATAGCTGCCCTCTTAGTTCAGAGAGATTTAAATTTTTCTGCTATGTAATTTTTTTGTAGCCAAGTCCCCACTAGGCCAGGTAGCTACAGTTCTGACAATTGACAATTGTCTTAAAATCAAGTTTTATTGCCACTCCTTCCTATATGTAGTGGTACTTAAGTGCTTATCAGAAAATTAACTTTTATTGCCTTCTTCCTATATCTTAACAGGTAGAAATAATAGACATTTAAAAAATAAGGCATATAAGAATTCTGTGAGGCTAAGGGATGTCATATTTTGAGGATTATAGGTTTTGCACACATTCCCCTAAATATCTTGCTCATTCAATCCTTCTAAGTTCAGCGCCTGATTATTTCTAAAGGCTAGTATAAAGTATAACCTATTACTGTTAATATAAGCTAAAGCTAACAGCTGTCATTACACTGTATGATATGCTGGGATCATTTTCTCTTATACTCTGGTGGCAAGAGTCTTATGAGATGAATTCTCTACAGGTATGCTTTAGATAGTGTAAAATGGCATATCCTTTCTGAAAAGCAATTTGGCAATATAAAGAGTTCTAAAAATGTTCATGCTCTTTCAGTCAGTAGCTGCATTTTCAAAAATCTACCTGAAGGAAATCAGAGATGAAGGTTAACTATTTATATACATAAAACTGCAACATGTGATTCTTTTATTATCAAAGCAATATAATCTATAATAAATCAATGTTAAATTATGGTAGATCCATATAGGAAAATATGTAGATATCTAGACTGATGATTAAAAAGAGAATTTTAATGATGTGAAACAATTTTTATAATGCTATCTGGAAAACAAGAAAGGGTTCCAAATTGTACATCTAACTAGTCTCAGATATGTATAAAAATATATGCATACAAAAATGGGAAATACAAGACTAATAGTAGTTATTTTTGGGTAATGATATTTTGATTGAATGTTAATATTCTTCATATTTTCTATATACCCTTAATTTCTACAATGACAATATACATTTATATTGAGGGGAGGAAACTCTTTCAAAAAAAGATGTTCATCAACAGATGAATGGATTAAATGTGGTACTATCCATGCAATGGAATATTATTCAGCTATAAAAGTAGTGAAGTTCTGATACATGCTACAACATGAATGAACACTGACAACATTATATTAAGTGAAGTAAGCAGATGTGAAAGGGCAAATGTTGCATGATTCCACTTATATGAAATATCTATAATATGCAAAAAAAGAGACAGAAAGTAGGTAAGACATTATCAGGAGCTGGGAGAGAGGGAAGTGGGGAGTTATTGCTGGGTATAGAGTTTCTGTTTGGCATAATGAAAAGTTTTGAAAATAGATAATGGGGGTGGTTGTAAAACATTGTACCTGTAATTAATGCCACTAAACTGTACACTTACAAATGGCTAAAGTGGCAGATTTTGACACACACACACACACACACACACACACACACACACACGGTGCCAAAAAATGTATACACATTTTAAGAAAGAAAAAAACTGTATTAAAATTGTAATACACTCAATATATACCAATATAACAAAAGATGTATAAAAGTCACCCTTAACTTCTGCAATTACAAAAAGTGGTTACCATCAGCTTCCAGACACTTCTGATTATGGCGAACTACTGCTTGAGCAACGTTGATCAAAGTGTCTACTTGTGTCACTGCGCATGCCATTTTAATTTTTTCCCAAAGTACCACCAGTGTAGCCAGCTTTCTACAGTATACCACATCCTTTAAGGTACCCCATAGGTAGAAGTCAAGGGGTGTTAAATCAGGAGAACACGGGGAAAACTCAAACCATGTTCTTGAATTTCAAATATGACTTCAAAAAAGGGTCTTGCCTCCTTGGAGGACAACTGTGCTTCCTCCATTTTCTTTGACTGTCCTGCCTGCTGTATGGTGACACTAGCATTCCTTTGATTAACACCATCTTTTGAGCAATCATCATACTACACATTGCACCTACACATCAACTTCAAAAAGTAATACACATATAACATCTCTTAAAACGTACACACACACTTGAAGAGATGTTATCTATATACTACGTAAATATGATGGTAACCATTTTGAGCACCTATTATAACTGCAGAAGTCAAACGTGACATTCATCTTTTGTTATCAGCAATATATTGAATATTACAATTTTAATACAGTTTTTTCCTTTCTTAAAAAGTGTATACATTTTTTGGCACTCTGTGTGTGTGTGTGTGTGTGTGTGTGTGTGTGTGTGTATAACCACATACAAATACAGTAAAAAAAAAAACAAACAAAAAAGCAGGAAATTAAAAGATAAAGACAGACTGCTTTGGAATGATAAGATGAATGGGCCATGGTGCTTCCCCTTTTACTCTCCTGTACTCAGAGCCAGTCACCCATTGGCACCTGAAGCTCTAAGTTGGAGGAAGAAATGTGTAGTAAGGGTCAACTAATAACTTTAGGTTCTCTTGTACAAGTGGTTCAGGAAAAAATACCAAACAGGAAGAATAAAATACAAACAGTAAAACTTACATATAAAATTACAAAATTTACCTTCCTAGCCATAAGCTTTCTCCTGAGCTCCAACTCCCTATGACTTGTGGAATAATTCCTCCTAGATTAATGAGTATCTCAAACTTAATAGGCCCAAGACATCTCTTTATGGGAGTCAGCATGCTATAAACAATAAACATGATTCATACTGTAAAGACTCTTATTATCTACTGAAAACAGACTACTTGGTTAATAACTAGCCATTACATCCCACAGTATGGGGTAATAATAAATGTATTATACCAGAGCAATTTAAGCTAAGGGCAGTGGAAAGAAGTACACAGAAAGGGTTAATTAACTATGCCTGGATAGGGAAGGTTTCATAGAGGCAGAATTACACCCTAGTTAAGATAGAAGAGTCCTCTGAATATAATAGTAAAATTCTATGTAGCAACTAGGCCATCTGAATCAGAGATTCAGATTTTTGGTGACATTTTCTTATCAAATAAATCTGATAAAATCAATTGTTTCAGAAAAATGGAACAGCTCCTATTGTTATCAGGGCAAGAAAGGTGACAGCACAGTCACTATATCCAACTAGATTACTAAATAAAAAGCACATCTAAATATCTTCGAATATCACATAACATAAAACATTTCCAGAAATTAAGTTCTGGGTTGTACTCTTAAAGAGTTCATCTAGGAATTCCTTCCTGAAACCTGGTTATTTAGTTGATTTTGTCTGAAACAGTCTCTGACATTCCCCTGCTCCTTACTTTTTTTCAGCTTTGGATTTATCTGTCTGGTAACACGTAAATGAAATCTATATGATTATAATTACTATAGCAAATCAACAAACTAATGAATAGATGAAAGGCCAGAGAATCTTAATACAAACAGTCTTTCGGTTTTTAAAGTTCTGGAAGAGGACATAAATTAAGCTTTGGGAGGGGGAAAAATATCACCAATACTGACAGCCTAGAAAGTAAGATTAGAACTTTACTTGGCAAAGTGCATTCAATGAGCTTTTGAAACACACCACTGATCTTCCTGCTCCTCACACACCAAACTGAGTACTTGCTACTTGATGTTTGGAAGGTCTTAAGTACAGAAAACATAGTAATAATTATTTTTGGCAATAGTATCTTCTCTTTTTAAAAGCTTTTACCTGCTCTTCTTAAACTGCCAAAAAACAAAATGATAGTATATTCTTCAGAGTTCAGCACTGTGAAACAAGTTTAAAACATCCCAAATTAAAAATTACAAAACTGTAATTAAAGTGTATCATCTATTCTAAGACATACATATTTTTTCATATCTTAGTTTCTGAAAACTGTACATATGAGGGTTGTCCGAAATTATCCAGCCATGTAATATGAAAAATAGAGGCATTTATGCCTGGATTTTTCCCAGACAGTCCTTGTATGTTTTCACATATACATTTAATGCCATAGCTTTTTCCCTTCCTAATAGCTCTTTTTAAACAAGTATTATATTTTCTTTTAAAAAATTGAAAAAAACTTTACTTTAAATATAGTAACTGAAAACAATGTTTGAGGCAAGTCAGATTATATATATAGCATACCAGGATGCCAAAAAAAAATGTATACACATCTAAAGCGATGTTATCTACATATTACTTTTCAAGTTAAAATGAATTACAGTAGTAGTGTGTAGAGTGATGTTTGCTCAAAACATAGCATAATCAAAGGAATGCTAGTATCGCCAAGCGACAGGCAGAACAGTCAAAGAAAATGGAGGAAGCGCGGTTGTTGTTTGAGGAGCTCAAGACCATTTGGAAGTGGTATTTGAAATTTGAGAACGTTGTTTGAGTTTCTCCCACATCCTCTTGACTTAACACCCCTTGACTTCTACCTATGGGGGACCTTAAAGGATGTGGTGTACCATAAAAAACTGGCTACACGGGCAGTTCTTTGGGAAGAAATTGAAACAGCAGGTGCAGTCAGTGATACAAGTGGACACTTTGATCAATCTTGCTCAAGCAATAGTTCACTGTAATCAGAAGTGTCTGGAAGCTGATGGTAACCACTTTGAGCACCTTTTGTAACTGCAGAAGTCAAATGTGACTTGTATTCATCTTTTGTCATTGGTATATATTGAGTATTACAATTTCAATAGTTTTTTCCTTTCTTAAAATGTGTATACATTTTTTTGGCATCCACTGGAGATATTCCTAAACAAAATTCTTTTAGATCTGCAAAGTATTATATAAAGTATAAGCATCCTAGTTCTCAAAATGTCAATTTTAGAAAAAGGAAAAGAAGGAAAAAAGTAAAAATCCTCCCCATCTTAAATTCAAGTATTCTGAAATTTTACAGCTGTTACCTTGCATTGTTAATTTTCTTTATACATATTTTCTCTGTACAACTATTTTGTGAGGGTTGAAAGACAGTATACACACAGGTGCACAATGAAGCCTATATTGTACCATAAATTTTTTGTGTAATGTTCTGGAGCTATAACTCCTGAAAAAGTTAGAATTGTATTGGCACTGCCAACAGAAAGAAATTCAGGGAGTTCCCTGGTGGTGTAGTGGCTTAAAGCTTCAGCGCTGGTGCTATCAGCGCTGCGGCCTGGGTTTGATTCCCAGCCAGGGAACTACCCACATATACAAAAAACAAAAAACAAACAAACAAAAATTCACAAGTTTAATAAATGCTATAATAAAAGTAAATGCAGGGCATTATGAGGCCCCTGGGAAAGGCACCTAATCCTTATTCGTACAAATGTGTACATGTGCTACCAGGAAGACTACCAGGAAATAACACCTGCATTAAGATCTGAAAAAGGAAAAACAAGAATGTCCTTGGAAACACTGATGAGGACTTCTTGTATCTATATGGTATAAATAATGAATTCTGCATGGTAGGTGATCAATAATACAGCATATAAGGCAGGTACTTTCCCTTTCTCTGGTGAGGTGGTACCACACATCATAATGATACAATTAAATCTAACTTATGGCAGAGAAAATTTAAACTTTGGTAACCATCAGAAATGGAATCATTAGGTAGAAGTGGATCCAGATGGTAACAGATCACAAGTAGTTGATGTTACTATCATTTTTCTTGAATGTCTTTGGAAACAATATCAATCTTTGGCTTCATATTTGAGGAAGGTACTCTCAAAATATTATAAAATGACTTAAAAATTTAACCAAAATTTTTTTTACAAGGACTAGTAAGATACCTAATCCACAAAAAGCTACTGATGGAGATTTTTGGCTGAGGTAATAATCAGAGAGACTTTATACAGTAGAATGGTGCTCTTATGGAAAAAAATTCACCTTCTTTGATGAAATCATAGAGTCTCTTTATTTCTATATTATTAGAAAAATATCTTATTTTACATTAAAATTCAAGGTGAGTTCCATAGTTTTGTCATATATGCAAATACTTCTGAATCTGAAAAGTATGATGAATTCCTTAACTGTCTACTAAAATTATTTTCGGGATAGTCATCCAATTTTATACAATAAGCAAATTCAACAGCTACAGTCCATCAAAGACATCTTGAATGTCAATATCAGATTCTTCTAAGTTGAAATTTTACATCTGAAGTGTGAATAATTATTTGTGAATGTATTTGTCCACATTAATTTAATAATTTACAAAGTGATCATACCTCTTCAATACCAGCTATATTATTCACAGCCAATTTTTTTAGAGAACTCTGAAGTTTTTTGTCATCAGCTGTAGCTGTTCTATGTACTACCTTCTTCTTTCTGCGAGCTGTACCCTGAAAAATAACCGAACAGAGGGTTAGCATGCCTTGCATCTAGCAACTGCAATCACATGTCTTCCAATCCACAGTACTCTAACTAAAACCCACATTATTGCTAACTTAATAATAATGATTAATAATAATGCTCAGAGTTGTGTTTGTCAGCCTAATCCAGACTTCTGAAGGTCAATTCTAGTTAGTTCTCATTCTTTCCAATATCCAGCCTTTATCATTTCAACATTATATTTCAAACATTATAAGGAATATTTTTCACAGTACCTACCATCTCCTGACAAAAAAGTCTAAAGATATTCTGAAACTTTGCAGATTATGACATAATTAAGAATCAAATGCCTACTCTGTGAGTATTACAGAGTCCTAGAATCCAGGGGAAAAGATCAAGTTCTCACTTCAAGGAGCATACATTACAATGGGAGAGAAAAGTCAATAAATACATAAACAAATGAGATAATTTCAAATGTGATAAGGGTATTCAGAAAAAATAATCACTGATAAGAGTATTGGGTGGAAGCTAAACACTATTTATTAGAATGTTTAGGGAATGCCCCTTTCAAGAGGTGACATATGAGAAGATCTAGGGAAAAGAGTGATCCAAGCAAAATGAAACAAGAGTGAAACTGTTCTATCTAGAGAGAGAAAGCAGGCCAGTATGGCTAGAGCAGAGTGAACAATGTGAGAGGAGGAGGAAAATGAAATCAGAAAGACAGGCAAAGGCCAGGTCATGTAGCCTAGAATGTCATAGGCAGGAGTTGGATTTTATTCTTATTGCATTAAGAAGCCATCGGAAGGTTTTAAGCATAGAGATGACTTGATCTGATTTATGATTTTAAAAGATGACTGAGGTTGTAAAAAATGAACTATAATGACATCAATCAGGAAGCTACTCATAGCAGTTCTGTTAAGAGATGAGGGTTGTGGCAGTGGAGATGGGGAGAACTCAAAATGTCAAAAGAACCAAAAGAACTTGCTGATGGATTAGATGTGGTTTATGAGGAAAAAGAAAATCTAGAATGACGCTTAGAATTTTGGCCTGAGCAAATAGGTTGAAAATTGTACTACTTATTGAGATAGAAAAAGCCCTTTTCTAAATGGGTACTCTGAAACTCTTTAATACATTTTTCCATTGAAAAACTATTTAAAATAATGGATAAAATTCCTGGGTCAATTTACAAAAATGAAACCTAAAGCAGAGTTGAATCACTAACAAAAGGAGCCCAAGTCTTGAGGGCTAACCCTTTGGAGATCTGGCAGAAGAGAAAAGGAATGGAATTTTCACTCTCTGGGGAGCTCCTGCAGTTATACTCAGTACTTATTGAGGGAAGCAGGGGCTTCAGTGTCAGCAACTCTGGTGGGTGTAGAAGAAAGCTCTGTGAGTAGCAGAAGAGGTTGTGATGAAATCCAGTTGCTGAAGGATGAAATGGAAGTGACTATTTACATAGATTTTCATTCATTTGTCAAGCATTCCTGACTCTGGACAGCTCAACTGGCTTGCTGGATACCTCAACGCAAATGATCCTCAGACACCTTAAATTCAACATGTCTAAAAGGTTATCAGTCCACTAAAATATTCTTCTTACATTTCCTAAGTTTTGTAGCTGGTGGTACCATCATATATTCAGTTTCTAAAGCCACAAATATGGGGTTCATCCCAGACTCTCTTCTCTCCCCTTCATCTCTCATATTCTATCCATCATGTCAATTACAACCCCTAAATGTGTGTCCCACACATTATAGCAGTGGCTTCTCAATTGTTCTCCTCTATGCAAATTTTTATTTCACTCCATTTTTCCATACTTACCTTTCTAAAATGACAGTTATTTCCTTCTTTAAATCCTTCAATAGTTACTCCTTGCCTGTAGGATAAAATCCTAAGCTTTTAGTATGGCATAAGGCTATGATCCAATCCCAAATTACCTGGTTGTTTCATTTCCTACCATTTTTTTCATCCATTACATACTCTACCAGTGGTTCTCAACCTTCCTAATGCCGCAACCCTTTAATACAGTTCCTCATGTTGTGGTGACCCCCATAAAATTATTTTCATTGCTACTTCATAACTGTAATTTTGCTACTGTTTTGAATTGTAATGTAAATATCTGATATGTGTTTTCCGATGGTCTTAGGCGACCCCTGTGAAAGGGTCATTCGACCCCCAAAGGGGTCACGACCCACAGATTGAGAACCACTGCTCTAAACCAAGTTTGTTCAACCTGCAGCCTATGGGCCGCATGCAGCCCAGGAGAGCTTTGAATACAGCCCAATACAAATTCCTAAACTTTCTTAAAACAGTACAAAAATTATGCACAGATCTTTTTTTAAGATCAGCTATTGTTAGTGTTAGTGTACTTTATGTGTGGCCCAGGGAAGTCAAAAGGTTGGGACACCCCTGCTGTAAACTCTAACTGTACCAAACTAAAGCAAGCCATTCTATTAAAGTACCATGTTATCTCAGCATCTGCATGTGTGAAAATGACAGTTCCTTTTCAAACTACCCACTTACCCTCTCACCTGTCTACCTAGTGCTAAATTCTTATTTATTCTTCAAATCTCAGCTTGGTGATGACTTCCTGGTCTCTCCTAGGTAAGAGGACCTTGTACTTCATTTTAGCACAAGCTTGTCCAACCCACAGTCCATGGGCTGCATGAGGCCCAGGATGGCTTTGAATTCAGCCCAATACAAAGTTGTAAACTTTCTTAAAACATTATGAAAATTATGCACCGAACTTTTTAAAAGCTCATCAGCTATCGTTAGTGTTCGTGTATTTTATGTGTGGCCCAAGACAATTCGTCTTCCAATGTGGCTCAGAGAAGCCAAAAGATTGGACACCCTGGTTTTAGCATTTACTATATAGTGTAACCATGAGCATGTCTCTTTTCCAAGGTATGTCAAGAGCAAGAAACCTGGACTTGTTTATCTTTCATGTGCTTGGCACATAGTAGGTGCTCAATAAACTAGTTAAATGAATGAATGTGCCAACTACCTAGTTTAAAATATATAACGGTGATGTTCTCCATCAAGGTCTTTCAGATATATTCTATAGTCTTTAGTTTTTACATTGGAATATTACACTACACTTGATGCTACAATGTTACTACTTTGGTTATAAGAATGTATTGATATGACTCAAAAGTCATACAGCATATCACTATGAAAGGAGAAAATACTAGTCACTACTTCCCATTACCCTTTCCTAACTCCAGCACCAGGAGCTGTGCTTATCATCAAAGTAAATGACACAATGGGGCTGCTGTACAGTGGCCTACCTACCCCTCCCCAGGTCTGAGGTAAGCAATGTTTTTGCTTTTCCTTTTGCAAAGGAAAACACTGTACTGGGCAGAGATAAGGGCAGAATATTCTCCTTGAGCCTGGGGCCAGAGCTAAAGGGAATAAAAGATTCTTGGTGCTCAGAACAAGCTCTTCCTTAGGCTCCAAGAGAATGTCCATATTCATATAGGCAGGATTTGGCAATGAACAAAACCTATCACCAGCTTGAGCATCACCAGTTAAACCACTTATAAACCTAACTGTAGCAGTATGTGTATCCAGTCCAGATGAGGTAATCTTAGTATTTAGATGCCCTGCAGGTGAGTTTAATATAATAATAGCTATCATGTATTAAGTATCTCCTCTGTGCCAGACACCCTGTTAGGTGTTTTATCAGTATTACTCTCATCTTTAGAAGCAGCTTATGTATGATTATTTCTATTTTGCAAACGTGAAAATGGAAGCTTTACAAGGTTGGATAACTTGTTCATGTCACATAACTACCAGATGTTAAGAGGATTCAAACAAAGGTGGCTATTTTTATTGCACCATCAAAGAGAAGTCTTCTAGTTAGCTATTCTAGACTTAGATAAGTTATTTTCAAATTGGAATGTGGTTTGATCCTGATTATTGAAAAGATTTTAGATTTCCAATGACCACAAATCCAAAATAATAATACATTCTCCTATCAATTTTTCTTATGCCACACTCACCTTGCCCCCTATCCGGACCTGAGCCTGAAGTTTGGCTAACTTTTCTTGATTCATGCTGTTGGTAAATCTAGGGGGGGAAAAATAGATGTTAAAATCACTGTTTTACCAAAATAAAATAAATGTTTATACAATAGTACCTCTGGTTCACTGAGTTTATAGTATTCATCACAATCATGGATTATATTAATACTATATTCTTAATAAATATTTTAAATAACTTCTAGCTTCATAAACCCAATTACTAAAAGAACCAAAATTAAATACCATTAGGGAATAGCATATACAAAGAGAAAATAAAAGGGAATTTCAATTTACCTATTTAACAATCCCTCCTTAAAAGCATGATTTTGGTACTCTGGCATTCAATAAAACCTAAGCAATTATAAAATCTCTGTAGCAAGCCAGTTTTTCCCTCAATGATTTTTACAGCAAAGAGCTGTTATCAAATGTTGTTAACATAACCTTTAAGTAGACGTTTTTCCTCCCAAAACACACTCTATATTCCTTGTAAACAATAAATGGAAGCCAAAAAAAAAAAAAAAATCTGGACAAAGAAATTCAACAACAGACTGTCTAGCTATCAAGATGTGAGGTAGTTGTGTCCTCTATTCAAGGTCAGGTGGTGTGTTAATAATGGGGAAAGAGAACCAGATTTTCAGACACTTAGTGCTTCTGCAGCACTTTCCACAGAGTTCATTCAATACCTTGCGCTGATACAGTATGTCATACTTGTCAAGACATTTTTGCATGCAGGGTAAAATGCCTCAATGCCCAATTGGACAGAAACACATCTCCGCTACATTAATACTAAATTTCTCTGGGGGGAGGAGGAGGTGAGGAGACTCAAACATAAGCTTTTAAAAGCTAGTCTTGATTTTGGAAATTCTAAGAACATTATGAAGTCATGAATCCTAGTCTGGTCAGTGATATTTGTACTAAGAAAAGAAGTTCTTAAGTTTATAATGCATCATGACATTCCACATATGTAAACAAATAAACACCAAAGTCTTGTTTTACTTGTTCTATGAATCAACAGATCATTACTGAGTTGAGAGATAGAATAAAGGACAAGGCAGTTATCAAAATTTTTTGGCCAATTATCTAACCTTTTTATAATCATCCAGATGAAAATGAATGTTTTCTTCATTTGAGAGATGAAAGAGAATCAAAGATTCTATAAGTACTGTACTAACCTATACATATCTCTGCTTTAAGGTCAAATAAAGTCCACTTCTCAACTAACATTTAGAATTTATGATTCCTTAATCTTTGCCCAGCATTGTATCACAATGCTCAAGCAGCTAAAAACACTCTTGTGTGTACCAATGTCAACTTGCGATACAGACTTAAATGTGCTGATGTAAATTCCAATCTCTATATTCAATATCCACAGAAAAGGATCAATATTCATTTTTCTCAAAGGAGTTGGCCATGAACGTGTAGTGAATTAACAAAGAGCCTAAGGACTTTTTTCTTTTACAAAAAGGGGAGAGAGGGCTCTTAAGTGAAAATATTAGAACTAGACACAGGGTAAACTTTTTGGACCCTTCTGCATTTTGAAGTGATAATCCCCAAGAAAAGATAGAAGAGTTGGAAGTCAATATAAAGATTCCTGACTTGAAACAAAAGCAACAAAATTAACCTGTTATATCAATGCATAGACCAAACCAGATTCCATTCCAGGTAAGCAGGACAACAAAGAACTTGTTCCCAGAGTATCTCAGAGAAAAAACATTTTAGCGAGGTTGGAAGCTTAAGTGGATATGGGAGGAAGAAGGATGGATGGTTCTTTGTCTACTAGCCAGTTGGGGTCTGTGGAATTCAAGTAGGAAAGAGGACTGGACTCAAGTCAATGAGAAAAGAGAGGTAAAGCTCAGAATCTGGACCAAACCTTTAAGATCAACTGGTTTAATTTCCCATTCCGTAATCAAACAGTACTTTGTCTTGTATATGTGGCCATCTTAAATACCAGCAAACAGCAGCAGGGTATAAATTACGAACAAATGAAACAGTTTACTTCCCTCCCAATTTAATAGATTTGCAAATGAGGCCCCAAATAGAGAAGTTAACTTCCTAAGGCTGTATGATTAAATGAGTTCTTCCCGGGGGATCCTAGAATCTTTTAGCCTTCCTCAGGGACTCAAAGAACTGTGTAAATATAACGAGGTTATAATCACTATTTATTGAGTACCTAAATTCCAAGGAATATGGTAGGCACTTTCAGATACATGTTTACACTGAGATTAAATAATTTCAACTTTCAGTCCCGATTTTTTTATTTATGTGGCGTTTCTTTAAGAGTGGCTTTAGAATCAGAAGGCTTTAGAACCAGAAGGATCAAGGTTCTACCACTTAGGGTTTTAGAAAGCTATTTTACTTCTCTGAACTTGTGTTCCTCCTGTATTAGGAAAGGTGTAACACCACACGCTTCATAGCGTTGTTTTAAGGGTTAAAAGTTACCAAGCACAGGGTATGGCTCCCGGTAGATACTCAAAAACTGGTAACTATTGTTACCACTCCCAAGAAGACATCAAAGGTATAATGAAACAACGTGGGAACGGAAGTTGAAACCACCATTCACAGTGCTTGTCAGTCAACCATCAATTTCCTGACAGCCTACTAAGCATCAAGCAGTATAATAGGGGCTACGAAGATGGGCAAGGCAATGTCTCAGAGTAGGAGGCCGACTTGTAAACAAACACTGCCATTACGAGGGGAAGAGCTCTGCAACAGTAATTCGGTCCCAAGAGCTAGGGGGCCCGGGGCTGCTAACCTGTTTCCTTATCTGTAGGGAAGGATCAAATGAGACGGCAACAGACAGGCTGTATAAAGCTCAAAGCATTGTTGTTGTGAGTCATGAAGAGTAACAGGACAGAGGCGGGGAACCATTGCCTCCGGGGACTGGATTTGGGCAATAGTGTGGGCCCGCTAGTCCCCACAAGGGGCGGTGGTGCTGGGGACTTTCCCTCAGGTGCCGACCCCCAGCTGCGCCGCCGGTGACCGACAGGCCAGGCTAGCCGCCTCCGCCCCCATTTGGCACTCCACGGCGGAAGTGGCAGCCCGAGCGGTTGGCGGGTGTCGGAAGAAGCGAGCGGGGGGGAGACCGTGCGCAGCGGCCTATGTCCGTGGAGTGGCGGGACCGCCGGGGGTCTCACCTGAATCAGGGAGGGTCCTCCAAGACCAGCACGCGGCAAGAGCAAAATGGCTGCCTCAGTCAAGACAGAGAAAGAGGACGGCGGCGGCGGGAGCGGGGCCCACGTGACACAGCTGGCCCTCACCAGAGCAGCCTATCCCGGTAGAGTATATAAGAACTACAAAGCCCAGTGGGCTCTGCGCCTCCCAATAGGAAGGCGGTAGGTGCAGGTGGCCGCGCGGCATTCTGGAGCTTGCAGTCTCCCGAGCATTCAATTGTGTTCGTGCCTATACAGAGGGAGCCTAATAAAAGGGTGGTGTGTATTTTTGTTTGGACGTCTACTTTATCAGATGTCTTTCACTGTCCGACTCAACTAGGGCGACTCAATTAGTTTCCACTCAGGGGTGGGGATCGGAGTGGGGGAAGAGATAGGAAGTTTTAACCCTTTATTGCATCAGAGGAACAATTAGTAGAAATACTCAACCCACAAAGTTAATAACAACAAAAAAACAAATGGATTTAACCAGAAGCTTTACGTTTCAAATGCCTGCAGTGACTTTAATGTCTTGGTTCCCTGAAGAGCTAGGTCAGTTTTGGAATAAGAGATACCACGTTTGGTTTTCTCGGAGCTTGCATCAGTTAGTTGCATAATCCCTGAGTGGAGAAACTGCAGTTGCAAGGAAAATCGTCTTCCCCAGCAGAAAGAGGCATTCTTGCAAAGTACAGAAACCACGCACTGCGTAACCGGCTTGGCAGATCTCTCGACCTGAGACCTGTGCAGGAACTTAAGAATGAAATCTGATTGTCGTCTTTTATATTTTCCTGCTGGGAAAGGGTGACCCAAGGCCAATGGGCAACCCGCCCAGTGTTTGGAGCGGCTGACTTCACTGATCAATAATTTGCGTTGTGAATATTAAGCACAGGCGTTGGGGGGGCGGGGCTAGCCTGCCGGTGGACAGTACCAGCAGCGGTTCTTCCGAGCCTCCTGCCCACCCTCACTCTCTCCACACACCTTTTCCCCTCACGATCCTTGGACTGAACATCCAGAAGCGGAGCAGGGGGTGGGGGAAGCAACTTGCACTCGAGAGCGACACCCGTACCCTTCTACGTGGTCTGCACCTTTAAACCCACTCACTCCCACACCGGACCCCGGAGGCACCACCCACATCCGTCTAACATCACTTCCTTCAGGGTTAGGAAAAAAAAAAAAGAATCTGGGAACGCGAGGAGTTGGTTTGAGCCACACTTGGGGAACGGCGCGGACCTTCTGCTAGAACTCCGGCCCTGCGTCTGCTCAGCCCCGTGGCTCCGCGCACTCACCACCATGGAGCCGCGGACGCGTTTCGGGGCCACCTGTTTGCTGGGCTTCAGTTTCCTGCTCCTGGTCACCTCTTCTGATGGACATACTGGGCTTGGAAAGGGTCAGACCGCGTTCTTATCTTAACCTTTACTCATCCTGGGTCCAGCCCAGTATAAGTCTCTTCTTGTCTTAACACGATCCCTCTGTCGTTCTGTCTCCTAGGCCACGCCGGATTCCTTTCAATTCTCTCCAACCGCTCCTGGAGTTTGAAAATTTCTTGGTTTAGGGAGTAGCGGGTTTAGGGAATGTTGTGATGGGCAAGTTGTACTTGAGGCCTCCCTAAATTCTTGGGTTGGAGTAAGGAATGGCCCTTATATTTGGAAAAGCATGTTAAAGCGCCCAGCACATGCTTAGCATTTGGTAGGTTCCTTGTGGACCTGCATATGCAGAGACCCTTGCCCTGAGTCTGAAGGTTCCTCACCTCATCTCTTCCCTGGAGAGCAAGGGACTGCCACCTCCTTGCCCTGAGGGGAATAGCACCTGCATTCCAGGGAAGGGGACTGGTCCCTAAAGAAGAGATAGATGAGGGTAGGTATGATGTTAGAGGGGTCACCAACAATTGTCTCTTCTGTGGTTCAGTCAGTGTGCCTGAAGAAAATGATTTTTTTTTTAATTTGAGGACTGAGGGGACTGGTTATGAATAGAGACTGGGAGATGTGACCCTCTCAACCCCAACTCCATCCCATTACTTATCTCTTCATTGTAACTCGGGGTTTATGCTTTTCTAAGTAGGTATTAGCATGGATTGCCCTCCACTTCCATTTTTTTGTGCTGATCTTACTGTATGGAATGACTGTGCTGCCGTCTTGCTGTTTTAAATTCTGTTTTCTCTTATCCTCCCTTTTTCTACATTTATTAGTGGGTGATGAGGTTGGGTGGACATTCAATGTGTCTGAATACAGTCACTCCTTCATTCAGTAATAATTTTTGATCACCTACCATGTTCTAGGCACTATCTTGGGCACTAGGGAAATAGAGGTAGGCAGGACAGACAAGGCTCCTGTTCTTAGGAGCTTATATTCAAGTCAGAAAAACAGAGTAGACACATAAACAAATTAATAAGACAGTTTCAGCTAGGGGTAAGTGCTGGGAAGAAAGTGAAACTGGGATGGAGTAAAAAGGCTGGAAAGGATGAGGGAGCTGGCATTACTTGAACTAGGAAGGTCAGGGAACACTTCCTTGAGAAGGTGATATTTGCAGTTCCATCTCAGTGACAAAACTGCATGATGAATTCTCCTGGGCCAAAAATTTTAAATACCGACAATACCATTTTAAATATAGAGGTTACTTTATATTTAGCATAGAATTGTAAGTTCCAAGAGAGAAGAGTATAATGTTAGGAGTTTGGGTTTAGATCTAAGTTTTAATTTATTCTGCCACTAACCAGCTAAGAGGCCTAGGGCAAGTTACTTAAGTTCTCAAACCTTAGTTCCTCATATGTAACATTGGGCATAGTAACTACCTCAGACATCAACAAATAATTTATGCTGTTCCAGTTACTGTGTTAGGTGTAGGCAATCCCTTGGAGTCATGTAATCAGTTTTTCCTTGTTAGACATTAAGCTCTGTGTGGTTATTCCAGTTACCATTTCTGCATAATAAAGCACCCCAAAATTTAGTGGTGTAAAGAAATCACTTTACTATACTCATGATTCCGTGGGTCAGGAATTCAGACAAAGCTAGTGAGGAAGGTATGTTACTCACTTTCATGATGTCTGGGGCTTCATTTGAGCTGATTACTTCTTCATGTAGTCTTTCTTCATGGACTAATGTGGGCTTCCTTACAGTAAAACAGCTGGATTCCAAGAATGAGTGCACTGAAAGAACAAGGTGGAAATGCATAGCATTTTTATCATCTAGCATCAGTTACACTGTACTCTGTATGGCTATGTTCAAAGGGAGGGACATTTAGCCTCACCTCTCCACCATGGGGGAATGTTGAGTTCACATTGTAAGAAGAACATGTAGAATGGGAAGTATTATTGCAACCATCTTTTAGAAATACAGTCTGCCCAGGAAGCCAGGACTATTTTTCCTATTCATGCTTAGGAATATTTGTTGACAAAAAAGTACACATGATCATTGTGATCCCTGTCTTCAGCTTATAATCTGTAGGCTGTCAAGACAAGTAAGCAGACAATTGCATTACCCTGTAATATGTACTGTGAGCAGGGAAACACCAGGTAACTAGGAGCACCGAGGGCAACTTGAAGAGGGGTAGGGAGCGCTGCGCTGTGATAATTAAATGAAAAAACAAAAGGCACTTAATTTTGTTTTACAAATATAGAAAGTATTTAGTTAATGTTTACTATTATGTCCTGAAAGGAATTAATAATATTTCAAACTTTTCCTTTTTTTGCATCTCTTGGGTATGAATTCTGGGGAAATAGATTATAGACCACCCACCCTACCTCTCAAAAAAGCGCTGCCTGAAGCAGTAGTTCCTAAAAATCTTGATGAGTAAGATTTCTTCCCAGATGTCTAAGTAACTCTGGCTCTTTCCAGAAGATGGTCTGGTGGTTTGCAGATAGGGACTGAATGACTACTGTATTCATTAAGAAGAGGGTACAGTGGTGTGGTATGAGCTCGGGATAGAAATCAGGAGTCCTGGGTTTTAATCCTGGTCAGACCATATAGACAGCTGTGGTCTTCCTTGAGTCCCATTTTTTAAAATGAGAGAGTTAGACTAAAAATGATTCCTAAGAGTCCTTCTAGCTCTAACATTCTAGAGTTCTAAAATAACTTTGCTGTTCTCCATGTGCTAAAAATTTGTAATATATCACCTGTTTGGTAAATGCCAAGCACTGTTCTCTGCATTTTTTCACAAATTGACTGATTTAATCCTTATAATAACCTTCTGAGATGGATAATATTATTATCATCCCCATTTCCCAGATAAAGAACCTACACAGGGTCACAGGAGTCACACAGTTAGTTGGGCTACAAATCCCAGAGCCAGTGCTCTTAATTAGAACACCACTTCTGTCTCTGAGTGTAGAAACTCCTTTGAAGACTTAAAGGAAGCTGTCAGTGGGGGCAGTTCATGTGCTCTCCTGCCTGAAACAGAAATGAATGATTGTCAAGTCTCTGGGAATAAAAATTTGGCACTGACACATATGCAATGTTTGCCTTCTACACTATGTCCTATTCACATTCACAGCAACCCTATGGAATAGATATTTTTGTTAGGCATATTTTGCATTTGTGAAAACAGTGAGTGGCTAAACTAGAATTCCAACCCAGGTCTGTTTGACTGCAGACAGACTTTATGTAGCCACAGTGTTACTCTACTTTTCAGGTACAGTGTTACCTGTTTTAGAGGCTTGGCTGCCAGCTCTGACACTTGACCTTTTATTTTGTTAGCCAGGAGCAGGGTAGATAATAGTTTTCTGATGTTTTTAGTTTACAGTCATGAAAACAATTTTAGGATGAAGGGCTTGGGAATTCTGATGTAAATGCTTTGTTTAGAAAGGGTCACTTTCCCTTTTTCTTTCTTTTTTTTTTAACTAATGTTTTAGGCAAGGAGTTGCTGATGTGGGAGCCTTCAGCTCACTTTGCAGATAACTGGCATAAATTAACTGGCTGTGCAGGTGATGCTTTAGGAAATTGGACTCTCTTCACATGTTCCACGTTGGCATCGGTGTGCGTGTGGGTGGTGCTGGGGAGCAGGTGATTTTTAGTAACAAATGTAAACACTATCCTTTCAAGTTATTTTTAAAGAGAAACAAAAGGATCCAGATTTTCCAGATCTGAAGTCAGTGCTTTCATTCTGCTTTGGAAGCCACATTCCTTCATTCATTTATTAATTTAATCTTTGCCAAGGAGGCAGTAGTGTTGTGAGTAGTTAAATTGCAGATTCTGAATTCTACCACCTAGGTTCTAATCCAAGCTCTGCCACCGCCTGGCAGTGTAACCGTGGGCAAACTATTTGCCTTCAGCTTCCATATTTGTAAAATGGAGATAGAGGGGAGTTCCCTGGTGGTGTCGTGGCTTAAGGCTTCGGCGCTGGCGCTGTCAACGCTGAGGCCGGGGTTCGATTCCCAGCCAGGGAGCTACCCACATACAAAAAATAAATAAATAAATAAAATAAAATGGAGATAGAGTTTCTATTTCATAAGTTTATTGTGAGGATTAAATGTTAATACATGTAAAAGCATGCAAAACAGTGCCTGGCATGTAATAAATTCATGTGTTAATCATTATTAATATTGTTATTGTTATCATTATGTTATTGTAATTATCATATAAAGTAAGCATTCAAAAAGTAATGGGGTAATTATTATTACTATTATGAAAAATTCCAGTGTACTTTTTAATATGAATTTTCAAAGAAATTTTGTACACGTAGTGAAATTGTTTTAAATTATACCTCTGGACTTACTCTTAGGAGTAATGCAGTATGGCAGCTAGGGAAGTGTTAGGGTACTGGAAAAGCATATTAATGAGGAATCAGGAGACCTAAATTCTAGTTGTGGCTTCCTTTGTGGTCTTGGGTAGGGTAGGCTCTGCCCTTTTCTAGGCCTTCATAATATGAGAATAAGTGATCTCTAAGTTTGTGCTATTCAATGTAGTAGTATTAGGTACATGTTGCTCTTAAATTTTAAATTAATTATAATTAAATACAATAACCAATTTAGCTCCTCAGTTGCATTAGGTACATTTCAAGTACCCAGTGGTCACCTGTGGCTGCCATATTGAACAGTGCAGAAATAGAACATTTCCATTATTGCAGAAGATTCTGTTGAACAGTGGTGCTCGAGAAGGTGTCTCTTAGTAATAACTTCCTGTGACTGTAAGCTTTGTCAGCTAGTTTTGAGTGGCCCAAGTTTATGGAGAAATAATATTTGACCTAATGTTAGTCTAGCTTCCCTCACTTTCTTTTGGCTGACATTTGCCTGGTATATATTTTTCAGTCATTTTATTTTCAACTTTTATAAGTCCTTCTGTTTTAGGTGCTCTTGTAAATATCATGTAGTTGTTTTTTAACCAAAAATTGACCATTTCTGTCTTTTAATTCTAACTGGCAAATTTAGTCCACTTACGTTTGTGGTGATTATTGACAGAGCTGTTCTTACTTATCTCATCCAGTTTCCATTGCTACTGTTTTTTCTATGTTTTTCTCTTTCTGTGCCCTTTCTTTGGGGGTTGAGTATTTGCTTGTTCATTTTTTAAAATACTATTTTTTATTAGTTTCAGGTATAGTATTTACGTGTTCTTATATTTGTTTTATATCCTTTATTAGTGTGGAAATGGAACATTCTAGTTCTTTTCTTTTAGTGGTTACTCTTGACATTTTACTTGCATAATTAGCTAAGTCTAACATTGATACCTTAACCTCCCAAAGATAAGAGGGCCCTAGAACACTTAAATTAGCTTCAGTCACTTCCTCTTTACTTATAAGCAGTTATTGTCCAATAATTTAGTTCTGTCTTATTTTTCACTCTACAAATTCAGCAATAAAAAATTTTATACAGATAATATTTATATTTCTATACATGTTTACTAGTTTATTTGCTCACTATTTCTTATATCTAGGCTGTTGTCTGCAGCCACTTCCTTCCTGAAACTAGCCCTTTATTTATCCTTTTAGTTTCTCTGGTCCTTCTCTCCTAGGGAACTATTTCATTTTTTTTTTTTTGTTTAATCTCTTCAAACCTCTAGTACTTCCCCCACAATCCTTGCTAGCAGGTGACAGTGCTTCCTATATAACAGAAGACAGAATAAGAAGAGGCCTTTCAAAAATTATCACCACTACACTTACCACTTTCTAGCACCAGTGTCCATTTCCTGTCTTTATTGGATATTCTAGCGAAGGCTAATCCCTCTACTTGAGTACTAAATCACATCTCCTTTCACCCACTCAAGGTATTTTTTATTTCCCTTATCTTCCTTTATCATCAGTTTTTTTTTACCATTGTTTTATCATGTTTTTTCAGCTTTCAGAATTTTCTACTTTCCTCCGTTTTGAATTAAAACCCTTCCTCAACTCACAAAACCCTCTAGCAATTTCCCCTTGCAGCAAAATTATTTGAAAGAGTTGTATTAATTCTTTACTTCTTCTCTGGAGCTGTCTTGATCTTCCTCTAATACTTTCATCCTCACTCCTCTGTTGAAACTGGTCTTGTCAAGGTCAGCATTGTTCTTCAGTTGCTAAATCAGGTGGTCATTTCTGATTTAGCTGGAATATTGGAGTCAGTTGATCAGCCTTCTTTCTCAAAGCATTTGGATACACTTGGATTCTAGGACTCCATGCGCTGCTGGTCTCCTGGCAGTTTTTTCTCATGGCCTTGGCTTTATCAGCCCTAAACTTGGAGTGCTACAGGGCTCTTGGACTCCCGCTCCATCTATACTCACTCCCTTATTCAGTCTCAGGCTTTAAATAACATCCATGGGCTGATAACCCTCCTTTTGAATTCTGGGCTCAGATATTCAGTTGTTTAGTCAGCATTTCTACTTAGATGTCTAGTAAGTGTCTCAAAATGAACATATCCAAATTCAAACTCTTACTGTTCCTTTCCAAAACTCACTCGACCTGCTCTCTTTCTCATCTCTGTTAATGGCAACTCCATTCTTCCACTTGCCCAGGCCAGAAACCTTAGATTCATCGTTAACTTTTCTCACCTTATGTCCATAGCAAAATCCTTTTGACTTTGCCTTCAAAATTTATCAAGAATTCTAAAGTATCTTACTCCCTCTACCACCACAGCTGGTCCAAACCACCATCATTGCTTGCTTGGATTATTGTAGTAACTACTTCACTAGTCTCTTTTGCTTTGGCTTTTCTCTCTTGTATTAGTTTACTAGAGCAGGAAAGTACCACAAACTGAGTGGCTTATACAACGGAAGTTTATTGTCTCACAATTCTGGAAGCTACAAGTCCAAAATTAAGGTATCAAGATTGGTTCCTTTTGAAGGCTGAGGGAAGGATCTGTGCCAGCCCTATGTCCTTGTAGGTGTCTGTATTCTCCATGTGTGCATATCTGTGCCCACATTTCCCCATTTTATATGGAGACCAGTCCTATTGGGTTGGGGCCCACCCTGATGACCTCAAGGCCTCAGAAAAACCCTATTACCAAATAAGGTCATAGTCTGAGGTACTGGGGGTCAGGACTCCAGCAAATCTTTTTTGGGGGAAGATGGTTCAACCCATGCCACTCTCTATAGTCTGTTTTCCATACAGAAGCCAGAGCAATCCTGTTAAAACATAAATTGCATCATGTTACTACTCTGCTCAAAACCGTCCAAGAGCCTGTAATAAAAGCCAGAGTCGTTACAGTGGCCTACCAGCCCCTGCATTGTTTGCTCCCGCCCTTGGCTCTTTGTCCTTACTCCCTTGTAGTCTGAAAGACAGCATTGTGTGGGGTTTAAAAGCAAGGAGTCTGGACCCTGACTACCTAGATTCAGATCTTCTCAGCTCTGATATTCACTGACTATGTAAACTTGTAAAGTTATTGAAACTTTGTGCCTCAGTGTTCTCATTTGTAAAATGGGGTGAGTAAGCGTGCCTACCTCTAAGGTTATTATGAGGCTCAGTATATGCAAAGTACTTGGAGTAGTGCCGGGCATATAAAATTAATAGCAAATACTTGTAGCAATTCTCCAGTCCCAGACATGGTTCTAAGCTCTTTAATGTATTCATTTATGCTTCATAGCAACTGTAGGCAGTAGCTGCTATTGTTATCCTCATTTACAGATGAGAAAACTGAGGTTAAGTAACTTGCCCAAAGCCACACAGCTAGTAAACTGCAGAACTGGATTTAAACTCAGAGTGTCTAGGTCCAGAGTCCATGCTCTTAACCACTACACAATACTGCTCAGTAAAAATTTATTTATTGAGGTAATGAGTGTTGAATACCCGATGGTGAGAAAATACCTCAGTTTATCTAAAAATGTCTGGTTTTGCCCTTATTCTAAAAGATGGATTTGCTAAGCACTAATTCTTGGTTTAGAGATTTTCTTTCAGCATTTTGAAGGTGACGTTCTTTTGTATTCAGATTTCTAGTTTGTTCCTATCAGTCAGATTATTGATCTTTTGTGGGAAATACATCATTCCTCTTTGAAATGCTTTTAAGGTCTTAATATTTTTGTTCTGTAGTTTCACTACAGTCTTAGGTGTGTGTATTTTGTTTTTGTAATTTGTCTCAGGTATTATATGTTGTGCTTCTTATATTTGCAGATTCATGTTTTATATCAGCTACTGAAAAATTTTAGCCTTTATTTCTTTTTTCTTTTAGATGCTTAAAATTTTTATTTTTAGGGAGGTAGTATATTAAAATGGTTAAATCCTTTAAAAAGCATATTTTACCTCCCACTCTTGTTCCCTAGTCACCCAGTGTCCCACCCCAGTGATATAATCTCTTCAAATATGTCCTTTTCTTCCTTCTTTTCATTCTTAGACACCAATTTTATACACACACACACACACACACACACACACACACACACACACGAGGGAGGGCTGATAAATTTTGCCTCCACTGTCGTATTTTTGTTACATTAGACAAAGTTGGATATAAGCAGTTCTGTGTAGTCACAAGGTATCTCCCCTCCATCATTCTTGATCTTGCACACACAGAGGCTTACACTTTTCACCCAGTGCATGTCGAAATGGAAGAGTGTTCAGACGTTTGGTTCACACAGTGTGGTGTTATTGAATTCTTAACAGCAGAAAAAGTTCCCCCAACTTTTTTGAAATTTTTGAAAAAGAAAATGAGGATTTCTTAAAGATTATTACAGGTGCTGAAACTTGGGTCCATCATTATGACCCCGAGAACAAAAGGCAGTCCATGGAATACTGCCATAAGGGATCACCTTCCCAGCTGAAGCCTGAGTTTTTAATTTTTTTGGTTGAGGTGACTTCTTTAAGAAGTCCTTACCTTCTTTTTCAAAAATTTCAAAAAAATTGGAAGAACATTTCCTGTGGTTAAGAATTTAGTAATGACATGCTGTTTGAACTAAACATCTGAATACTCTTCCATTTCAATATGTGAAAAATGTAAGTATCTGTGGGTGCAAGGTCAAGAATGATGGAGGGGAGATATTATGTGACTGCATAGAACTGGTTATATCCAGCTTTGTCTAATGCAGTGGTTCCCAAACTTTTTTTACTTGTGTACGCCTTTTAAACCCATTTCTATTAAACCGTACCCCTTGTTTTTAAGACAGCTGTGTTTAAATACTAACACTTTTATTCAGTGCCTATGTGAATGTAAAATAGTGGAAATGAGATAATAAATTAGGAAAGAAAAATTACTACACTAAAAGTACAAACCACATTTAATTTTACAATATTCATGACACAGTTAAATATTGGTAATGATGATTAAGTATTTAACAAACTTAATTTATTATTAATAATAATGTTTATTTGTGTTATCTGAGACATCTGTAATAATTGCTATGCAGATCACTAGCTGATTGAAACATTGTTAAGTGAGGTCATTGAACTTGCTTGGATGCAGTTTGTTTCTTGAAATCAGGCTCAAAAGATGCAAGATACAGTCTTAAATCCAGACTTGCATTAAGTTTGTTGCAATATTTATTTTTTTATGAAGGTGTAAGAAGAAAAAGCTCTTTCCACTAGTTCAGTATTAGTAAATGGCGAGAGGTATTTGAGTGCCTTTTCACTCACTGACATCTACCCAGAAGGTAATAAGATGCACTCTTTTATAATAAAAATTTAAAGAGTATGTTGAAAGTTCAATTAACTACCCTTTTCCATTGGTTGATAGTTTAGCTTCTTTGAAAAATTCTTCCTTGAAGGGATGTGCAATCCAGCTGTTTTCTTGTTCATGTTGAGGGAATTACTTATAAAAGGACACTTTAAGACCTTCCTGTTGACTTACAATATTTTCTTACACATTTTGGGATAAGCGCACTCATTCTCAGATAAGAAGTTGTGCAGTTTCTAAAACTTGAGGCTGACCTCTTTCAGTACACTTTCCAAAAGTCAAATTTTTTAATCATTGACTCAATTTTGTCAGTTACTTTGAATATAATGATTGAGTTGTTTTGAAGTCCCAAGTAGAGTTTGTTTACTTCTAGAAAAATATCTGAAGCCAGTCACTGTCCTGAAACTTTGGAGCAAGAGGGAAATGATGGTCTTCAAAAAATACTTCATGTCTGGACTTCATGTCTAAGTTCAAACATCCATGTAAGTCCTTTGCCACGAGATAGCCACCTTATCTCCATATGCAAAAGTGATGTGCTATGAATGCTGTTCATTTCTTCTCACAGTGCTTTAAACAATCTGGAGTTTCATGGTTGTGATTTAATAAAATTTAGTTTTTACAGCCTCATCAAGAACATCTTTCAGTTCACTAGGAAGAGGCTTGGACGCAAGACTTTGCCAGTTTATGAATGCAGCAGTAACTCCATGGTACATGGGGAACTACTTCTTTAATTCAGCTCTGTAGGCCTATAAACATAGGCTCGCCTCCATTAATGCATACAGCACAGCAATTCAACCAACTAATGTCCTTTTCAACGAAGTGACCATTAATTATATTAAGAATATCTTCACCTGTGGTGTGCTCTGTCATTGGGTAACAAAACAACAGGTTTTTCTCAATCATTTCCTACCAAGTACCTTGTGATAATGAGCAAAATAGATAGATAGATCAGTAACATCTACACTTTCATCGACCTAGATAGAAAAGAATACTTTTTCTAATTCTATCTACTATTACAGCTTCAACATTATCAGACATTTCCTGAATTCGTTGAGATATTTTATGGTTTGGAAAAGAGATAGTATTGATTTTGTGGGGATGTTCTTCCCCAAATATGCAAAAAGCAGTATCCTTAATGCAAAGAGAAATTAAATCTTTCGCTTTGGTGTGGTTTTTTTTTTTTTTACCACATTTAGCTATGCATAAAAATGCGATATGGAACTTCAACTGCATTCTCATTGTATTTCTTTCCTGACATCCTGTATGAAGTAACAGTTGGATGATTTTCTAAGCGCTGAAAATAATGTATTTCTTTGTTTTTATACATAGGATGTTTAGTTTCTAAATGTCGCATGAGTAGAGAGCGTTTCATGCAACCTTTGGATAATATTTTCCCATAGCAACACACAAAGGCTTAGGATAGTCATCATCCCCTACAAATAAAAACCCGTATTAATTTACTCTCCAGAGTATTTCCTTTTCTTCTGTGTACCTTATGTGAAGCATGCACCTTTTTGCCATCTCCTGGTGTGGGCATACTAGTAGCTGTGGACACGTGTTGAGAAGAACTTTGTGACAGGTTATAATCCACATCAAGTTCTGTTTTTTTAACTGTTCCTGTTTTCAACCACTGATCCATAATTGACACATTTAAAAATCACTGACAATAATAACTGAAACTATGTTAAACATTAAATTAAGAAAAACTACTTGAAAAGAATCACAATCAAAGCCAACTCACTTACTTTTACTCAGTCAATAATTAAACTGATCAAACAGTCTAGCTATGGATGTATTTATATGTTTGGGGAAGTTCTAGAAACATCGTAAATGGATTGTTCCTAAACTGCATAATGACTGGTAGAAGAGTGGTTTTGGAGAAGGGCTCATGGCCACATCCCCACCAATCATCATTTGCTAATGTGCTCTCATTTTGAATTGTTTCCATTAAGGGTGATACAAACTTAACATTTATTGTTTCATAACTATCATTTTGCATTTTCTTACTTTACTTGTTTTTTCACCATTATTGATTATTTTTCGCATACCCCTGAATGGTCCAGCACGTACCCGCAGGGGTACACATACTGCTGCTTGGGAACCAATGGTTTAATGTGTAACAAAATATTACATGGAGGCAAAATTTATCAGCCCTTCCTCTACTAGTCTTTTTTTTTTTTTTTTTTTTGCTTTTTGGTATGTGGGTAGCTCCCTGACTGGGAATCGAACACAGGCCGCAGCGCTGACAGTGCCAACACCGAAGCCTTAAGCCACTACACCATCAGGGAACTCCTACTAGTCTTTCTTAATCTATCCTCTATCTCCTGGCTTCTCCTCACGTTTTCTATCTCCTTATCTCTCTGTGCTGCATTCTAAATAACTTCTGATCTATCTCTACACCTGTTTAATCTATCTCTACACCTGTTTAATTTCCTGTTTTAATCTATCCACTGAATTATATTTAATTAATAAAGAGGGGTTTTTTTTGTTTGTTTGTTTTTTCTGGAGCAGTTTAAGGTCTATTGAAAATTAATGGGAAAATACAGAGTTCCCATGTAAGCCCTTACCCTTCCACCTTCCCCCACCTTCAGTTCCCCAGTTTCTCCTATTATTAACATCTTTCACTAGTGTGGTGTCTTTGTTACAATTAATGAGCCAGTGTTGATATATTATTAATTATGCTGTGCATTCTATGGGTTTTGATAAACATGATGACATATGTATTAGTTTGTTAGGGCTGCCATAACAAATACCACGGACAGTTAAACAATTTTCTCACAATTCTGGAGGCTAGAAGTTCAAGCAAGATCAGGTGGTTGGCAGGGTTGGTTTTTTCTTGTAGATAAGCATCTTCTCTCTATGCTTCACTTGGTCTTCCCTCTATATATATGTCTGTGTCCTAATCTGTTTTTATAAGGACATATTGGATTAGGGCCTAATGACCTCATTTGAATTTAATTACCTTTCACTACAGAGGTATTCAACCTTTTGGCTTTCCTGGGCCACATTGAAAGAAGAATGGTCTTGGGCTACACATAAAATACACTAACACTAACGATAGCTGATGAGGTAAAAAAAAGGTTGCAAAAAATCTCATACTGTTTTAAGAAAATTTATGAATTTGTGTTGGGCCGCATTCAAAGCTGTCCTGGGCCACATGCAGCCCGCAGACCGCAGGTTGGACAAGCATGTTTTACTTGTTGCTCACTGTTCCTCATTTGGTTTTAACTTACTTTGTGTTATTACTGTGAGCCCAGGGAGTACATTTTGAACATCCGTTTTATGTAGGATTTCATTGTTTTGTAGGTGGATATTCCTCTAGAGCAGACCTGGGCAGACTTTTGCAAGGCGAGGGCTACTTCTCCAAGTGTTGCGGTCCAATAGCTATTTATTTTATTATTCAGGTAGTCACTCCAAAATTGCCTGGTGGTCTACTGCTGCACCATGGTAGACATCTTGCCCAGCCCTGCTCTAGACTGTTTAGTCAGGCATCCTCCCAAAGCAGCATTTAGTTGCTTGAGTTTAAGTATGACAAGTAGAATGATGGTGATCATATTAGGCACCTTCCAGTTCTCCTGAACATCTTCCCAATTTCACCCTCATTTAATCATTGACTCTTTAGGATTAGACTTTGGGCCATAGACAAGTGATACATATTCTCTTGACCAGCAGCCCATGTTGTTGGGAATGAACAGGGATGATGGTTAGTTTGGATTCTGCCTCTATGCAATAATCTGAATGAGCTGTTTATTTCTCTGTGGTGACACTGATGGAAATTTGAATTTATTTCTGGGAAACAAAGGCCTGGAAGATAGTATAGTAACTGAAAAGTCATAAAATTGAAGTTCAAATCCAAGGTTGGCTGTTTACCAGATATGTAACCTGGTACAGGTTATGTATGAATAACTTCTCTGGACCTCAGAAGTCTCAACTGTAAAGAATAGCAAAAGCTGCTATTTACTGATCAGAATATGCTAAGCACTGTAATAAGTTATATGTATATATTATTTAATAGTAACAATCTTATGAGCTATAGCTATTATACCGATTTTAATGATGTGAAAATGGAAGTATAGAGGTTAAGTAAAAGAGGATTATTGTAAATTATTGCCAAATGTAAATGAGATAACACATGTGGTGTGCTAGGCACTGTAAGATGATCAGTAAATAACAGTGGGCATTGTTATGATCACTAACACTTTCCAGATATAAAATTAAGTTATTTATGTGATACAGCCCAAATAAGATTCATTTACTCAATAAACATTTTATGGAGCACTTACTATGGCCATATATAGTACTATTATAAATGATAGGGAAAGAGGGAGTAAGATAGGTATGGTCCTAGTCGTTAGGGAGTTCCCTTTAGAGTAAAGGAGACAGACACGGCAACATTTGCATTTCAGCCTGGGAAGTGCTGTCTGGGAGCAAGAATAGGGTTCTTTGGGATTCAGGAAAGATTTATCAGTAGAAATGCCCTCTAGGTTTATACCTAAAGAATGAATTGGAGGTGAGGGTAGGAGGAAAGACAGAAAAAGCTGTGATTATGAAGGCTGGAAGGGAGAAAGTGCCTGCTGCATTTAAGGAAATGAAAGTAGCTTTATGTGTAGGAGCTTAGGAAAAGTGTGGAAAATGAGCCTGGAGTGGTGAGTAGGTACCATATCCGGAAAGGCTTTTAAGTCCTGCTACAAGAGTTTGTTCTTTTTAGGGCATTGGTAAGCCTCTGAAAGGTTTTTACCCAGCAGTGATGTGATTTTAAAATACCACTCTGGCTGAAGTCTGGGGAATAATAATAACTTTAAATACCCCATTATCTCATTTAATCCTTATATTAATACCAACACTTGGAGGTGGACATTATTATCTTAATTTTATGGATGAAGAAATTGGGACTTGAAGAGCCTACTTCACAAAATTCACACATTTCATAGGAAGTGGAGTCACATATCTACGTCTTTCTGACTAAAGCTATATTGTCCAACTAGTAATGATTTGTTGTGACCTGCTTTATTTTTACTCTGTGGAAAATTCTCATTCATTCTTACAGTATTATTTGCATATTCTGTGTTTACAAAGCATTTTACAACCGCTATTTAACTTAATCTCCTTAAACTATGAATAGACAATTTATTTCCATTTTACAGGTCTGAAAAGTAAGGCTTGAAGTATGGGACTGTTTATGGTCCCATATACCCAGAAAGTGGTGTGGAGCTGGGACTTGAACACCATGCTCTATTCAAAGGAAAGTCTTTTTTATCAGTGAACATGCTACACTTCTTTCTTGGGTCTTTGCCCTTTGTTCATGTGTGAATGTTTATAAAGCTCTTTCCTTCCAGGTTTTGGAGACCATATTCATTGGAGGACACTAGAAGATGGGAAGAAAGAAGCAGCTGCCAGGTATAAGATATGGTTTTAGGATATTAATAGTGGTAAAACACTTTCCAGATATCAACTTAGCATTAATTTCAGGTGAAGGTCATGCCAAGGCAGAGCAAGAACTGAGTAGTTGCCTGATAACAACAATAATAATACTATCTAACATTAAGTGCTTTCTATGCATAAGGCATTGAATTATGTGAATTAACTTATTTAATTTTTACAATAACTTTTGAGGTGGTACTGTTGTTACTTTCATTTTAGAGATGAGAAAACTAAGGCACAGAGCAGTTCAGTAACTTGTCCAAGATCACACAGCTAGTAAGTGATGAAGCCAAGATTCAGATGTAAGCACTCTGGCTTCAGGGCCTGTACTCAACCAGTAAACATACTGCCTGATCGTCTCAAGTTGAATTGTCTCAGTTTCCAAGTGGGTTTAGTCTATGCACAGATAACTGGTACAAAGGAAGAGGAAAAGGCAGAGTAGAGGATGGAAAACCAAACACTGAACTCAGTACTTTACATTCATTAATTTATTTAATCCTCACAACCTATGAGGTTGTTTCAGCCTGTGAAATAAGAACTGTTGTTATTACAGGAGAGAAAACTGAGGTATGGAATGGTTAAATAACTTGATAATAGTGTACACAGCTTGGAAGTTACAGAGCCAAGACTTGAATGTTCTCTACTATACTGTATTGGAGAGATACAAAGACCCAATATATGTGCACCTACTTTATACATACACACACTTGCACAGAAACACACACTTCTGCACCTACCAAACTGTAGTGCTTGCTTATGCTAGAACAGATCCTGCAGCTTCATGTCTCACACCTGCAGGAATAGGGTTGCCAGATTTAGCAAATAAAAATAAAGGATGCCAGTTGTATTTGAATTTAAGGTAAATAATAAGCAATTTAAAATGTGCCCCATGCAATATTTGAAACATTAAGAAACATTTTTTGTTGTTTAACTGAAATTCAGATTTAACTAGGCAGCCTGTGTTTTGTCTGGTAACCTTACCCAGGAGTAAAATTTCTATTAGTTTTTCAAGTCCTCAATAAAATGACTATTCCCAGATAAAGTCTTCAGTGATTTTTCAGCGATTTTTCTGGTCAGTTTGTTTTTTCTCTTCTGTGCTTTTACAATGCAACCTACATCTATCCATTGTAGTACTAAGTTACTCTTGTAGGGGCCTAAGTCTTCCCATTCAGGCCTTTGATCTCCTTTGGGGGAACTGGTTTATTGTCACTTCTGAATTCCCAAACATGGAGATGTTGAATCATTGAAATGATTATATAATTGAATAAACAGATACTGTGAGTCACTGGCTGTGAGGAATGAAGAACTAGCCTTTGTGAATTGTCTTCTGTATGTTAAATATAGTGATTAATTTGCAATATTTAAATGTTCATTATGGCCACATTATAAATGGATGGGCAAAGTCTTTGGCCACAGGGAGATCACATTCTCCTGAGGCTTATAACATTTGACATAAATATCTAATGCCATTCTAGTCTCCATCTTTCTGAGAAAGCAGAACGTGGGTCTAGTTGGCATAGAACTCCTGTTTCCATAGCAACAAAAGGTCTTTCAAGAGTCACGGGGAATCGGAAGTGCAGTTTGCATTTCCGCTTTGCGGCGGAGGCGCCAGCAACCCGGAAGTTTGCGCGCGCGCGCGTGCACATGGCTGCGCCCGGGAAAGATGCCGCTCGTGGTGTTTTGCGGGCTGCCGTACAGCGGCAAGAGCCGACGAGCGGAGGAACTTCGTGGGGCGCTGGCGGCCGAAGGCCGCGCCGTGTACATTGTAGATGACGCGGCTGTGCTGGGCGCGGAGGACCCGACTGTGTACGGTGATTCGGCCCGTGAGAAGGCTTTGCGTGGGGCCCTGCGAGCCGCGGTGGAGCGGCGCCTTAGTCGTAATGATGTGGTCATCCTTGACTCGCTTAACTACATCAAGGGCTTCCGCTACGAGCTATACTGCCTGGCGCGTGCGGCACGCACCCCTCTCTGCCTGGTCCACTGCGTACGGCCAGGCGATCTGAGCCGGGGACCTCGGTTGGACACGGACGAGAACCGGAGTCAGAACGTCAGTGTGAGTTGGCAGCCGCGCGCTGAGGAGGGAGGGAGACCTCTGGCAGTGGACACTCGTGTTCTCAAGGAACCGCAAGCAGTGGACTCTGTGGTAAATGGGCGAGCCCAGGCAGACTTATCTAAGGAACTGGAGCTAGAGGAAACCAAGGCTCCAGATCTTCCAGCTTTCGTGACTCCGGAATTTGAGAAATCTGCAAAACATGTGTCTAGTGCCTTTTACCCTACCGAACTTCTGGAGGCCCTGACGCTGCGCTTCGAGGCTCCTGACTCTCGGAACCGCTGGGACCGGCCCCTGTTCACCTTGGTGGGCTTAGAGGAGCCATTGCCCTTGGCAGAGATCCGGGCTGCCCTGTTTGAGAACCGGGCTCCTCCATCCCATCAGTCTACACAGTCCCAGCCCCTTGCCTCTGGCAGCTTTCTGCACCAGTTGGATCAGGTCACTAATCAAGTCTTGGCAGGACTGATGGAAGCGCAAAAGAGTGCAGTCCCTGGAGATCTGCTCAGGCTTCCTGGCACTACGGAGCACTTTCGGTTTACCCGGCCCTTGACCATGGCAGAACTGAGTCGCCTCCGACGCCAGTTTATTTCCTACACCAAAATGCATCCCAATAATGAGAACCTGCCTCAGCTAGCCAACATGTTTCTGCAGTATCTGAGCCAGAGCCTGCACTAATCAGAGAGATCAGTGAGGGAAAGCTGTTGCTCCTTGTCTTACTTCCACTACACTGTGTTTCCCTTGGAAGAATAATATGAATGTCTGCAGAACGTATTGATGTGTGGTACTAGAGCTATTGTGACTGATTGACTCACTTTACTGAATGCCTGCCTCTGTGCCAGGCCTTGAGTTTGGAGGATCTTAGCAGATTTCCCCAGGAGAGAGCGCACAGGTGGATAGGACTTGCTTAGTTTGGATTCTACTTTGCATATCCCACACAATATTGATTTTCCCTCATCTGAATTGTGGGATAGACTGGATGAATTGTTTAAGACAGTTGTGACCCGAAACTGAAGATGGCACTGTTCTGCATTTGCACTGGCCTCCTTTCATACCACAAATTATTTTTTTAAGTACTGTACCTAAACTTTTTGCTAGTTTCTATCCTGGAGCCTGGGGTCACATAAATCCACTGGTTTCTGTCCTTGGAAGCTTTGCTTCTGGTAGAAGTGAAAAACATAATCACTAGAATATTTTATCTAATAAAATTATTAGAGCTTTTAGAAGAGTTGGCTGGAATCTTTCACTTAGTGTAATTTAATGTTCTTCATGTAATTTATTTAATGTAACATTTTAGATACACATGTATTACGTTTTTGCCTTTGAATAATATTTCATTAGTGCTTAATGAGAGACTAAATGTCTATAATTTGTGCTTCATTCTGTGTATCAAGGAAGATGTCACTTTAAGCTTGTCATTCTTTGATTTCCTTAAACAAATGATAGGTACCTACCTTACCAGTACTTGTGATTTTCAAAGATAAATTAGGCATAGTCTTTGCCATATATATATATATATATATATATATACACACACACACACATATACATATACATACACATATGCTGTCCTGAAAAAGATTCAACCATAAACACCACAATTTTTCACATTACGTGGCTTGATACTTACCACACAACTCATAGATTTTTGGTCAGAAATACGGATAATACAGGATGTATGGTGGGGATGGTTGGGAGCCCAGAGGAGGAAAGGACTAACTGACTATTGAGAGATAGTGGGTTTGCAGTCTTCACAGAGATTAATATGTGAACTGTCACTCTAGAACAAGGGTCAGCAAAGGGCCAAATATTTTAGGCTTTGTGGACCATAAGATCTCTGTTGTAGCTTACCAGCTTTGCCATTGGGCAATAAGTATAAAAATGAGTGTGAATGTGTTTTAATAGAACTATGTACAATGAAATGTGAATTATATTTATTTTTAAAATGTCACAAGGCACTATTTAGATTTTTTTTCCCAACCATTTAAAAATGTAAAAAATATTTGTATAGCATCTCCCATCCCTATAGAAGTAGGCAGTGTGCTGACTGGATTACTGAAGATCGTAATTTCTTGACCTCTGCTCTAGAAGGCTGAATAGGAGTTTGGGAACAAGACATTCTAAACTGCTCTGTGAATGCATGGAGCTGTTAAAAGGATGGGCTGCCTTGGTTGGTGATGTATGAGGTCTGACAATTAAGTTTGCAAACTCATTCTAGAAAAAGTGCTACATACTTCATTAATGAGTATCATCACTGTGGTCACCTTCAAAGTACTTCCCTTGGGAAGCTATGCACCAATGCCAGCACCTAGTCCACCCTTCAAAGCAATTTTGGAACTCTTTCGGGAATGGCCATCAGAACTGTTGTCCTACATTTCTTGTTCATCATGTAGTCTGGACTACTTTTTGTTTCTGACACATAAGACGATTTCTGCGTGAAATAGAGATTTGGATTAGGAAATCTCTGAAGATCCTTTTCCAATCTTCATTCTGTGATTCTAAGTTAATTGATTGTTGGTTGAGTTGGGTATAAACCACTGAATTCAGAATTGTCATTCTAAGTTGAAGTAAACAGTGTTCAGAAAGAACATTGGTTTTGGGATCAGACTTAGGAATTAGTAAGTGGCAGAACCTAGATTTTATGTGGCCATAAATTTAATTTCTTAGGAGTCTCAGTTTTCTCATTCCTGTTATAAAACCATTAATAATATTTACTTTAGGATTGTTGTGAGGATTTAAATAAGTTAATGAATATAAAGCACATAGCATACTGTTGTATAATAAATGTTTAGCACATTTTGGCTATTCTCATAGTTAACCTAGATCCCACTTCTCACCTAAGCTTGCCCTGCTCATTTGGTTTATAAGCTTTTACAAGTATTAGAGGCAGAATTCTATCCCTGATTTGTAGTAAGCTTGTGATGAGACAGCTGAATACTTCATTTGACACTAAATTAATTATTTTTTGTACATTTAGAATAGTGCCTACTACATAGTATTGCTATCTAAGTGTTTCCTATCACTATTCTTTTATGTGCCAAATGTAGGGGATATAGAGACAGCTAAGAGTTCTTTCTTTTAGTAAGTACCAAGTCCAGTGGAGGAAGATGGGTAAATAATAGATACAGTTCAGTGTAGTAAATGCAGTGTTTATACAGAGTTATGATGGTTTGGTGATACAGGGATAGGATGGTGGCTGCTTACCTGGGACCCTCCTGCAAGTTGGCATTTGAGCCTTGAGAGCTCAAAGAGCGTCTGGCTAAGACTGGTTCAGGTGGGTTATGTTTGTCATTATTTTAAGAAAGAAAATGCTTTCCCTCCCTGATTATAAAAATTACATTTAATCATAGAAAAATTGGAAATGCAGAGGAAGTATAGTAAAATCTATGATCCCATTATCCAGAGATAACTGCTATTATGTTTTGGTACATTTCTTTTGGGCTCTTTTCTCTGTACATATTTGTGTAATTAAAACCAAACTACAAATAATACTTTTCTAGTTTTTCATTTAACATTATACCAATGAAAATTTTAACATTTTCAGTGGTTATATAACCATAACATTTAGAAATTCTATAATTTGATATTTTCCTTTATTCTTTTCTCCCTTGCTTTAGAGCCCAAATTTGTAGAATTTACAGGAATGTTAGAACTTATCAATGATTTTGTTATAATTACTGTTATTGAATAGGTTGTCTTCAAATTTTCCCAATTGAAATCATACTACATGAACATGTTTGTACATTAATCTTTGTCTTCATAAGTTGGTCATTTTATTATGATAGATTTCAAGTGGAATTATTAGATTATGATTGCTTTGTTTTCTTTTTAAGTGGGTTACCCCTGATGGTGATCATCCATAAGTCCTGGTGTGGAGCTTGCAAAGGTAAGTGCAAATAATGAAACCTCAGATGTGTTTTCAAACATTCACATTTAAAAAATATGAGCAGTGACTTTGGCCCAGCACGGCTGATTGCTTTAAGGAACACCAAACAAGTATATGACATAGATTTTCTGCCCCCAGAAATTTGTAATTGTATTTTTAAGGGATTGGAGGGTAAGGTAGTATATGGGATTAAGTGCTACAATAGTCATGTGGATAGTAAATATTAGAGGAAGCTGAAGTTTACAGAGAGAGACACAAGAAGTGGTTAGAGAAGTCTTCCTGAAGGAGGTGAGAACGAAATTAGAACCCAAGATTATCTTCCTATGTAGCATGTATTCTTTCTGCTATATCAGCCTGCCACTTCCCACAGTTTTTTTGTTTGTTTGGTATACTACACTTAATAAAATCCTAGTTGGAAAGGAATATAAAATTAGTGTAAATAATTGGTGTAATATATATACATTAGTGATAGTATTGTTATTATATTGTGTATTCTTCAGTAGAAGTTATTGAAAAAGCAAATAGTAATATTTTTTTCATTTGTACACCATTATCCATATTTTATAAATGAGATAAAAGCTTCAGGGAAATGAAGTCAGTCATTCAAGGTCACAAAGCTATGCAAATAAGTAGTGGAAGTAGGACCAGAATTCAGGTGTCCTGATTTCTGGTTCTAAAGATTAAAAAAGAAAAAAAGGGTTAGTTCTATGAATCAGCTCAGTAAATTAGGGTTTGAATATAACAATAATGTTTTCTTCTATTCCAAAATCTGTTTTTCCCCTAGCTTTAAAGCCCAAATTTGCAGAATCTACAGAAATTTCAGAACTTTCCCATAATTTTGTTATGGTAAATCTTGAGGTAAGACTTCCAGAGTTTCTCCTTTCTACTATTTTAAACATCCATTACGAATAGTATAAAATCTTACTCAGCAGAGCTAGCTGCTTATGTTTACGTGTTTTTCTCTGACTTCTAGGGTAGAAGTAGGATGGGAGGGATTGGGTAAAGTGACTAAATTTTAAAGTTCTATCATTGTTAGTCTATGATTATGACATGTTTTTACATCTTTGAATAGGTTTAGTCACACATGCATCCCATAACTGCCTGCAAAATGTGATTCAGTTGAAAACCCACTCTGTGCTAGGCTTATATGTACAACCTTCCTGTTTCTTCATTAGATATCCTTATGTACACATAGACCAGAGGTCTTGGAATCCCAAATCAGAATGTCAGATCTTAGAGTTTGAAGGGATTTTTTAAGCCATTGGTACTATCTCCATTTTACAGAAAGAACATCTTAGGCCTGAAAATATAAGCGATTTAGTCAAGATCATAGAGCCTAATAAAGGATAAGAATAGATACCGTGGCCTAGCTGTGCTGCCTTTTAGTCTACACTCTTTAAATGTAGGATGCTTGAATGTTCTATGATGATACTTCTAGGCCTAAATTTTTTTTTTTTTTTAATGTGGGTATTTCCCTGGCTGGGAATTAAACCCAGGCCACAGCGTTGACAGTGCCAAAGTCTAGCCGCTACACCACCAGGGAACTCCTAAATAAACACCTCAGATGCAGTGCTTTCTTGTTTGTTTGTTTGTTTGTTTGTTTGTTTATGTGGGCAGTTCCCTGACTAGGAATCCATCCCAGGCCACCTAAATTTCTGAAACATAATGTTTATTTAAACATAATCCTGGACATTTTCAGAACACATTTACAGTTAATGTTGAGGCAACTAAGGGATTCCTTACATTAGCTGGTGGATAGCTGAATACTTATATATTTCACTGAAGCCAAAGTTATATTAAATGAAGAAATGACCCCATTTAACTTCTGAAATTGGGACTGCACCATAAATGACAAAATTACTGTTGATTCCTATGCATATGAACTCCTTACCACTTTCTATGGTAAATTAGAATCACCTCATAAGGAAACAGAAATGTCTTCAGTGAACATTCTCAAATTTCGGAGATTTCTTAAAAAGAAAGCTAATTGTGTAGTCGTATCTCCTGGAAGGAGTATAACAATTGTAGCTAATACATCAATTTCATTAGTTCATGCATTCAAGAAATACTGTGTGCAAGTCAGTAGTGATGTTGGTATTGGGAATCAGTAAAGAACAAAATAGACGAAATTCCCTGTCATCATTGAAATTGCATAGGGGACTTGAATATGGAAAGAGATAGGTAAAATAAAATGTATCAGTGGTGTTAAATGCTATGGCTAAAAATGAAGGGTGGCGGAGGATAGTTTGCAAAGGTGGTTAGGAAAGAAGGTGACATTAGCTCAAAGATTTGAAGCGGAAAAGGGAATAAGTCATGTGGATAGTGGAGGACATGTTTCCAGACAGAGGGTAAGAAACAAGTAAGAAAAAGCCTGAGTTAGGCATAGACCTGGCTTATTTAATGACAGCAACAGCGTACAGGTTAGTGTGGTTGAAGTAGACTGAACAAGGGAGTAGGACATGAAGTTAGAGAGGTACCCAGGTGGCAGGTCATGTAGGGCTTTTTAGGCTACTATAATAGGATTTGGGGTTTTACCTTCAGTAAGAGAGGAAGCCACTGAAAAGTTTTGAGGAGAGAAGAGACATGATCTGACTTAAGGTTTATACTTAATAGGATGAAGAGGAACCCAAGGATGAAGATTTCAGCCCTGATGGGGGTTATATTCCACGAATCCTTTTCCTGGGTAAGGCAAAGATCTTAATCTGTTGATCCATGTGGAAGGATCTGATGTGGAAGGAGAGAGAAATGAATCATAAGGCACTGAGTCCACCTAGTGAAACTACAGGGATGGCTAAAAACAAGCAAACAAAAAACAGTTTCAAGAGAGAGTAGGAGAACTTCAAATCTCAAGGAAAGCTTTCCCCATTAACTAACTGCTTTTGTGAGCAACAACAGAGTATTGATCATCCATTTATTCATTCAGCAGTCATTTGTGCATCAGCCGTAAGTCAAGCACTGTGCAAAGCACTACAGGGACAGAGAAGCCACAATTCCTACCTTTGACACCAAAAAGATACTTAATGACTACCTAATCTTTATTTAACATTCTACTAAATTCTGTGGGGGATGCAAATAAAAATATACAATCCCATCACCATCAGACAGAAAAGGAACATGTTCAGAAGAGGGAACAGAATATGCCAAGGATGTGGGGAGGGTATTGGTTGTGTTCAGGGAACTGCAAGCAGTTCAGTGTAATTGCAATATAAAACACAAGAGATAGGGTGGTAAGAAGGTGGGCTGCAAAGATGGGCAGCTCTCATTTCTTAGAAGGCCTAGTATACCATATAGTGTTTGAAATACCTCTCTGTTGTAATTATTGCAACCTCTCTGCTATTTTGTCTACAATAGATCCCAGTGGCAAGGTGCATCCTGAAATTATCAATGAGAATGGAAACCCCAGCTACAAGTACTTCTACGTCAATGCTGAGCAAGGTATGGTTATGTTGAGAGAGGAGGCGGGTATGCTGCTAGATTTAGCTACAGTGAACTACATGCAAGGTCAATGATGGGAAACTCAATTCACCATGTTAGCTGAATGTCTCCTGCATGACTGGCTTTTTCAGAGGTGTCCAACTTTTTGGCTTCCCTGGGTCACAATGGAAGAATTGTCTTGGGCCACACATAAAATACACTAACATTATCAATAGCTGATAAGCTTTTAAAAAAGGACTGTACATAATTTTTATAATATTTTTAGAAAGTTTACAAATTTGTATTGGGCTGTATTCAAAGCCATCCTGGTCTGCATGTGGCCCACAGGCTGCAGGTTGGACAAGCTTGGTCCAGAACTTAAGTTTTTTTTCCCCCACTGCACTAATGCTACTCTTGTGAGAATTCAAAGGAGAGGCATACTAATTATTAGCTGATTAAACTTTAACTGGACTTAGAAGGATAAGAATTTGTCTCCATGGACAGATATGAGGAGGACATTTCAAGCTACGGAAGCAGGGTGGAGGGTAGCCCAACATGGAGAGTCCTGAGCTTGCCTAGAGGAGACCATGACTGAATTGAGTCCTGAAGAATGAGACTAGCCAGCAGAGAATGCAAAACGCATGTTCCCAGCAGAGAGAACAGCATCAGCACACACAGATGAAGGAAGGTTGAAATGATAAGCCAGTCATTTCTTTTTTTGTTCTCTAATCCTTGAGCACAATCATTCTACAGGCAGGGGTTGAAATTCATGCCATGTACTGTCACTGTTTTGCCTCTGAAGTTGCCCCTGCCATCTGTAAAAGGGAGTTGTTTGCCATGTGTTCCCCATTGCCATACTGCCAGATTATTGATCAGTTTATATTTTGAGTCCTTGAGACTCTTATTTTTCAGAATAGGGAGAGGAAAGAGAGCTGGAGAGGTTATCCCCTCCTTCCCGTCTTCCTTATCCAAATGTATTAATAGATTATTGGAGGTTGGTATTAGAGGGAAGTTTTCTACATGAGGAAGGCAGCTGGATTTTAGGTTCCCAACTCTTGACCCTTGAGATTCACCTTTTAGAATTTCTTCCATGTTACCATGGCCATCTCCATGCTGGCATCGCCCTTCAACACATTAGTGCAAATGTGGATGTGAGAACTTTGCCCAAATCCCCCATGACTCAGCTAACATGGAACTGGAACATGCAAGCCTGTTTTTTTTTATAGGCTTGCTTTCTGAGGTTCACAGCATCTGGTTCAACCTAACTCCTGGCCTCCCATTGTATAGGAAGCCTGTACCAAAATAGCTGCCCTCCTTGAAGTCTAAATGCACAAGAGGGGTGCCCTGAGATAGACAAGAAGTTCCATGGCTCATCTACCTAAGGTCTTCCTTTCAGGTTTCTCTTTTGCCTGAGAACTTGGCTTCTTCCATATATAGTTGATACTAGAAATGACCATCTTCTTCAATAAAGAACATTTCTCCCAGCACACGTGCACACTCACATATCAGTGTGACCTGTAACCTCTACAGGAAATTAGTTAAATACAACATTTATTCAAAAATTATAATGGGGATAGTAGGGGAGATATTTTCTATTCCCTTAGTGTCATGTGAACATGTATAGTCTATGACAGAGGTTCAACTCTAATCCAGGAGGTTAAGCAAAATAACCATTAACATTTTTGTCAGACTTCATGGTTTAGAAAACACTTTTATTATCCATTCTCATTTAATTTTTACAATAATCTTGCATGAAATAAGTAGCATTATCTCATTTTTACAGGCAAGGAAACAAATTCACTGAGGTAACATGACTTTCCAGGGCTGAAATCCAGAACTAGATCATGTGTCCAGATCCTGTACTCCTCTCATATTTCTCCTAAAACATAAAAATCTTCATTGGTTGTCACATGTCAAATACTGAAGATCTACTTTTCCCCCCCAACCTTTATTTCACAGTTGTTCAGGGGATGAAGGAAGCTCAGGAAAGACTGACAGGTGATGCCTACAGAGAGAAACATCTTGAAGATGAGTTGTAACATGACTGTATCTCTTTCATCAAACTTAGTGTTCTGGGAGAAAAGCAGCAGGGAGGGAATATTGAGGAATCACTCAGAACAATGAAACCAACCAGGAAACCTTGCTCCTGCCTACATGGGAAGGACCTCTCCCACTGTGGAAGAGTTCTGCTCACAGAAGCTGGTCTCCATGTTGGTGGATCAAGCAGAATGTGGCGCAGGCTTACTTCTCCTGTTCCTTCTTCACCTAAACGTCTGTCACTGAATGTAGAGAATGATACTTTTTGACGCAAAACTTGAGCCATTTGGAGGTTTACACCTCACACTTAAGTATTTGAATCTTTTTCCATTCACTCCCGCTTGACTAAACTTGGTGGTGAAAGGAGACCAGGAACATCTTTTCTACAATATTAAAATTGCAGAAATCACTTACCATTTTTAAAACAACAGATCCTTAATGTAAATTAGTAATTCTACTCCCACCAAGGAGACCAGCCTGTTTCTTCTCTTTTTCTCCTGGTAATAATCTTGGGCTTTCTTCCTGACTCCCTGCCACTTCCTTCTTCTCCTGCTTGGCCTTCCTGGTTTGCAGGCATGCGTGTGCAGGAATGGCTGTGTGCTCAGACTCAGCCCCAGCTGGAAGCATGCTTTCCCTGTTCCTGTTGGAAAAACTCAAACCTTCAAGCCCTAGGCAGAGCCATTTTTGTCAAGTTGTCAACTGTATTTTTGTACTGGGGGTTAACAAAAAAAATAAAAAATATATTAATTGTCCCATTAAACTTTAATAAAACTTTAAACAGAAATGTGTTGTGATGGTCTTTCTGTTACTGAGGAATGGAGGGAGGGATGGAGGTCAGGAAGAAAACTAACCCTTAGGGCCTAATCTGGGCTCCACCTTCCACATTCAGATGAGCATCAGAGGTTCTCTCTTTTACTTTTTAAATAGCAGAATTCCCTCTATCCTCACTCTCACTGTTTTAGTGCAGGACAGGCTCTTTTATTTCCTAGACTATTGTGACAGCCCCCTTATCTGCTACCAGTATTCTCTCTGCAATCCATCCTCCTTGCTTTCCAAAATGCAAATGTGACAATGTCACTCCCCTGCTTAAAGCCTTTCCTGTCAATGTCAAGATAATATTAGGAAATATTAGGGCCTCTTCTAAGTGCTGTATGTGTGTTATCTCATCTCATTTGCCTTTAGTGTTAACAGCCTTTGAGAAAGGTACATTAAAACTGCCATTTTACAGAAGGAGAATTTGAAGTATATGATGAAGCCAAGGCACAGGATAAAGTCGTGATCTTTACCATGGCCTTTAAGAAGCTGCCTACTTCTTCAATGTTATTTGTTCCCATTCATGTCTTTGCAATTTGTGGTGACACCCAATTGCTTCAAGTTCCCCTCACAACATGCTTATTTATGCTTTTGTGTCTCTGCTTGGCTTGCTTCCTCTGCCTAGAACATCTTCCCCCCAACCCCCCCACATTTTGAGCCATCTCTTCCAGAATCTTTCCTGACCTTTCTCATAAGGATAAAATGCCCCTTCCTCAATACATCTATCTTGGCTCCACACCACATTATATTGCAATTACCTATTTGTACATCAGTGGTTGTCACCAGACAGCCATGCTCCTCTAGGGCAGAGGCTGTGCATTCCTCTCTTCTGTGTACCAAGGTCCCAAAACAATGTACTGTCAAGTGGATAGCCAAGCTCTAGGTTCTTTTCGACCATTCTCTTTATATTCATTCCTCAGTGGTCCTATGAGATAGGTGTCCTTTGCTTCATTTGATGGAAAAGGAGACTGGAGATGGAAGTAGTAGCCTGCCCTCAGTTTCTAGACTAAATACTGGATTCCAGCCACCCCTATCTAACTTCAAATTTATGTTTTTCCCACCACACATTGGATTACCTCCTTTAAGGTGTAACTCAGAACAGGAGTTTTCCATCTGGAATACATAAAGACTTTACAAGAGATACATGAGCACAGAAACTTTAGTGAATTTATATCCAGATCTTCATTTTTCCATAAAGGGATTTCCTAGGATTTCTCAAAAATTAAACAATTAATAATTAAACAGAATTCCAGTTCTGAGCATATACCCAAAAGAATTGAATCCAGAGACTCCAATAGATATTTATTTGCACACCCATGTTTATAGCAGTATTTTTCACAATAGCCAAAAGGTGGAAACAACTCAAGTCTGCCATTGGGTGAGAGGATAAACAAAATGTGGTGTATACATGCAATGCAATGTTAATTTCCTTCTTTTCAGCCCCTATACTCGGGCTTATTCAGCATGATGACTATTAGTCAGTCTGGAGAGAATGCAGTTCCTATTCAGAGCACAAGGGGGAGGATGAGACAAACTTCGCAAATCCCTTAACAAACTATGATAAAGGCAAGGTAGGAGATGCTTTTCCAAAATTAGAAAAGCGGCCTGACTTATAGATTCTAAGTGAGCAATAATTGTTCTTCAGTTCCCTGAACATGTATTTGAGGGAGGAAAGGTATGAGCTATCGGATCTCATATAGTAGCTGATGTTTTTTAATATCCTCTTATGCACAGTGTAGTTTACATAACTATCACTTTTAGTTTAACTCTTTCAAATAGCAAAGTGATTTTTTAAAATTCATTTTTATTGTTAGACTTATTGGGGTGACATCTGTTAGCAAGGATTACATAGGTTTCAGGCATACAATTCTACAGTGCATTGTCTATGTATAATAAGTTCACCACCTAATGTGACTTCTCCTTCCATCACCTTATATTTAGCTTCCCCTCTTCCTCTCTCACCCCCTCCCCTATCTCCCCTCCCTAACCCACTCATCCCCAAATAAACATTAAACTATTGATTGTGTCCGTGGGTTATTTGTTTGTTCATTTCTTTTTTCTTTGCTTTCAGTTTTATATTCCGCATATGAGTGAAGTCATATAGTTCTTTGTTTTTTCTGTCTGGCTTATTTCACTTAGCATGATGATCCCCAGGTCCATCCATTTTGTTGCAAATGGCGATATTTCATCTTTTCTTACAGCTGAGTAATATTCCATTGTGTATATGTACCACAGCCTCTTTATCCAGTCATCTGTTGCAGGGCACTTTGGTTGTTTCCATGTTTTGGCCACTGTGAACAACGCTGCAATGAACATTGGGGTACATAAGTCTTTGCAGACAAAGGTTTTCAAGTCTTTTGGGTAGATCCCCAGAAGGGAAATTGCTGGGTCACATGGTAGTCCATTCCCAATTTTCTGAGGAACCTCCACACTGCCTTCCACAGTGGTTGTACCAGTTTGCACTCCCACCAGCAGTGTACCAGAGTTCCTTTTTCTCCACATCCTCTCCAGCACTTGTTATTCCTTGTCTTGTTGATAACAGCCATTCTAACAGGTGTGAGGTGGTATCTCATTGTGGTTTTGATTTGCATTTCCCTGAGAGCTAATGAGGATGAGCATTTTTTCATATGTCTGCTGGCCATTTGTAACAAATAGCCAAATGATTCTTATCCCCACTTTACAGATGAGCAACCTGTGTGATCAAGAGAAATTAAATCATAACTAGCAAATAGTGAAAGCTGTATTTGAACCCAGATCGCTCTTATTCCAAAGCTTATGCCCTTTTGATTATCCCATACTCACTTACCTTAGAAAGCCTTGGAGTTTTTTGTTTGTTTGTTTTATATATGTGTGGGTAGTTTCCTGGCTGGGAATTGAACCCGGGCTGAAGCGTTGATAGCAGCCACCACCAGGGAACTCCCACCTTGGAGTTTATTTTTATTCAATTCCCTTGTAACAGAGATGGTCAAGAAAGGGGACTGACTGGCCAGTGGTGAGTGATTACTGATGATGAAACAGGGAAAGTCTCCAAAGGGAGACTTTGTGCCCAGGTTGAGCTCATGGATCTCTGACCACAGACCACAGTTATACCCGTGCCACTGCTGTGTAAAAACCTTGCAAGAGAGGGCGCTTTAGAATTGGTCATTTAGCCATGTTCTCAGCCTAGAAGTATTGCCTGTTCTCTGTGTCCCTTAATGCCTTATCTTTAAAATGGACTGACTCTTTCTCCTCTATTAGGTCTCAAACAAATGTCACTTCCTTGGAGAGGCTTTCTGTGCTTAATCATTCTAAAATAGCCCCTTCCCCTAGTCACTTTCTATCTCACCATCTTGTTGGACTGTGTCTTTAGATATGCTCATAACTAACTGAAATTACACATTTTGTTCACTTATTTGTCTGCCCTCCTAGGATTAATGACTCCATGTGACCAGGGATTCTGTCTGTTTAGTTCATGTTTGTGTACACTTGTGCCCAGAACAATAAATCTTGTGGAGTGAATGAGTGATACAATGATGAAGAACTAGGACCAGAGGGTGAGATTTTAGCAAGGAAGAGGACTTTCCTAACAATAAGAGTTGCCCAAAGACAAAGCAGTCTGCCCTGGAGGAGATAGCCTCCCTGTCTTTGGAAGTGAGCATGCCAAGGCTATAGAGGAGGTTCCCATGTTGGATTGGTGCAGGAGGGCTGATGTGAGGTTCCTTTGGCTTCTCAGTAAAATATTAATTAGATTTTGAACTAAAATCCTGATAACAGGGTGCTGTCTAGTCACTGTGTTAAATTATGGATTAGGTATTCTCTCTATAATATTAACTAGGGAAAGAGGCTCAGAGGGGAAGTGATGCAGAGACAAGGGGATTGACAGTGCTAGATTCTGCTTCTGGGCTCTGTGCGAGAGGCCTGACTGAGATGCTTAAATTTGAATGAAATAAACTAAAGCAATTATGGCTAATCATTTCCAGCTCTGTTGCTGCTTTTACCACTGGACTCGTGTCCTTCTTCTGGACCCTGTTTTCCCATGGCTGTCTTCTGTTCCCTTTCTCAAAGGGAATGGTTACCACCTAAGTCAGAAAGCTCTCCTAGTTGCCTCGATTTCCTTTCTCCCCATGTATAGCCAACCAGTCACCAAATCTTGTCCTTTTCATTCCTTTAATGTCCCACTGCCTCTCCCATCTCAGATCTCATAGTCTCTTTTGAAGTCACTGTACCAGCCTTCTCTCTGGTTCCCTGTCCCCTGTATCTTGGAACATCCAATCCTTCTCAGTCTAACATCTTTCTAAAGCATGAATTTAGCCAAGTCTCCACCCTGGATAAAACCCTGTAATAGCTCCACATTGCCCTGATCATCCTTAGCATGGTCCCTCAGGTCCTGGGACCTGTACTGTGCCCATAATCCCTATGCTTCCAGAGACTCAGCATCTGAAGTTCCCTGAAAGTTTCACATTATTTCACACTTTGGGGCCTTTGCTCATGCTAGTCCATCTGCCTGGGTTGCTTTTCCATAAGTTGAACTCCTACTTATCCTTGAAGGCTAAGCTTAAGTCTCATCTCTGCATCCCAGGACTTGCATCCCAGCATGAGGCCTGGCCTAACTCCCAGCTTCCTCCCTGCTGACGTCCCACAGTGAGAAAACAGCCATGCCAAATTTATTAATGTTGCTGATTTTAGTCCTGGCTTTCCCTACTTTCAGTAGCTAAGAAACCATGGGCTAGTTATTTCTTCCTGACATTTCAAGATGGTATGAATCAGTCCCCACTTCATAGGTTTATTGCGAAAGTTAAATGAGTTGATGGATGTGAGAAATCCTTTGTGACTATTTATATACCTATTTATTCAGCAAATATCCTCTGACCCTTCTAAGAATGATTCAGGAGGCATTGTGTTGGGTAGTAGTGTGGTCTTTGCCCTTGTGGAGCTTAGACAAGTGGGTCTTATAGCCTGCTATCCTGCACCAGACAGTGAGCTTCTTTGGTCAGGGACCATTTATTATTCACCGTGGTGTACAGTAGGTACTCAGGAGATATCTACTATGTGGGTGAGTGAATGAATGAATGATTGAATGTCATTCCAGGTAGGGAAACTGATGCTAATCAATGGAGATGTTATGGAGTAGGTCACATTCAGGGAACTGCAAGTAATTTAATATTGGAGCTCAGGGTATGATGGGGGAGTGTTCAGTAAAGAGCCTGAAGGTGTGCATGTTAAACAGATGGACTTTGGAATAGGGCAATGGCTAGTGCATGAAATGGCATTTGAGATACTCCTCATTTTTTCTCATTGTCCAAATCTGTTCCCATTCCTGTGTTTAGGAAGAGTTTTCTGCTGCAGTGTAAAGTGTGGATTACAGGGGAAGATTGGAGGCTACTGTGCAAGTAGGAGAGTGAGGAGTCTATGGCTGTGGATGGACAGAAAGGGGTGGAGTGGGGAGTTCTCAGGAGATAGAATGAATTGGCTTCAGTGAATCATTGGCAAGGTGAACAAGGGAGAGAGAAGGCTGGTGGGTGGTACCTGTATTTTGACTATTCATATGTTGAATGTTTCCCTTGTGTATCTCAGATTCAACACCTGCTGACAAATAGTGTGCCTTGGTGATGGGGCAGTGTCCTCAGTGTGTATTTTAACCAGTTTTACCTCATAAACTCATGCAGGTGGGGAGAGAATGGACCTGCACATTTATTTATTTTATAAATGAAGAAACTGAAGCACAGAGAAGGAAGGAATGACTAGTGCATGAAATGGCATTTGAGATACTCATCATTTTTTCTCATTATCCAAATCTGTTCCCATTTCTGTGGTACATTGGTTAAAGGCCATAGATTCCTCCCTTCCTGGTATCCATGCCCCTTCGTGAAGTAGCTTGTCAGAGGTGGAGTTTATTTCTCAACCCCTTTGAATCTAAGCTGGACTGGTAACTTGATTGGGCTAATAGAATAAAGTGTTATGCAGTTTCTGAGGCTAGGCTTTAAGAGATTGTATCTTCTGCATTTATCCTCTTGGAACACTGCCCTGAGCCCACCATGTAAGCTGGTCGAGCTTACTGGTGGATTAGAATGTAGAAAAGTGGAGTTCCCTGATGGTGTAGTGGCTAAGGCTTCGACGCTGTCAACGCTGTGGCCTGGGTTCGATCCCCAGCCAGGGAGCTACCCACATTAAAAACAAACAAAACAAACAAACAAACAAGAATGTGAAGAAGAACCATGGCATCCAACCCTCAGCCGGCACCAGCTGCAGACCTATGAGTGAGGCCATCTTAGACGTTCTAGTCCCACAGAACTTCAACTGAATGCTGCTTATGAGTGATCCCAGGGAAAATCAGAGATGTACTCATTCAGCCACTTCTGGAATTGTGAGAAATAATAAATTATTGTTTATTGCTTTAAGCTACTAAATTTTGGGGAGTGGTTTGGTATGCAGCAATAGATAACTGAAACAACTTCTGTACTCTCGTTATCAGTAAATGGCTTCACTGTCTGTCTACCTGGTTGCTTATGCCAATTTCCTTCCCCTCACATCTCACATTTAATCTGTCACCAAGTCCAGGAAATTTTAGCTCCTAAGTACATATGAAATCCCTCTACTTTCCACGTTCCTCACTGCTATGACATGAGTTCTGGTCCTCTTCATTTCTCACCTGGATTATTACAATAATCTCTGTGTTCCTGTCTCCTGTCTCCCTACTTCCTACCCTTCCCATCCAATCTGTCATACCTACCACAGTCAGAGCTACCTTTCTTACATGCCATGTTACTCCATTGCTTAAAACCTTTTGCTTGCAAGGCAAATTTCCAAATTCAGTTTATGAGGCCTTAGACCATTTGGCCCTGCCCGTGTTTCCACTATCATCTTCTACCAATTCCTCTCACTGATCCTTATGTTTCTAGAGCTGGTTCTAGACTCTAATGATCTTCTGACACCTATTCCAGCTCCCTCATTGCATGAGGCAACCCACTGAAGGGGCCAGATGAAAACATTCAGCCTGTCAACACTTCCTAGGTTTGCCGTGAGGGACACACACAGGGGTATAGATTTGAACCCTGTGAAGATTTGAACATTGCAAATGACATCCACGCTTATGCTATTACTTATCCTAAGTGACTGATTCTCATTCAGTAAAAACCACCAATTTTTAAATTTTATGTAAAAACCAGGAGCTAGAGAAGGCTGATTATTCTGGCAACTGAAAAAGATTTAAGGAAATAATGTTTGTAGGACGCTTAATTATAATGGTGTTCACTGAGCAACCACAATTCTGGGGTCTAATAGAAACAGCCTGGACTTGGATTAAACAGATTGGTATCCGGCTTTGCTGTTTACCAGGTGTGTGACCTGGGCAAATCACTTAAAATTCCTGCCTTCTGTTTCCTCATTTGTAAATAGGGTGTGATAATCTATACTTTGCCTGATTGTATTCAGAACAAGATGATTTAAAATATACGAGTAGCCCAGTGTATTTTAAGTTAAGGTCTTAATGATTGTTAACCAATTTGATCCAAGACCAGAGGTAGAATTTTGTCCTTCTTTCTATTCCTACCACTTGGGCATTTGGATCTGGAAATGACAAAAGTCCAATATAATTGGACTTGTTTTGTTCTTCTCTGTGGTGGTCAACTGCTAGTCAATAGGGAGGGGGGACATAAATGATACAATTCAAATGTCAGATGTGGCCTCTCTTTCTCTTTAAGATGAATGGGCTTAAACCTCGATTTTCACATGTTGTAACCCCTGTAAGTTTGAAGCCCTCCAGAAGATTTCTGCAAATTCCACAAGGGCTTGTGCTCTCATAGCCTCTGCTACTCACCTCCTTTTCAACTCAGAAAAACAACATCCGATGCTCATTTTGCCTACTCACCTTTACAGCTCCCCTCTCTCAGGAAGAATTCCTGAGTGTAATGGCCTTTACAAAGTCTTGAAGTCAGGAAAGTGATTTGTATTATATGTAAGTAACTTATCCATTGTGTATTCCAGTGTTTCGGCACCCTTTAGTCCACCTGCCTTGGGAGAGTTTCTTCTGACCCTTTCTTTACACATGTAGCACCTACCCTTACACCGATTCTCTTACTCATCTTTTTCTTTTCTCCCTCCTAGCTCTCTTTATTACCTCTCCATTTTGCCAGGTGAATTCCAAATTGTCCTCCCTTTTTAACACAGAGCAATTTAGTGTTCCCCCTTCTCCTCTCACACTTACATATCCACACTCCTCAAAGGCCCTGAGTAGGACAAAGGACCGCCTGTGCATGAAGGTCTATCCTTCTTGGAAAGCAGTTGTGGTTAATAATTGCATTTCCCCCCTGTTGTAATAATAACAGTGTTTCCTATTTATTGAGTGCTTACTATGTACCTGTACTCTACCAAGTGCTTCCCAGTTGCTATCTCATTTTTCTTATTTGATCTTTACAAAGACCCTGGGAGGTAACTCTCAATGTTGCTATTTCTACAAATGGGGATGAGGTGCATGTGTCAGAAAAATGAGGTAATTTACATTAGATCAATAGCAAGCAAGTGGTGGGACAGGATTGAAAGCCAGATCTGTCTGGCCCCTAGAGTGTGCTCTTTCTACTTTACTACATGGCCTTTCAGAGGAAGGAGGAGAAAGAAATCTGAAGACCTGAGGCTAAATAATGGCAATACCATATGTTCTCATATTGTTTTGTGACCTTAAAAAGGATGGTTTTATATGTTATCTCACTATTGCTGTGAAGAATGAATAATCATTATCATCACACCCATTCTGAAATGAGGTCTTGTAGGGAAAAGGGAGTGGGGGACCAGGTAGCATATGATATTTGATTTTAAGATCACAGGGGGACTAGTTCTGGGTGATTAAAAAATTCAGAGTGTGATCATGGGAGCCAGTGGCTGAGGTGATGTGAAGAGAGGACCAAAGACGGAGGGGTCAGGAAGCCAAAGGGCTACTGAAATCACCAGGAGGATGGCAGAACAGGGGCTAATGAGAATGACCATAAGCCAGAGGCTGAAATCTTACATAAGGAGCAGTTGGGGGTCAGTGATGTCCTTGATGAGGAGAGATAGGAGATGGTATGACTGGAGAGAAAAGGATAAGGAATTTTTGTACAAGGGTGCAAGTGACAGTGCTGACTCCATCTCATGGTTTTATGTTGTTTGGGGAGAGGGGAAGTGAAAAGCCTCTTTTTGGAGGGCTACAAGAGAAGTGTGGAGGAAGGTCAAGTTTCAGTAAAGACAAAGAAGTAATCTGAGTACTCTCTGAAGAAGCATAGGGTGTAGAAGAGTTGGTTGACAAAGGAATGGGATTCTAGAGGGTACTGTGGAAAGGGCTGCCAGAGGTCTGTGAGAAAGTGAGTGAAAGGGAGGGGTTGGAGAAGCTCAGAACAGTATAAGGATGAGTCTGACAGATAAGCCAGACAACCAGAGGGGCTGTCAGTTGGGTGGTTCCCAAGGTCAGAGAGACAAATTGTAGGCAGGGTCATCATAGAACTTGGGGAAAAAATAGTTTTGGTATCTGACACAGAACTCTTAAGATTTGGAATGGGAGAAGAGTGTGGAAAAGGACAATGATTCTAAACCTCTGTGACCTGAGGAAGACTTGAAATCCAGGTCAGGATGGAAGGATGCAGTGCTAATTACCTCCTATACATGACTTCACTGGCAGAGGTGGGACTTCCTAATGACCAGGCAAGAACATTTTCTCACTCCAGGCTACTGCTGGTGATGGGGAGCCACGGAAAGGTTTTTTTTTTTACTTTTTTGTTTGGTTTGTTTGTTTGTTTGTTTGTTTGAACAAGGTCGATGGTAACATGGCAACGTTTAAAATGATCACTCAGGCTGCTGGTGTAGAGGATGCATTGGAGGGTGGAAGCAGGGAGACCCATTAGGAGGCTGTTGCATTAATCCAAGCAAGATATGATGAGGCCTGACCCTGGGTGAGAGCAGTGGAGACAGAGAGGAAGGGAAGGGATAGGTTATCTTAAGGAAGTGTTCCTGCCAGACTGATGGAATTTAGGTCGTGAAGGAGTGCACAGGGTAGAAGACAATGCCCAGGTTTCTGACTTCATCCATTTCCTCTTACAGTCAGCGGTCCAGGGTCTGTGTCCCTCCCTGGGCTTTTGTGATGAAGCCATATAATAGACAGGAAAATGCTTTGGAAACGGCAAGGTACTCGAGACCAACCAAGTAAGTTCAGTCTGCGGAACCAGGCGTGAGAATTAAGATAAATCGTGATAGTGTCCCAGATAGTGGGGAGCACAGGGCCCCCAAGACCCGTCGAATCTCCTATACCTGCCTGCCGGGGGGAGCTGGGGCGGGGCCAACACGGACTCCGCCCCTGGGCGGGGCGAGGGTGGGGTCTGGATCCAGCCGTAGGGGACCCGCGCTGTATCCGGAGCCTAAGCCCTAAGTCGCCGCGGTGGGGATCGCACCTGACCCGTACGGACCCAACCGCCCTGCTCTCGCCCCCCGGTCCGGCCGTCCCGCTGTGCTGTCGGGGAGCGAGCTGCTCTCCCGCACCCGGAGTCCAAGGTAAGGGGCGCGGCCCAGGCGACCCGCCCGGGGAGGGTCAAGGACCGCTCCTCGGCGAGAGGCTCTGGGGACCACAGTGAGAGGGCGCTGAGGAGGAGCGCAGGGCAGCGGAGGGGACACGGGGGAGAAGGGGCTGGGGGAGGCCGCCAAGGAGGCGGCACCGCGGCGGTGAAGGGGAGCGTCGCCTGGGGAGGGGCGCTGAGCGGGACTCCACCGGGACAGTGAGGGCCGCACGAGGAGCTCCGAGGGCAGCGGGAGTGCGGGAGCAAGAAAGCAGGCGCCGGGGCTGGGGGAAATGGCGAGTGGCAACTGGAGGCACTGGCGGGAGACGAGGGGCGTTGAGGGCGGGGAGATGTAACGAGGGAGCTGCGAGGGGCAGTGCGGGCAGGGGATGCCCGGCAGATTAGGGGCGGTGCAGGGGGGCTAAAACCAGAGGACTGAGGGCAGCGAAGGCGAGAGGAGGCGCGGAGGTGAAGAGTTAAGGTGATAGGATTGGCCGGCGGGCTCGTTTTGAGCTAGTGAGGTGATGAGGGGGAGAGGCGCTGTGGAGTGGGGCGATCGCTGGCCGGGCACAGGGGACGTGAGTGTGGACAGCTGGGAGAGCAAAATGATGCGGAGCAAGAGCCCAGCTGGGTAAGGCGAGGCGGGTTACCTGAGTCTGGGACGAGGGCTAGGGCTGGGAGATGGGAAGCTGGGAAAAATGGGAAGGTGGGACCTCGGGTGCGTCCACCCGGACTGTAGAGGAAGAGGCCGGAAGCTGGTGGAGAAAAAGGGCAGTGGCCTTGGATGTGGGTAATGGGCACCTGAATCCTGGCTAGAGGTGTCGTGGGTGAAGCAGCACAGGAGTAGAGCAGGGGTGTGGTGACTGAGAATGGAGAACTGTCAGGGAACTTCCAGAGTTGAGGGTGGTGGGTGCGCTGGGTCAGGCTGGGGAGGGGGCCAGGTGTGAGTTGTGGTATGAGAGTGGAAAGGTGATAGGGGTCCAGAGTAGAATCCCTTGGACATCCAGGCATTAGCTGTGTCTTAGCTCCTCAGAAGGCTGAGGAGGAAGTACAGGCCTTGGACCCTCTTACACTGCCACCTGGGATCAGAGACAAGAAGAGAATTGTGGACAGAAAAATTCATCCACAGGCTGACACCGTTCTGGACCCTAAGTGTGGGAAGAGACTTTAGGGAGGGCAGGACAGCAGCTTCTGGAAGCTAACAGAGATGTGCAGTGGGGGTGGGAGAAAGACAGGGGCCTCTATCCCAACCTCTCAGAATCCAGATGGTAAGGGTGGGGATAGTGAAAGGAGTTAGATGTGTGTGTGCACAGGTGGATGGCCACCTGCTCTGGGCCTATAAAGGGTGGAAGACAATGGAAGTCCCTGAAAAGCCCTGTCTAGGGTACTGGGAAACCCTGGTGCTGTGTTAGAGGAAGGAGAGACATTTTGCTGGAGAAGGATGGGTCAGGGAAGACTTCCTAGTCATAAAGTATTTAGCAGCAGAGGAGAGTGTGTTCCTAGCAGAGGAAATAGTATGAGAGAAGGCAAAAATCTACAATGATCTCCAGTTCAAGAAGTAAATGAAGGATTTACTTCTTAAGGATGATGTGAAGGGTGGCATCAGTAGCCTAGAGAGGGTGGTTAAAAAGGTTTTTCCTCTAAGCTCAAATTCCTTACAGTCTCTCTTCATCCCCCCAGAGTACATCTCCCCACAGGGCTGGTGCATAATATGTGCTCAGTGAATGTTGATTGAATGAATAACTGAGCTGTGGTTGTTTGTATTCCTGCCTCAATGTCCTCATCACCACCTCCCCATTGTTGTGAGGAATAACTATGATAATGTGATAAAAAGAACTTTCATAAACTGTAAAGCACTGTGCAACAGAGAAAGCCACTGATGTTATTATGCAGGTGTGCCTACATTCTGTCAGTGATTTCACCCATGGCTCTCTCTTTCCAGTCTGGAGAAAAAAGGAAGTGAACATTTATCAAACACTGTTATATGTGAATGCATTGAAAACACCTTGTAGGTGCCTGGCATTTAGTAGGTGCTCAATAAATAGTAGCTACAGTAGACTCTCAGTTAACTGGCACCCATGGGGATTGGTAGTTGCCAGATAAGTGTATTTCTTTAGTTTTTTTTTTCTGGTTGCCAGTCTTTTTGTTATGATAAAGCTGCTACTCCAAAATCCCTTGTAATTCCAGAAATCTAAGACTATAAACAGTTGCATCAGAAAAATGAAGAACATTAATATCACGTTTACATTGATAGTCAAGCACATGGCAAATGCTCAATAAATGTTTATTGAAAGGAGTAAGATGTCCTAAGGATTTATTATAGATCCAGTGTTGACAGGATATAAGGATAGATAAAACTCAGCTTATTTCAGAAGGGGAGGCAAACAGTTAATTAAAACAAGCTCAAATAATGGAGTCCAGATCTGGGAGAGGACAGCTGAACAAGACTTGACTGCAGAAGTAAATTAAAAAGGCCAGTGAAATAATATTTATTGAGTACCTCCCGTGGGCCAGGAAACCATGCCAGATTATTTATATACGGTAACTGCTCATTCTGTTTGTACCACAACTTTGTGAAGTAGGTGGTATTTCTCTATTTCAAGGTAAAAATGCTGTGTCTTAGATAGGCAATATGACTTGCCCAAGAATTCAGCTGAGGAATAGAGCAAGGATTTTGTACTTTCCCATAACATGGCATGGTCCTAGGTCTAGTCTCAGTTGTTAGCTGTGAGGCTTAGGCAGATCCTCCTAATTTCTGGTTCTCAGTTGCCTTCTAGATCAAATGGGAATAATAATTTCTGTCCTTCCAATTTTATCTCTCTGGTTTATTTGGAGAATAAAATAAGGTAAAAAATATGAAATTGAGGGAGGAATCAAATCTGTGTTTCAGTAAAGTTACTCTGTGAGCAGCAGTTCTATTTCTAGGATTTCTCCTAAGGAAATAAATAGAAAAGTAAACAAATATTTATGTCAAGAAATGGTTACTATGGTTTAATTTATAATAATTAAGAATAGAAAAATAAATGTATAACAAAGAATTGGTCATATGACACATCTACTTTATGAGTATAATGTAGTCAATTGAAATGATATTTATGAAGAGTTTTAAAAATCTCAGTATAATATTTATGATATAATATTAAGTGAGAAGGACCAGGACACAAAACTAATGAAATTACGATCTTAGCTATTAAAATATACATAGAAGATATGGACTAGAATGTATAGTGTATTATTTATATATAGATTAAAAGTATAAACAGACCTCTATGCTTATATATACAAAGACTTCTCTGAAGAATACATAAATTGGGAATTAGGGGCGGGAGCAAGACCTACTTTTCATTGTAAACCTTTAGGTTCCATATTACTTATTGTTAGGCTAAAATTTAAGAAAATAATGAAAACTGTCAATGGTGATCAAGTAGTACTTACAAATAGTAAAAGTTTATTTTAATTATTTTCAATGTGTGTATAGCCTTTTAAGTTAACAAATAATAAAATACAACTAAAACATAGATGGCATCTTATTGCATGAAAAAATAAGGGAATAAATACACTTAAAATGTTAATAAGGGTAGTTTCTGAATGGATGGGAAGTCCAGTCACTAAAATTTTTCCTTTTCATGCTCTTGTGGTTTTTTTCTTTTGTAATTTTTAAAATGGATGTATACTTTCAAAGTAGAAATTTTCTCTTGTAAACAAACAAGGATGACTAGCAGCAGAGCAGAGGATTGTATGAGGTCGTGGTGGCTTCCCTTGTTATAGGTAGAAAATACGTAATTCCATTGAATTGTCAATTCTTGGAACAGACTCTGCATCTGGTACCATGAAAAACTGAAAAATTGGGTTTATGGGACAGTTTGAGCCCCATCCCCGAGCACCCCCTGCCATCTCAGTTTCTTCTTCCATGTAAATGTTATGCCTCAGTGTCCAAGGGTCCAGGGCAGGTTCCACCCCCCTGCCCGCCCCCACACACACCCAGTATTTTATCATGGGGCAGATTGATACAGGAAGCCAGGGCTCCCAGATAAAGGATCGCGAGCTGGGAGAAAAGAGAAGGAGGAACAGAGGCCACCAGAGGCTAGTAGTGGCATATTTAAGGAGGTATTATTAAAGGGCTGCTAATAATTTCACAAGAACCTCTTACCTTTCTTCAAGAAAGCTTTAATATTCTACATTTGTCAGCTCCTTGTCCTTACAGCTCACCAGAAAGGCCCATAGAACTGAATCCATCAGTCTCACTCTTTTTCTTTGGGGAAAAAAGCAGGAATTCCTAAAGACAGTGATGCTCTGGACATTATCTCATATTGGCTGTCCTCCCACCCTCCTCTGACCACTCACCTAGCCCATCCAAGTACCCAGTGCTGAGCACAAGAAGAGATTGCAGGTGGCGAAGCAGGGTACTTGGCAGCTGGTAAGCCGTAGAAGACACAGTTAAAGATTCAGATAAGACTATGGGACCAAGTGCTGGATTATGGGGTTCAGGTCCAAAGTGTTCGGAAAAGGAGAGGATGGTGGCAGGTCTAAGAGGACTGAGGTCTCAGGGAAGGCCTGGCATGTAGTAAATACTTGCTGAGTGAATGAATGAGTGAGTGAACAAATAAATATACAAAGGATCCAGGCTTTGAAGGATTTGGAATAGTAATGACTATGTTCACACCTGTGTTAAATTTACCTTTTATTAAAGTCTTACTCGTTTTTAACTAACTTGAGTCCTGTAACAGCCCTGTGAGAAAAGCAGGGCAGAATTTATTCTCCCCATTTTCCAGATGATGAGATTGGGCCCTAGAGTGATGACGTGACTCTTACTAATTCAGTACACGTTTACTGAACGCTGATTATGTACTAGGACTTGTGCTAGAAGCTAGAGGTGTAGAAATGAAGTACATTAAGTTCCAGATGCTTGGCCTAAAGGAGGAGGAAATAGCAGGCAGTTCCGAAATTATACAAGTGCTGTTAGTGTGCTTTGGGAGCACAGGGGCAGGACTTCATTTGGATCTAAAAGGATGAATAGCTTATTAGGAGGAGAAGGATATTGTAGGCAGAAGGCACAAAAGCAAGAAGCAGCATGGCATATTTGGAGTAAATTGTATATTTTGGTATAAAAGTTGCACAGGTCAGTAGGGAGAAGACTTAGAGGAAGATAAAGTTTAGAGAGTTTATTCTTTGGTTAATTGGTTCTTTGTCAAGTTGAACAGATGGGCTTGAGCTGTGAGGAGCCATAAAAGTTTTGAAACAGGGAAATGTATTGGTCATTTACTGGAATGTTTATGTGTTTGCTTTCTTGGCTTTTTTTTTTTTTTTTAACTCAGCTTAGGAGCTGCCTTTTATAGGACAGTGTCTTTGACCACCATGCCTCCAGGTTGGGTTAGAGATGCTTCTTGTGGGCTTCTTCAGCCAAAGTTTTCTCTCTGTCTTATCACTTACCTACTGCTTTGTTACTCTGCGTTTCCATGGTTTTATATTCTAATCTGTAGCCACTCAGAGGACAGACACCATGTCTGATTCATATTTGTATTCCCCATGCCCAGCACAGGGTTTGACCCAGAGCAAGGTGCTCAATAAATATTTGCTGTAGGGATAAATGGGAGGAGCTGGGTTCCACCCCAATCCTGAGACAATATTGGGGCAGGTGCAGTGATGGGGTGATTCTGAGTAGTGTGTGTTTCCTCAATGATGCTGGGGTGGGGAATGAGTATGCGAATGGTGGAGTGACCATTAAAAGGTTGGTGACCCTGGAAGTGTGTTAATAAATGACTACAGGTTTCTCCTGCAGATGGCTTCAGTGACTGATGGTAAAGCTGGAGTCAAAGATGCCTCTGACCAGAATTTTGACTACATGTTCAAACTGCTTATCATCGGCAACAGCAGTGTTGGCAAAACCTCCTTTCTCTTCCGCTATGCTGATGACACCTTCACCCCAGCCTTTGTCAGCACTGTGGGCATTGACTTCAAGGTGAAGACAGTCTACTGCCATGAAAAGCGAGTGAAGCTACAGATCTGGGTGAGTCCTGGGCATCTTAGTCCTGAGAGGTGACTTAGTTTGCGAGTATGAGGGCTGGGAGGTTGGGCTAGTTTGGAACTTCTGGGAGGTGGGGCTAGTTTGGCACCAGTTGCTGGTCTATCCCCTGGACTACCCTGCCCCTTGCTGGTTTTATACAAGTTTGCTCTTCTCTGGGGGATCACTTGCTTCTGCTGCTTAACTATCCAAGATTCTTTATCTTGGCCAGTATGAATAAGTGACTGAGAACCTGGGCTTTGGAGTTAGAGACCTGGATTCAAATTCCTGTTTTGCCACTTACTAGTCATGGAACCTTGACTATATTACTTAACATCTCTGGTCCACCCTTTCCTCTTAGGGAATTATAATAGCATTTATATCATAAGGCTTTGTGGTGCTTAGCATAGTTCCTGGAACATAGTGAATGCACAATATATGTTAACTACTGTATCCATCCATAATTTATCACTGCATAACAAATCCCTTCAATACTTGATGGCTTAAAACAATAATAATAATTCATTATCACACAGTTTCTGTGACTTGAACATTTGGGAGTGGCTTAGTTTTTGGCTTGTGGCCTTTTATGAGGTTGCAACCAGATGTCCGCTTGGGTCGCAGTCATCTGAAGGCTTGAGTGGGGCTATAGGAGCACCTTCCAAGGTGGCTCTGTACTGGTTGTTAGCAGGAGGCCTTAGTTCCTTCCCATGTGGCTCTCTCCATAGAGCTGTTTAAGTGTCTCTGTGGCATGGCAGCTGGGTTCCCAGAGAGGGTGAGACTTAAGAAACCAAAGAGGAAGTGGCAATGTCTCTTATTACTTAGCTTTAGAATATTCTATTGGTCACTGATTCAATGTAGGAGGAAACAACACAAGGGTATGAATCCTGAGAGGAGATGATCGTTGGGGACCATCTTGGAAGCTGGCCACCACGGCTATGGTTATTGGTATTTACCAGTAGTACTAATAAAACATAATCATATTTGAGATAAATTGACATGTAGACCATATACTTTTTAATAATGAATTAGCACCAAGATTGGAAATTTTGAAAATTTGTGATTTCAAGTATTTGAAACATATTATTTATTATCTATCCATTTAGTGTTCATTAAATGTACATTATTAATACATCATGTATATATCTTATTGGTATAGTCTGTATACAGTACTTTTCTTCTTATAAATTATTTCTATATGTTAGTATTATCTCACTATTAACCTCATGAGGCTGATATTATTTTAATACACTCTTATTGTACAGAAGAAAAAATCCAGAGGAGGGGGAAAGCTAAATATAAGGTGATGGAAAGAGAAGTCACATTAGGTGGTGAACTTATTATACATCAAGTTGACAATGCACTGTAGAATTGTATGCCTGAAACCTATGTAATTCTTGCTAACAGATGTCACCCCAATAAATCTAACAATAAAAATGAATATTAAAAAAAATGCAGTTAGAAATACGGGAAAATTATTTGCCAGAAATGTTTATATTGTTTAGTGATAAAATGAAACAAAATGTGTGTATGTATAAGAAAATGTTAATAGTAGCAATTTCTAATAAAAAAAAAAAGAAAGAAAAAGAAAAAATCCAGACTCAGAGAGTAATTAACTTGCCCTAGGTTGACTATACAACCTAAAGTGGGATTCCAGCTCAGATCTTCTGATTGTAGATTAGATTCTCTTTTCACTACACTGTAGAAGAGTATATTGGGCCTTGTATAGCCCACATTTTCATGTATGATAATGCTAAGTATTAATTTATGTAGAGATAAAAGTTCATTCTGTTCATTTAATCTCTATTAAAAGTATTAAGGAATCATAAATCATCAGAAATGCAAGAAGCTATACCATTTAGTTCATTGGCTCTAGAAGTGTGTCACCTGGGAATTGGCATCACCTGGGAATTTGTTAGAAATACCAATTCTCAGACCCCTCCTCAAACCCACTGAATCTGAAACTCTGGGGTATGGCCCAACAATCTGTGTTATAACAAGCCTTCCAGGTGATTTTGAGGCAGGCTAAAATGGAAGAACCACTGTCTAGTATAACTACTTCATGGTGAGAATCAATAATCATTTATTAAGTACCTATTATGTGCCGAGCGCTTCCACTTATGTTACCTGACATCTTCCTTACAGCCAGTGCCCAGAGGAGGATGAGGCACAGGGTATCTGGGGCATGGTGAGCAATACAGTTTAACTGGAACAAGGCTGTGAAAGAGCAGGAGAGCGGGTGCTGACAGAGAAACTTTCCAGAGAGGCTATCAGGCGGCAGCTTGGGTTTAGGGAGACCTTGCACAGCAGTGTCAGAGGTTCTCGCCGTGGGCCAGAGGGTCCATGGCTGATGACTCCTTGGGAGTTGAAGAAACTATTAGAGTTTATTTTTGTCTGTGAAGATAAAATAAATGTTTACTACTATTGGGTATATGAATGGACACAAATGTCTTCATTTGATCTCCACATCAGATAGTTACATATCCTACACTCAAAAACTCCTTGGGTCAGAAGAGACATTCTGCTCTTCTAAAGAGTTCGAAGTGGTGGCTCCCTCACTCCATTTATTTGCAGCCTATTGTGAGCTTTTGCAGTTTTCCTATGCCTGGTTAAGTGGATTTATTGATTACACTACCTACTTTTAACTAAATGAACGCTCACAATGAATATGTAACTTTAAAAGAGTCCTGCAAAGAAGCCTCTGATTGAAGACTATACTAATTACAGTGAGCACAAGTGAGCACAGAAAATGGCTGAACTGATGTTTCTCTGACTCCTAGCACAAGTTCATTGTCAGCTATGTTTTGAGTTAAAATCAATGATGATCTAATTAAATCTGACTGTCAATCACCTTACTTTCACTAGAAAAAAATATGAGCAAATTGTTTTTTTGTGTGTGTGCATATATGCTTTTCTGTACCAAAAAAAAGTTTTCTGTGCTGTTCACCAATACACTAAAATGTAAATATTTAAATTTTATTTATGGTACTTTTATGTATTTTAACATCTTTTGTGTACAGAAGTACATATATATGTATATGTAATCTAAGTAAATATACAAATATTGTGGATGCTGTACCATATTTTTGATATTTAACAGGGGTATAAATTTGGAGACCACTACTATAGGCATTGGGGAGCTGTAGAAGGGTTTTAACAAGGTCAGATTTGCGTTTTAGAAAAATCTCTGGTTTCACTTTGGAAGGTAGTTGAAAGCAAGGTAGAGAAACCAGTGGTTTGGGTAAGTCATAATGGCCCAAACTGAGTGTATTAGTCTGGATGGGCTACCATAACAAAATACCACAGACGAGATAGCTTAAGCAACAGAAATTTATTTTCTCACAGTTCTGAAGACTGGAAGCCCACATCAAGGTGGCAGCAGGGTTGGTGTCTGGCGAGAGCACCTTCCTTGGGTTGCAGACTGCTGTCTTCTTGCTGTGTGCTCACATGGCCCTTCCTTGGTGTGTACACCTGGAGAAAGAGTGAGCAAGCTCTCTGTGTCTCTTATAAGGACGCTAATCCTGTCAGGTGAGGGCCCACTCTTATTACCTCACTTAACCTTAATGACGTCCTAAGAGTCTGTCTCACCAAATATAGCCACACTAGGGGTTAGGGCTTCAATATATGGCTTTGGAGACACAGATATTCGGTACATAACACTAAGACAATGACATAAGGGATGGAAATGAGGAGAGAGAGTTGAGAGAGACCTATGACTAGAATTTACAAAATTTGATGATCAAGTATTTGAAAAGGAGGAAGACATATCTACTCATAAATATTTACTCCTGTAAACAAACGTTCTGTGATATATATATTTTTTAAGCTGTATGAACTTTGGTAAGTTACTTCACTTCTATGAATAGATAATATCCTCAACTGTAAAGTCTCACAGGGTTGTTGGAGGGGGGCTGCATGTGATAACATAGTATTGTGCCTGGCACATATTAGGAATGCAATAAATGTTAGGTTCCTTTCTTTCTCTGTTCTTGATTCACAAGCAAAGGGTGACTGGGCCTCTTAAGGCTGCCCACCTGAACGGCTAGGGACTCACTAGCACAGTATGAAATGTTCAATTAAATTTCTCCAGCCCATTTCATCTCTCCCAAGGGATTTCAGAAGGCGGTTGTCAGGGTGGAAGGTGGAGAGGGAAGAAGAGAAGGTCATGAGCATCGCTGAGCAGGACTACTTACAAAAGGAGTTTCTGTCATCTCTGAGGAATGTTGAATGATGAGGGCATTGGTTGTGCCTTGTTCCCTGGGGACCCTCACCACATAGGTCCCTAAGAGTCCCTTTGGTTTCCTGGGAGCTTAATTGTTGTGTATCAGGGAAGAAGATCTTCCTGGGGAGGTGGGAGTAGAGGAGAAATCTCATTAATAGAGAATAAAACCATGCACAGGTGTGAAGGGAGGGGGACTTACAAGCTCCACAGCAACAGACCTGACTAGAGGCCACTTACTGCTAGGTGTTGGTTGCCAGGCAAACCCTTGAGACCTGTGGGAAAAGAAGAAAAGTAGTTGACCTTTTACTACTGCTACATGGGACCCATTGCAGGGGCTGTTGGGTCTCACACTGGTTCAGAGAAGAATCCGGGGGGTCTGTGGGAGGACTGAGCTGACCTAGGACTTTGGAGTCCTGAGTTCCAGTCCTGGCTATGCCCTGCAGCCATTGTATGGTCTGGAGTGACTCCTCTTCTCCATGGGCCTATCAAATGGAGGAAATAATTTTTGCTCTTCTTGCTTCATGGATTGTTGTGAAGATCAAGTTAGGAAATAGAAACGAAAGCCCAAGAAGAACTATGAAGCCTTGAGTAGATCAGAACAACTATGGATATTGTCAGCCATGTAAATTCATCTTGTATGTGCTTTAAACCATTCTTCGTGTCTTTTATACTTTCCTTTGATACAGGGAGGTAGTTATCTCCTTAAAGAATGGGTGGTTGGGGCCAGAGATGTCAAGATACTTAGGCACAGCCAGACAGTAAACTTTATTCTGTTATTCATTTAATAGACACTTATGTGGTACACACTCAGTTTTAGGCATTATGCTAGCTATGGGGAAACATCATTCCATGGAGTGTATACTCTGGCTGGGGTGATAGACACTAAGTATATGAATAAAAAACACCTCATTTTATCTGTGGTTAAGGGACCTGAAGGAAATGAACAGACTTGTTTCAAATTCAGGCACTGGGAATCAGCTCAGAAATCACTAAACTATGACTTAGGTCTTATCCCTGGACTTGCAGCTAGGGTTCAGGCTCAATTCTATTCACAATTTAAAAGGCTAGCTTAGCTGATGACCTTCACCATACCAGCTCACTCCAGGCCTCATCCCTGTCAGGGGACGTGGTACAGAGGCCTCTATTGTAGAAAGGATCTTCTCCCCACTCCTACCAGTGAGACTTTTTTTATTATCTGAATGTCAAGAAGGCTTTAAAGACAATTGTGTCTCCTATGTCCGAGGTTACTAATATAAAGACTGGGGAATGGACTGGCTGGCCTGTCCAGCTTTCTTCCATTAAGAGCTCTGTGTTTTGCGAACGATTTATAGACTACTGTCTTTACTGCTGGGCCTGCCCTGGCATCATTATTCTCCTTCCTCTTTCTCTCTCTTCAACTCCCTGTTCTGAAGCCCTCAGTCACTACTGTGCTGTGTGTACCTCCATTATTCTACTTGTTTTGCCATGTTGGTGATAATTTTAAAAAGACAATGTGTATAAAGCATCAACATAGTGTGTGGTACAGAGTAAACATGTAACTTTTATTAAGATTCTAGAGAGATGGTGCTCCTTTTCTTCCCCACCTAAGTTTGGAATCCATTGAGAAATAAATGCAAGTCAAAGAGGTGGGGAGTAATGTGACAACAGCCTCATTTATTACTGATGCAAGCTGGGATGAAGTAGCTAGACTGAGTCTTCAGGAAAGTGGATCTTGCTAGTACTTTACTTTGGAGTCAGATAAACAGAAACCCAATCACAGGCTGACATGGGTCACTAGCTGAAATTAACCCATTCAACATGCACCAGGGTCAAAGTCTCTGTGACCCAGACTTACTAATTCTTAAGGCCTAAAGCATCCTACTTAGGTATGTAGTAAAAGTCTCTATCTCCATGGACAGTCTTTTGTATGGAGGGAGAATGGAGGGTCCCTTCTTCAACAGCTCTTTTTATAATTAAAGAGATAGAAGTTAGCATTAGCTCCAGAGGGCAGAATGATGAAAGTTGGGGAAAATAGAAGAGGGAGTTTTGAGAGATTTCCTGGGAATCTTGAATTCCACAGTGATGAGAGGATTCCCTGTATAACCAGGAGCTGAGAATAACAAGACCAGGTGAGATGGGGCTATTGGGCAGTCAGCTAGGTTCACTCACTAGCCAATAATCGTATTCCCACACAGCAGTCTTGCTGAAATTTTAGGTCATTACATGGCTTTGGAGTCACTTATAAATATTAAAACTAATGAATATTAAATCTGAAAATGTCAAAGACCTGTATTTTATGGCTAGTGATAAAAGAGTACAATAAAATGTAATGGAGCTTAGGAATGTGGGAAAGATAATCATCCAGAAACCTAGACTAAGAATTGTTGCTCTTGAGCAGTCATTTAACAACTGTTTACTATGCCAGACATTGGTGATAGAGAAATTAATATGAAGATGACATATTCTCTGCTCTCCAGGAACTGGTGAGACTGAATTTATCTCTAACTCCAAAAATGAAATAAAATAAGTAGCATAGTTCTCTTATACTGGTTAAGGGTAGCAAAATAGGACATTAAGAGAGATTGAGGAGTTCCCTGGTGGTGTAGTGGCTTAAGGCTTCCGTGCGGGCACTGTCAACGCTGCGACCTGGGTTCACTTCCCAGCCAGGGAACTACCCACATACTATAAAAAAAAAAAAAGAGAGAGAGAGAGAGAGAGAGAGAGAGAGAGAGAGATTGATTTTTCCCTAGACTTTAAGAATTTATAATAGATTATTATATGAGATTGGGCAGCTGTGTAATGGGCATCTGTATTAGATTCTTATTGCTGTTCTACAAGCAACCTCAAACTTAGTGGCTTAAAACAACACATATTTATTATCTTACAGTTATGTAGATGCAAAATGGGTCTCACTGGGCTAAAATCAGGGTGTTGTCAGGTCTGCATTCTGTCTGAAATCTCTAGGATAGAATCTGTTAACTTGCCTTTTCCAGTTTCTATTATTTATTTATCATTTATTTTTATTGTTAGACTTATTGGGATGACATTGATTAATAAGAATCATACAGGTTCCCAGTGTGCAATTCTACAATTCATTGCCTATGTATTACATTATGTGTTCACCACCCAGTGTCAGTTCTCTTTCTATCACCTTATATTTGACTTCCCCTCCCTCCTCTCTCACCCACTCCCTTCTCTCCTACTGCCTCCCACCTTGCCCTCAGGTAACCACTAAACTATTAACTGTATCCATGAGATTTTGTTTCTTTGTTGCTTTCAGTTTTATGTTCCACAGATGAGTGAAGTCATATGGTTCTTGTTTTCTTCTGTCTGGCTTATTTCACTTAGCATGATGATCTCCAGGTCCATCCATTTTGTTACAAATGGCAGTATTTCATCTTTTCTTATAGCTGAGTAATACTCCATTGTGTGTATGTACTACAGCCTCTTTACCCAGTCATCTGTCACAGGGCACTTTGATTGTTTCTATGTCTTGGCCACTGTGAACAGCATCTTTTCCAGCTTCTCAAGGCCTCCTGCACTCCTTTTCTTGGGACCCCTTCTTTCATCTTCAGTGTCAGAGATATAACAGCTTCCAACCTCTCTCTGATCTTCCTTCCTTTCTCTTATAAGAACACTTGTAATTACCTTGAGCTCACATGAATAATCCAGGATAATCTTCCCATCTCAACTCCTTAATTTAATCACATTTGCGAAGTCCCTTTTGCTATGCAAGGTAACATCACACATTCTGGGGATTAAGGTGTAGATATCTTTTGGGGGGCATTATTCTGACTACCACAGCATCTCTTAATAACATGGAAAAAATCCAATATAAATTCTCCCTATCCTTCAAGGCTCTAACTCAAGTTCCCTCTCCTCTGGTTATAGCCCCCTCTGCTAACTGCCTGAAACAAGTGCTGTCTGTGTTTTAGGCTTACACTGCCTGCTGAGACTGCCTGTCACCTTATTAGGTGCTAACAAGCCTGTGAATTTAGAGCGCATCACAGGGGCTGAGGTCCAGAGAAAGAGATCCAGACTTGACTAAAGGCCCATCACATGGTCTCCTTACACATTCCACTACTCATCCTGCCACCTTCAGGAAGGTGAATTCTGGCCACCTGAACATAAGCTGAATCTCTCTAAGAGGGACCAAAGGGCAGCACAGAAAAGGCCAGAGGCTGAATGGGACACGGGGCTTTGATAGGTTTTTATGGCTCCAGGAATATGGAGACAATTCCTGGGTACAACATCCTACATTCAACTCTTATGATAATCAGAATTGATTTTTCTAGGCAGCAAATTTCCTGGAATGGCTGCAGAGACAAGTGGACACTATCATCTCTCCAAAGTCTATAGGAGCCAGCTGCAGGAGGTGGTTTAATCTGATCTCTAAAGTCACAACAAAGACTATGGAAAGTCTAATCAGAATTGCAGGCATAGTCCGCTTTTGTAATTTGCAAATGAATTAACCAGCAATCCTCATGGCTATTCAAGAGGCCTCCATTCTTTGGATCGACCAAGCCCTTCTTCCCTCTACCCAAATCGGTGTGGGAGAAAAGGAAATAACCTTCAAGCTGTTTGCAGATGTATTAATTCGATAAGTGTATCATGTAATTATTATGTTCCAGGCACTGTCATAAGAGAGCAAAGAAATAGCTATAATATAATGTAAATAACATAATAAAGGAGTGAAGAAAATGTTATAGGAACACAGGGACAGGAGCTGCTATCTCTGCCTGGGAAAGTTATTTTAGGCTTCACAAAGGAGGGGACATTTGAGCTGGGTATTGCTTGACAAATGAGTAAGAGTTTTTCAGGTTAATGTTAGGAAAGATCTTTACATACAGAAAAAAAGACTTTTGCAAAAGCACCATTACTTTGAAGGATCCATTAAGTTCCTGGCTGTGGTAGGCTGTGCAGGAATTGGTGAGACTCAGGGGCACTCAGTGTTGTAAGAGAAATATAACATGTGTACAAATATAGATGATGTTTCAGTCATGAATGATGCCTTTAGAAAGGTACGGGAAATTTTAAGGGAGTTCAGAGAGAGGAAGTGCTCCCTCTCAGCATGAAAGCATCAGGGAGGGCTCCTTAGAGGAGGTGGCCTTATAGTAATAGTTGTCGCTAACAGGTAATAACATCCTCAAAGGCAGGGCTGTCTGTCTCATTCATCTAGCTCTGTGGTCCAGGCTGACCTCCATTTTTGACTCAGCAGCAGTGTTCTGACATCCCCTGCAATGATTTACATGTACAGGAAGTTGAGTAGCACATAGTTAGGAGCATAGCCTTTGGAGTGAGCCAGACCTGTGCTCCAAACCCATTTCTGCCATTGTCACCTTGTTCAAGTCCCCTTACCTCCTTGTGCTTCACTTTCTTTTTTCTAAAATAAGGATAATTTTGGTAACAACCACATAGTGTTGTTGAGAGAATGAGACACAAAAATGCTTAGCCTAGTGCCTGGTACATAGTAAATGATCACTAATTGGTAATCTTTATTATTATTAGCTCTGTTGCTCTCAATGGTTGATTTGTGGCAACAAGGGGTCTGGACGTGATCTGCGCTAGACTTTGATATTTTTTAGGAGTTGATGCACATCCATGTGAATTCTTTCTCTGAATTCTGAGCTGAGTCTGCAATGGTTGGTAGCTGGCCCCTTTGGCAGAGCCCTGCCCTGATGGCACATGCAATTTGGCTGGGGAAATAAAACAACTTAGAAAACCATAAAAAGCTAAAAAGTGTGGTGCTGAGTGAATGCAGTGGAAATTTAAAAGAAAGAGTTCAGTATTGGGTAGCATGGGTAAGAAAGGCCTCTGGGAGGAAGGCAGGGGGCATTGCAGGTTGGGGAAAGGGGAGGGTATTATAGAGACATTCCAAGACAGGGCATCAACATGAGCTGAGGTGGGGACAGACATTGAGGAAGCAGGTGAGCTATAGCGTGCTTTGTGCACTATTCTTCCTGTGAGGTGCCTGAACTCCTCCTACTTCTTCTAGTCACCGCTCCTCCCTCTGCCCCATATACAATGTGCTGTAGCCATTCTGGCCACACCAAATTTTTATGTGTTTGTTTATTTATTTATTTATTCATTCAGCAATATTTATAGTGTATATACCAAGCATTGTTCTAGGTGCTACAGATAGAGCTGTTAAAGTAACAGACAAAATGCCCTATCCCATAGTCCCCTAGACTGGCAATGAACAAGTGAACTATACAATGTGTCGTTCTACGATGGTAAGTACTCTGGAGAAAAACATGCAGGATAAGGTGGATAGGAAGTAAGGGGTGTTTATACATTTGGTCAGGGTGGTCAAGGTAAATTTCGCTGTGTGGGAGACTTTTGAGTAAAACCCTGAAGGAGTTGTGGAATACTTGGAGGAAGAGCGCTGCAAGCAGAAGGAACAGCAAGTCGAAGCCCTGAGACGGGTATGTACGCCTGGCACAATCCAGCGAGAGAGGGAGGCGCATGCTGGTGTAGCTGCGGGAGAGTAGTCAGAGATGACTAGAGAGTTAGTGGGAGGGCCAGGTTGTAGGGAGCCTTCCGGGCCTTTGTAAAAGCTTTGGTTTCTTTTTTTTCTAAACAGCTTTAATGAGGTATAAATGATATACAGAAACGCTGTACACATTTAATGTATGTCATGTGATGAGTCTGACATATGCAAACACCTGCGGAGCCATAACCACAATCATGATAATAGATATATTCATCACCTCCAAAAGTTTTCTAGTATCTCTTTTGCCCTCTCCCACCCCCTTTTTTGGTGGTAAGAACACTTAACATGACATTTACCCTTTTAACAGATTTTCAAGTGCACAGTACAGTATTTTAACTCTAGGCATCCTGTTGTACAGAAGATCTCTAGAACTTACTCATCTTGTATAAACAAAACTTTGTACCAATTGAACAAACTGCCCATATTGTTTTATTCTCTGCTTCTAGGAGTTCGACTATTTTACATATCTCATATAAACTGCCCTTCTGTGATTGGCTGATTTCATTAACCTAGTGTCCTCCAGGTTCCTCCATATTTTTGCAGATGGCAAATTTTTCTTCCTTTTAAAGGCCAAATTGTATTCCATTATATGTATATATCACATTTTCTTTATCCATTCATCTATCAATGGACATTTGGGTTGCTTCCATATCTTAGCTATTGTGGCTAATGCTTCAGTATACAGGGGAGTGCAGACACCTCTTTGAGACCCAGATTTCAGTTCTTCTGGCTACATTCCCAGAAGTAGGATTGCTGGATCTTATGGTAGTCCTCTCAAAGGACTTGAGTAGACATTTCTCCAAAGAAGATACATAAATGGCCAGCAGGTACAGGCCTCAAGGGATACATTCCAAGACCCCCAGTGGATGCCTAACAGTACCAAACACTATATAATGCACTGAGTTTTCCTATACATACATACATATGATAAAATGTAACTTGTAAGTACAGTAAGAATTTAACGAATAATAATAAAATAAAACAACTATAACAATATACCATAATAAAAATGATGTGAATATGGTCTCTCTCTCACTCTCTCTCTTTTTTATAACCAATCTGATAACCAAAATGGCTACTAAGTGACTAACAGGTGGGTAGTGTATATGAGTATCGTGTGGACACACTGGACGAAGGAATGATTCATATCCCAGGCAGGAAAGAGGGATGGCGAGAGAAATAATCATCTTACTGAAAATGGAGTGCAATTTAAAACATATGAGTTGTTTTTTTTCTGGAATTTTCCATTTACTATTTTCAGACTCAGTTGACCTCAGGTAAATGAAAATGTAGAAAGCAAAGCTGCAGATGAGGGTGGACTGCTGTTAATGAAAAAATGCTGAGTACCACTGATCATCAAGGAATGCAAATCAAAACCATGAGATATCACTTCACACATGTTAGGATGGCTATTATAAAAAACAAAAACAAAAGATAAGTGTTGGTGAGGATGTGGAGAAATTGGAACCCTGTACATTTTTGGTGGAAATGTGAAATGGTGTAGCCACTATGAAAAAAGAGTATGGAGGTTTCTCAAAAATGTTTAAAAAGACTGTTGGTTTTACTCAGAATGAGATGGGAGGGTCTTGAGCAGTGGAATTACATGATCTGACTTACATTGTTCAATACTTTATTTTTAGGTAATTTTAGATTTATAGAACTTTGCAGTGATAGTACAGAGTTCCCATATAGCTTTCACCCAATTTTCCTAATATTAACATCTTATATAACCATGGTGCATTTGTCAAAACGAAGAAATTAAAATTGGTACATCATTATGAATTGAACTATAGATTTTATCCAGATTTCATTAGTTTTTGAACTACTGTCCTTTTACTGTTCCAGGATACAATCCATGTTGCATTTAATAACATTTTAAAAATTCAGATTTTATTCATACAATATAGAGTTCACTCTTTTAAAGTGTAAAGCTCAGTGGTTTTTAGTATTTGCAAAATTGTACAACCATCACTACTAATTTCAGAACATTTTAGAGACTTACATTTTAATATTTAACAGGATTTCTCCAAGCCAGGATTGTGCCTGTTTCAAGAATAAACAATAAACAGGCAAAGGGAGGAAGCAGGGAAGATCAGTTAGGATCTGTAATAATCCATGAAGGGAATGATAGTGGCTTGAAGTAGGGTGGTAGTAGTGGTGATAAAGTGCTCAGATTCTGTGTATACGTTGAAAATGTGGCTGGCAGAATTTGCTAATGAATTGAACGTGGGGAGAGAAGAAAGGGGAGGAGTCGAGGATGATGCTGAGGGTTTGGGCTGAGCTACTGGATGGTTGAAGATGTCTCTGACACAGATAGTGATGACTGTAGGGAGAGCAAGGTTTGGAGAAACAACTGGAGACTGAGTTTGGTTATAGTAGGTTTGAGGTGCCTGTTAGATAAGTAAGTCGAGCTATAGATAAATGTTGGATAAATGAGTCTGTAGTTCAGAGCAGAGGCCCTGACTGGAGATATAAATTAGCCAGTCATCAGTATAGAGATGGTATTTTAAACCATGAAGACAAATAAGATCAACAAAGGAGAGAGTGTAGAAGAAAAGTTCTAAGGACGGATCCCAGAGACATTCCAACACTAAGATGTTGGGAAGATAAGGAAGATTCAGGAAAGGAGACTGAAAAAGGAAAGTATGGTGTCTTCGCAGCCAAAAAGATACAAGTTTTATACGGGAAGAAGAGATCACCTGTGTCAAATGCTACTGCTCTGCTAGGTCATGAATATGAGGACTGAGAATTGACCACTGGATTTAGCATCATGGAGTTCATTGGTGACCTGATACAAGGTGTTTTGGTGGAGTAATGGGAATGAAAGACTAATAAGAGTAGGAGAAGAGAAATTGGAGACACCAGGTATACTGGCATTGTAGGGATTTTTGCTTTTAGGAAATGGATACAAATGGATGGCAGCTGAGGGTGAAAAGGAAAGTGAGTCAGAAAAGGTTTTTGTTTTTTTAAGATGGAGAAGTAGTACCATGTTTGTGCACTGGTGGAATAATCCAGTCTGGGTCACTAAACCAAGCAACCAACAAAGAAAACTGATGCTATAACAAGAACACGAAACTGATGCTATAGGAGGAAGAGGAGAATTGCTGGGATAATATCCTTGAGCTGGGGAAAGGGGTTGGGATCACAGGCAGAAGGTGAATCCTTGCTAGGAGCACAGACTATGCATCCACATTAACGGGGAGACAGCAGAGGGTACCGGTACAGGGGTAATTAGGGGCGACATGTGGTTCTCTTGATGGAGTTCTCTGATGAAGATATAATTTTCTGATGAAGTAGGAAGCAAGGTCATTAGCTCAGAGTGAGGATGGGGGAGGAAGTGAGAGGAGAATGTCATCTAGGAAGGTGGGAGAGGAAATAGACTAGGGAAATATAATTTGATTGCTGATTAGCATTAAGGTTCCACTTGAGATCAGTCATCATAAATTTAAATTCATGAATCTGAAGCATGGTTGTGTGTTTTTCTCCAACCATGTTTTCCTTTATGGATACAGCCATAGAACAGGCAGAGTTGGCTTTAATAAGTGCCGTTTTGCTAAGTGAATATGACAAAGCACAAGAGGGTCAAGGGAGTCAGGGGAGTGTGCAGGAAAAGCCACTGACCACAGAATTCAAGCTGGGCAGAGAGGGAGGTCAGGAGACAAGGGGGAAAGGACAGTGAAGACATGGTAGGGGTTGAAGACTGTTGAAGCTGGAACTCTAGAAGGCACGAGCTGGGAAGATCATAGCGATCTGAGAGTGGGATCCTTGCAATTGCTATTGGTAATGACCAGGTGCTGGGTATGACTGTGTGAGGGGCTGAGGTCGGGCTAGAGATCAACACCCACTGGAAGGGAGCGGTTCGAGGAAATGGGATGCAGGAAGGCTCATCAGTGTGGATACTGAATCACCCAGAATTATGGAGAGAGTAACAGTCCATCAGGAGCTGTTCACTGGTCAGTAGAGGGATACGTGGGTGACAGAATCTCATGATGTGAGATTCAAAACTGGAGGTGTTTTTTTGTTTGTTTGTTTGTTTGTTTTGGGGGTAGTTCCCTGGCTGGGAAACGAACCCAAGTGTTTTGTTTTTTGAAGAAGGGAGGGAATATGATCCGGAAGCAGAGGTGAGAAGCAAGATGTATCTCACCTCCTGGCCCAGTGATTCAAAGTGGTGGCAGGAAGCAACCATCAATCTGGAAGCCTTAAGAGAAGCCACATCCTTAGGGAGAGCCAAGTTTCCCGTCCAGCAAAGAGGTGAAGAAAACTTTCAGATGAGAGGTTGAGGAAAACGAGTTTTTGATGCCCGTCTGACTTTCAGCAGGCCCAGTGGGGAGAGGAGGAGATAGGGTTGGAAGATACAATATATAGAGATGTGTGGGAATCAGAGTCCGGGGATCAGGGAAAGCCTGGGAGACTCGGCCTTCTTGCCAGGACTGACATGAATAGAGGGATAAAATGTGCAACGAAGCAAACGATAACACAGGCAGATGGTCCCCCAAAGGCAGGGTTATATGGGGAGCATGACAGGAGGGCTCTGCTTCCCCTTGATCTTTGCTCTTAGAGGCCCAGAGGCTGATGGAGGTGCCATTCTTATTCTGAATGCCTGGTGTTCCTCTTGATTTTACATATCAATAATTATTGTGGTAGCTGTCATTTATGTAAACTATTTTCACCTGTAAAATGGGACTGCTCATACTTCCCCCAGGGTTGGTGTGAGCTGACAGTGGCACTGGCTAATACCAGTACTATGCTCAGTGCTTTTATCAACTCATTTCATCCTCACAACAACACTGTGAGCTAGTATACTGAGACCCAGAGAAGTTAGGTTGCTTCCTCAAGTTCACCCAAATAGTAAGGATCAGAGTCTGAATTTGAACAGAAATCTGTCTGACTTTAAAACCTGGGTATGCCTCATGCCCTGTACCTCACCCTTCCCTTTTATTTCCTAGTTAAGGACTTGGGTTAGAAAGTACTCAATAGATGCTAAAAATGTTGTTAAGAGTTGTAATTTATTGGGCAGCAACTATAGATTGTGCAAGTGCTTTACATGCTTTTTTTTTGTAATCATCAGAACTATTCTGCACAGAACAGATGAGGAAAACTCAGATTCAGCAGTTAAGGAACTTGGCCAAATCTTACCAAGATTAGTATCGAGCACAGGTGGAATTCAGAACTACGGCTCTCTGCTGCCACAGCTTGTGTTCTTTTCATACCCAGCTGCTTTCCCTAGTCTTCACTGCCCTGTGATACCTCAGGGAGTCCAGGTGGCTCAGAGCCAATGTCACAGCTGAAATTTGGAGCCTCCAAGCAAACACTCTCAGAAAATGATGGGCGATCTGTAGCAAAAACTGTGTTCTGTTTGCGTTCCAGCTCCCCTCTTTTTCTACCTGCCTTCCTCTCTGTCCACCCCACTACAACTTCACAGGTGATTCTAATGCACATCCAAGGTGGTACAACACTGATATGTAGGTATTTAATTAAGTGACTCGGCACTAATATAGTGTTCTGTAAGGAGAGGCTGCACATTCTGGCACATTGTGAAAGGACTGGGTGGGGATTTGATTAGCTCAGCTGTGGTATAAATGGAATGAACACATGGCACTAGCAGTATGACAAGGAACAATGTCTCTGAACCTTCGTTTCCTTAGCTGTAACATAGGAATAATATTTATGGCTACTTCTTTGCAGGGCGGTAAAGATTAAATGAAACAATAAGGAAAGGACCTAGCATGGTACCTGTAACATATTAGGTGCTCAATAAATTTGCTTAAAATTGCATAGTCAGTGGTAAAGGCAGGTAAGCTCCTATTGTGCTGTACTGTTGTAACTGATCTTGGTTACAACCACTTTTGAGCTTGTGAGCCATGGGGTATACAGGGTTGAGAGACTAATACCAATTGTGTCTCTGTATTCCCATTTTCAATGTGTGGAGAGAGCAGCAGTGCTGTGCCCCTGAAGATGCCCAGTTGCCTTTGAAGGTGGGCGATTCTGCTAGCTAACTTGGATCCTCTCTGATATGTTGCTCAGGCAGGGGTGGAAGAAGCTGGAGCTATTCAATTGAGGATTTATAATTCCTTCCTTCTGCAAACTCTCCCTTCCCCCACACCATTGCTCCACATTTTGGGTTGCCAGGTGATAGCTGGAAACTCTTCTCTGTACTTCTGTGCTTCTCACCTTTCTCTGTGAAGTCTGTCAACTTTGTGCTAATGATGGAAAGGCTCTGAGCTCGGGCCTAGGGGTGGAGGTGGAAGAGAAGGGATATGGATGGACAATCAAGTCCAAGGAGATGTCTATATTCCCTCTCCTGAACACCCCAGCTCAAAACGGAGGGTCCTCTTTTATTACTCTCAGCTCTTGTCTTACTCATGCAGTTGTTCATAAGAACTATCAATTCTTTCTCCCAAGTTGCTTTTCAATGCATTCCCTCATCAGTTCTGTTCCATAAACATTTATCCAGGGCACCTGTGAGCCTGGCTTTCCCTTTGCCCCTTTTCTACTTTAGATTCCTATTATTTCCCTTTTAGACTGTAGCAGCAGCCCAGATGGATCTCCTTGCCCTCAGTCTTATTCCCTTCATATGCTCTCTGATCACAGTCACTCCACTGCTTAAAACCCAAGGAGGTCTGATCATCGATACCCAATAAATCTCTTTCCCTGGCACTCCAGGCCCGTTTTTAGCCACTTACCCTTCAGGCAGTCCATGCTCCACTTGTGTGCTCTCCAAACCCCCAATTTAAACACAGGATGCACTTAAAACAAAACAAAACTTTATTTTTTAGAACAGTTTTAGATTTACATAAAATTGCAAAGATGGTACAGAGTTCCCATTTACCCCACACTGTTTCCCCTATTCTTATCATCTTACGATAGTGTGGTACATTTGTTCTAATTAACGAATGTTGATACGAGTACATTATTATTAACCAAAATCCATCATTTATTTAGGTTTCCTTAGTTTTTATGTCATGTGCCTTTTCTGTCCCAGCATCTCATCCAGGATATCACATTACATTTAATTATCATGGCTCCTTAGGCTCCTCTTAGCGATGACATTTAGGATGTACTTTTTTTGCTTCTTCTTTTCCCTCTTTACTAGAGATTACCCCTCCTTTGCAGGGACTGTTTTAAATAGGGCTCCAGGCTGAACCCACAGCACTGTATACTGACTGAACCCTTCAGCTTCCTCAGCTAGGACTTGGCAGGAAGAGATAAAGGAGGTAAGAGAGAAGAGAAAGAGTGAGTAGAAAAATCAGAGGTGATGCTAAGGTTGGACATTGTAAGAAGAGAAAATGCTTTCTCAGGATACTGTCCTATCCCTTTGGTGTGTTGCTGTGTTAACTGACTGAGCCCAAAGGCTGGCCTGGAAATTTACCTCCAGCTGAGGCATAATTAGCCCTTTAATTTCCTTCCCGCGGAAGTTTGCTCAGGCAGTTACTGGCCCTGCTTTCTTAGGCTCCTCCCTCCTCACACTTTCCTACATGTCCAGCTCTTTTGGGAATCTGAGGCCTGTCCTGGGTCTGGCATCAGGGGAAGAACAGCAATTATCAAGGACAAGCTGTAAACTGAATGAACATGACTAATGTTTATACAGAGCTGTATGCCCAAGCACTGTCACACTTATCTCATTCTATCCTCCCAACAATACCAAGAGAAGGATATTATTATCAGCCTCATTTTGCAGCTAATGAATCAGCTCAGAAAGTCAGATGTATAGTCCAAGGCCACAGGCCAGGAAGTGGCAGAGCTGGAATTTGAACTCATATTTGCTTGACCTCGAAATCCATACTCTTATCACTGTCCCTCAACAGTACCCACTCATTAGTTGCTTAGTGGTTAATTCAGTGACACACAAGTGCTGAAGGGACACTAAAATTAACGAGATGATGAGAATGATATTTTAAGAGGTTTCTTGGAGGATGTGGTCCCAACCCTTGAGATGGGAAAAGAAGTAGATGCCAAGGTACAGAATTCTTTAAAAAAAAACAAAAATTGTATTCTAATGTGGGTAGTTCCCTGGCTGGGAATCGAACCCAGGCCGCAGCATTGACAGCGCCAAAGCCTAGCCACTACACCACCAGAGAACTCCCAAAAATTGTTTTTGTCTTGTCCCCAAAGGGATTTAAAGTGCCAGAGAAAGACAGAATGAGAGACTTCTTCTTTTTTTTTTTTCTAGTTGGGTTTTTTTCTAGTTGGTTTCCCCCAGGTATGCTGCTCCAAATTACCTCCCAACAGTTCAGTCAATAAAAACAAACAAACAAACAAACAAAAACAACAAAAAACAAAAAAACAGAAAACAAAACAAACAAAAAACAAAACCAGAAGAGTTTATAGTCTAGTAGTGAGACAAATACCTTGACAATTCGTACAGTATTTCATTAGCAAGAGGATAGAATAGGATTAAGAAGGCTGTGAGGTCAGGTTGTTGAGTTCAGATCTTTATGAGCTGTCTGACCTTAGGCAACTATTTAATCTCTGAGTCTCAGTAACTTCCTCTGTAAAATGGGTATGATAATGGAACTTCCCTCAGAAAGTTGTAAGATTTAGCACAGTGCCAGCCACACTCTAAGTCTCAACAAATGGCAGCCAGTCATTACTTCTGCCTGTGGGTTTTGAGGGAAATGTGAATCATGGAGGAGGAAGCATTTGAGCTGAATTCTGAGTGGTAAGTAGTGCTTGGGGCAGCAGTACAGAGGATCAGGCTGTTCCAGGCAGAGAGAACAGCATGAGCAAAGCACAGAGGCTTTCAGAACACATGTTTGGGACCTGGGAAGTAGCCAAGGGTGGTGAAAACCTAGGGAGAAAGAATAGAAGGAGTGGCATGAGCTTAGGGCAGTGAAACTGTTAGGTTAGAAAACCAGGGATAGTAGAGCGCCCTAGCATCCTGGAAGGCAGAATGTCACATGAGTCAAACTCCTAGTTCCAACATTTACTAACCTGGCCAAGTACTTAACCTCTCTGTGCCTCAGTTTCTGTGTCCTATCTACCTCAAAGAGCTGGTTGTGAGGAATGACAAAGTAATGCATAAAAAACACCTGTTACAGTGCCTGGCACTCAGTAAATACTCAATTCATGTTAGCAATTATTATTATTACAATTTATCCTGACTCCTTAGAGCTACAAGGGATAGTAAAAATCATCTAGTTCAATATCCCTATTTTGAAGATGGAAAACCCAAGGCCCAGTGGAGAGGTATTCATAAGACGTCAAAGCAAGTTATTGGTAGAATTAAATCATGCCCAGGCCTCCTGACCCAACATGCGTCATGTGGCGCCCTTACTACTGCCAGGCTGCCTCTGACAGGCTCCCCGACTTCTTCTCCCCTCCTTTGTAAATACATTTCAAGGCATTTGCTTTGTGGAGCTGAGCGTCTATTCTATTTTTGGAACACTCTGGCACCTGTATGCAAATAATTCTCAGGGGACTTGTCTGCTTGGTGACTTGGGACAACTTCTGAAAGAAAACAGCTATGAGACCAAAGGGAAAACACCACCCAGGCGGGATGGAGGTCCTAGACTATTTTTCTGGTTAAGTCCCAGAAGTCCTGGGAAGTTCCTTCTGATTTTTTTCCTGCCCTGTATATGTTAACTCCTTGGGTCTCTGTTTGGAAATGAGTTTATGTGTGTAGGGAGGTCCCTGGGCCAGGCTCCACGCTGAGCTTTTAAGGCTTTGGAATGTCATGTTAGAAGGTGCTGCGGAACCCAGGCCTGTGGACATTTACATCAGCTACCGTGGTCAGGTTGAGGGAGGGGGAATGTTTCTTCGTATCAGGAAACTGAAAGTAATGTAGGGAATTAGAGGGAGAAAGACAACGCAATGGTTCTATCCTGCAGAGCTGGAGAGGACCAGACTCATGAGATGACAAAAAAGAGGAGAGGGCAAGGCCTCAGTTTTTTCATAAAGGTCAGTGTCCCCTGGCCCTTGGCATAAGCAGCAGCGACCTCATCCTCAATGACCTTACCATTTAATACACACTTACTAAGTGTCCTTCAGACAATAGGTCCTATGTGGGATGCCACTAAACCCCTCAGTGACTCCCTGTTCTCTGTAGGACAGTGTTCAAGTACCTGGCCTGGCATTCAAAACCTCCATGGTGTAGCTCTACCCTCACATCCTACTTCTTCCCCTACCTAATATTTTAAGCACTGTGTTTCAGCAATCAAAAACTATCAATCATAAGATATATCTTTATTTCAGAGATGCTAAAATGTAAAAAAGTGGACATTGTAGGATCTATAAAATATGCTATTTTACACTCCAATGAAAATAGAACTGCTTGTACTGTCCCCATATGCTATGCTGTTTCAGGCTTTACTATTTTTTTTTTTTCTTTTTAACTGTTTATTTTGGAAAATTTCAAACATACACTCAAGTAACTAAAGTAGAAAGACCAAATAGTATATGAACCCCGTTGTCCATCTAAAACAATTATCAACTCATGGTTTGCCCTCCATGTTTTTCCCATAGTCCCTTCTCCTTGGACTATTAATAATAATGGCAACTGCCAGTTTGTACTATGGGTTTAGTTTTTCTTAATTCTAAAAGTAATATATGCTTATTTAAAAATACTTTGAAAGTATAGTTGAGCATAAAGAAGAAAATATTACTGATATTTTGGTTGGTTTCTTTCCAGTGGTTTTTTTCTGATTTTTTTTTTTTTTTTTTTTTTTTTTTTTTTTTTTTTTTTTTTTTTTTTTTTTTTTTTT